>BMAC01000835.1:225275-288066 GCA_014905375.1 Phtheirospermum japonicum | reverse complement strand
ATATATATATATATATATATATATATATTAATAAAATTATATTTCATTACAATTCTTGATTTACTAACGACACTCCAAGATTAGTATCATATCATTAACTACTCCGAGGAACTATAATTACAAAAACAAAACCAATAAACTAAAAAAAAAAAATAAAAATAAATCAACGAATTTTATATGTTATGTTTTCATTGATATAGATATTCAATTAGAATTCATACCTAATTCGACTATGACTAGAGCTTCTTCTATTCTGTAAATTTTTTTTCTCTTCACCTTGTACGGACAACTGATGCTTCCTCAAAAAAAAAAAATTCTGACTTTAATTTTATATTTTATTTTTCTCCACAAGACACAAACGGTCATTCGAAACGGTTCATTCATGGAAAATTTGATTGAGAAGGAGAAACAATTTGCCCTTTTTTGTAGTATATTTGAAAATTTTGTACTTGAATAAGTATTATAAAGATTTTTTTAATACGTAATATTGAATTTTATTCCAAAAAATAGGTAGTTATGACTGTTCAAAGTAGTTAGTGTGAAAATAAGAAATGTAACTATTAAAAATAGACAATACGGAGTAGGGGTGAGCGGAAACCGGGTACCCGGCCATTTTCCTTGGAACCGGAATCGGTTGGAACCGGGTCCCAAAAAAAAGAACCGGTCCCGGAACCGGTACTAGCCGGGTCCAAAATTTTTGGAACCGGTCCCAGACCCGATATATATATATATATATATATATATATATATATATATAATGTTTATTAGAAGAATCAAAAATAATGATTCGTAGAGTTTATCCCTTTAATGTCGTGAATTACTATTAATTATAGAAGATCAGTATATTTATGTTAAATGAACTAATTACAAATCTCATTTATATATTTTGTGAGCAGTAAAAGTAATTTGAACTCAGTATTGCTTCAATATGTGTTTATAAATTCTGAAATATATTGTAACTAATATTGAACTCGAACTTCATAATTATTTCATGGTTTGATCAAGGATTGTCGTTCAACCAATTGTTTCCTATTGTCTCAGATTTTAATTTTATAAATTATATAGGATAAATATTGGCAATATTAATTTTCCAAAAATTTAGTTAGTTGTTTTATTGGTTTTATGAACTAATTTGAATAATCAATATGAATGCGAAATCAGTGACATAACGTAAACAAATATTTATTTAATGCTCAATCAATATGACCTGATGACTCAAACTTTTGTGCACCCCTTTTTAATAAATTAATTTAAAAGCACTTCATTTTTGCTCGCAAGAGTACGAGATAACTGTAGGGTGATGAGTTTGACTCGAGTCGTATCTCTCGAGGAAACAACTATTCGGTCTTTTCGATGTTTTTCTCAAATTACGAACTAGAATAAAATACATGTACATTTGGGGTTTTAAAAGATTTTGAATTGATCATTATAAATTAAAGCAGTAATTAAACTAAGGATAATTGAACTAATTATTCTAAACTAGATTATCAACTACGAGCAATAATTTAAACTATCAATAATACGGAACCATAGATCAAAACTAATTAACGAATCTAAGAGCATGAGCATAAGAAATTAACACTAAGCAACGAATCATAAGAATCTAAGATTAACGAATAACTAAGCATAAATCAACTCGCATAAATATACTAAATTAACCAATATCCAATATCCAAGCATAAAACGATTAAACTAATTAAACTAGAATTAACTAAGAGATTAACTAAGAATTAAACTAGAAATTAACTACTAAATTAACTAAGAGTTTAGAGAACTTATTGTAACTACTAAAAGCAATGAAAAGCTCCACCTATTCCGGAGTTGCACGTTGATCTTGGGCGAAGATTGAATCCTGAACGCGAATTCGATGTTTTGGACGCGTTGTTCTTCGATCCTTGATCTCCGTCTTCAAATCTCGTTATGAGATGTGGGATTATTGTTATTGTAAGCTAAAATACCCTAGGGGGTCGTGTGTTCTCTTGAAAATCCGAAATAATGAGAGTTTATATAGATTTTGCATGACTTGGCGCATAAGAAACCCTAAAATCCGAATTCTGGGCCGCGGCGTCGACGGTGCGTCGACTGACGCGTGCTGGTGCTCGGCGGGACTCGACAGACTTGGTCGACAGCGCTCGGCAGGTCTGGTCAGTAAGTGTGCGCGTCGGCTGGGCGGGTGCGTTGACTGGGTGCGTCGACATCGACGCTTCAGCAAGTTGCGTCGACAGTGCGTCGACTGACGCGGATCATGGCTCGCGTCGACGGTCGCGTCAGTCGACGCGACTGAGCTTCTGTCTCCGTTTCTCGGTCTTTTTGCTACTCGTTTCATCGGAAAGCTTGTTCTTCTATTTCTGAACATCGAACTTCGTCTTTTACGCGCTAAACTCTTCCGGTTACTTAGCTGTAAGGTGAAAAACAACGAAATATTACCTATTTGCATCAATTACGATAAAAATACGGTAAAATAAGTCGGAACTATAAAAATACGGAATTATACTTAAATCGTCCAACTTATACCAAAAACAAATAGAAAAACGTACTAAAATACTAATAAAAATAAGGACAAATCTACTCTAATCACCTGAAAATCTTTTTGATGATGCAAAAAGGTTGTATTGATTACAAACTATGATTATGAATTTTTTTTTAGTGCTCATTTGTTATGTCATTATGTGCAGAATCACATATGGATACAATGCTGACATTCATACATTATAATGGGAAATGGGATTCAGACAAAAGTTATTCCAACTTTCATGTTTTTGGAGTTTTGATGAATCCCCAAAGCACATTCACGGAGTTCGAAAATATTATTGTAAAGCAGTTGAAGATCAAACTTGAGTTGGATTCCTTAGATATGAAGTATCAACTAAAGCCTGGTTATCCCCCTATCACTATCGATTGCAACAATAGCCTGCAATTTTACATAGAATTGAAGTATAAAGAAAAATATTACAATGTGTTTCTGATATGCACTTCAAAAATGAGTGCAAGAGAGGGCTTTTTAGGCTCATTGTCAGTGGAGGGAGTGCATCAACAACAGAAGGTGCATAATATTGTCACAAATACAAATGTACGGTTTTAKCAAGACAATGTAGAGTTAGACGCGAAGAAAACATAGGACTTTTTGTCAGATTTTGCAGATATCATGGCGAAGGTAATGTTAGATGCAGTAGAAGAAACAAATAGTAAGCTTAATCTTGAACAGTGTGAGGGCATGGAAGGATTAGGCCATAGATTTTTAGAGAATTGTATTAAAGTTGGGCAGATGTTTAAGAATAACAAAGTGTTGGAAAAGTTAAGAGTATGAATGCTRTTGACGAAAAATTCCAATTCAAAGTGGAGAAGTCATGTAAGATGAAATATATCAAATGCATAGACGATTCTTGTGGTTGGTTTATCAAATCTTCTTGTATTTGTAAAACTAGTTTTTTCAAGATCAGAGAGATGGAAAACATTCATACTTGTCCTGTATCACTAGAATGAACAACCAACACCAAGCCACTTCAGATATTGTAGGAGATATTATTACAAATAAAATTTTCAATCCAAAGATGGTGAACACTCCGACTGATATAATCAGAGATATGAAGGATGCTCACGGTGTAAAATCGAACTACCAAAAAGCATGGTGATCAAAATGGAAGGCTACGGATGAGATTCAAGGCAAATCAGATGAATCATATAAGATATTACCTCAGTATTTAAAGGAGGTAGGGAAGGCAAATCCAAGCTTTAATGTACGACTTAACATTGAACCGATTAATAACAAATTTAGATACGTATTTATGTCATTGTATGCCTCGATAAAAGGGTGGGTGCATTGTTGACCAATTATTAACATTAATGGAATATTTCTAAAGATATGGTATGGAGTAGGGGTATGCATCGGTCGGTTCAGTCGACCGAACCGAACAAAATGGGAAAATCGAAATAACCGATTTTGTTTGTTATTGGATCCGAACCGACCGCATTATTTGGTGAAACCGATTAATGACCGAACCGAAGTTATTCGATTAGTTGCTGACCGAACCGAATTAATTTTTTTCCACATTTTCTAGCTGAGCCAAATATTGACTGCAAAACCTGTGAAATATCAAACCAACAACAACACAAAGCAACAAAAAAATAAAAAACCAACAACACTGCAACAAAACCTGTGAAATATCACTTTTTCTAGCTGAGCCAAGTATGTGAAAAAAAAATACAAACCAACAAAACTATCTACAAACCATTACTAATTAAAATACAAACCAACAACAACACAAAGCATAATCCAGCCTCCACTGTCCATATTAAATACAAACCAACAAAACTATAGTCCATTATAACATAATTTAAATCCTTGAGAAGCAACATCAAAAGGATAAAAAATTTCCAACCCAACAACATTTGTCCAAGTCAACAAACTTCTTTCTTCAACATCAATAACAACAACATCAACCATCTTACTCTGAGTCAGCCCTATTCCATCAAAAAAAAAAGTCAAAACCAAATTACAGTTGCCCAATTCTATCAAATTCAGCCAACAAAGCAAGATTATATATATATACACACACACACACATAATCATAACATAAGGTCATCCCTCTTTTTAAACTATTCAAATCAAAAAAATTCAATACCTGATTTACCAATCTAGTTGTTGATACTTGATAGTATCTGTCCAATTCCCACGGTTGGCAAATCTGAAAATACAAAACATTACATATAAAAATCACAAAATTTACACAAAGATAAATGTAATAATAACATATAAATTTGGTATACTTATCATCTTATAAAATTAGTACCTTTCTCAAAATTTTCAAGTTCATCCAATTCCTCCTCAACACATAAATGAGGACCTTCATTTCTAAGCCAATCTCGTGCACATATCAAAGCCTCAACAATTTTTGGAGTTAAAGAACTCTGAAATCGATCTAGTATCCTCCCACCGGTACTAAACATAGACTCTGAAGCAACAGTTGATATGGGAACACACAACAAATCACGAGCCATTTTTAAAAGAATGGGAAATCTTTCAGAATTCACTCTCCATCACTTTAACACATCAAGATTTTCAGATCCCTCTATGACATCCTCGTTCAAATAAATTCCCAGCTCTGTTTTCTTGTTTGCATAACCCCCACTCTCTAACTCTTATCTTTTATATTTGGCTTTCAAAAATGAAGATGAGTTGCTACCAACACTTTCAGACTCATAAATACTACTTACACTAACCCCACTACCCCCTGAATTTGCACTAGAACTTGCATCATTCTCCGGTTGATATTTTCTCCTATACTCTTTGAATAACTCAACAATTCACCCTTCACATTCTCAAGGATCTTATCACCCTTTTCAACCCCATGCATCCCATGTAAAGAGTAAGTCATGTACTCGTACTTATCACCTGGATCAAAAAATTTGCCCAAAAAATAATTTTATTAATTTTTTCTTAATCTCCCCCTTATTTATCTAATTTTGATTTCATTGATTCACCTAAATCCTTCACCAAGAAATCATCACTCTTTTTCCACTCATTTAAAACACAACACAAATCACTAACCTCACTAAAAAAAGTATTTGAAGTGATATACGAAGAACCAGAAATTCACAAAGTAATGTCATATAAATACTTCAACAAATCACATAATTTGCGAGCATAAGACCAATCATAACGGTTGGAACCTTATCTCTTCCTAAAACACCGACAAATGAAGTGTCTTCACTCTCATACCTTTCAAATGCCCTCTCAAATTTTATAGTCGTGCTTTGCATCAAATAGATAGAATTCCACCTTGTTTTAACATCTAAACATAGCAAACACTTACTTTCTATCCCTTCCCATTCCACACACTCTTTAAATTTGTTAAGTCTAGCAGGGGAATTCCTAATGTATCTAATTGCCTTTATAATGCGCTTCACAGAAGGTTTAAGTTCTTTCAAGCCCTCGGTAATAGTCAAATTAATTACATGTGCAATACATCTCATGTGAAGGTATTTACAACCCGCAACACAATCCCCCCAATTTAACATTCTTTTTTTCAAAAATGCCACGTATCATTTGAATTTGCATTGTCAACAATTATGGTAAAAACATTCTTTAGCCCCCACTCAAGAATACGAGTTTCAAGTGCTTTACCAATATAACCACCCTTATGGCTATTGACAGGGACAAAACTCAAGATTCTTTTGTGCAAGTTCCACTCATTGTCAATAAAGTGAGCTGTAATACACATGTAATTGATTTTTTGCAAGGAAGTCCAAGTGTCGGTGGTAAGACTGACTCTTTGGCAATTGTTTTTTTAAATGATTTCAATTTTGACCTCTCACTCACAAACAAACCATAACAATCCCGTGTAATCGCCCACCCAGAAGGAATCTTAAACCTAGGGCATGTTTTACTCATAACCCTATTAAACCCCCTGCATTCCACAAACTTAAATGGCAACTCATCGACAATTATCATGTATGCAATCGATTCCCCAATTTCATTATAATCATGTTTTCAAGTAGTTAATGCACCCACCCCAGAACTATCCCCAGAACTACCCTCTTTTTTTTGCTGTAAATTTAGTAATGTTTGACTAGTTTCAGCATTTTCAGAGTCTCCCTTACAAACAGCCCTATGTGCAAGAAGAGATGATATACCGTTTCTTTTTGCGTGACTAGCATATTCAGCTTTACATGCTTTACACTTTTCCTCTTTCCATCAGGGCCAAGGATTTGATCAAAATATTTCCACACTACAGATCTTTCCTTCATTGCTGTTCTGGGTGCAGGTGCAAGTGGTGCAGCAAGTGCAAGTGGTGCAAGTGGTGATCGGCCATCGGTTGATGTCGAAACGGTGGTTGGTTCAGATGGGGTATTGCTGCTCCCACCTGCTTGGTCTTGTATGCTTGAGTTTGACATCTGAAAAGAGTGTATTTTAGAAGCATGACGAGAAAAAAAAATTGAAGTAATAAAAAACTTATTAATAAAAAAGGAAAATCACAAACCAAAGAACGAGCAATAAAAATAAAAAGAAACAAAAATAATTCTATACATATATTAATTAAATATATATGTGATTTTATTTATAATTTTTAAGTAATTATTCATTTATGTACGTATAAATATTAACTTATGAAACATTATTATTAGATTACTTAAAATAAACTCAAGACAAAACTAATGTTATATCAACTGTGGCCAGACTAAACCAACTGCATAATTCGACTGCTTTTTTGTCGGCACACTACTATAATTTATAAGCATACAACCATTTACTAAATATATAATGGTGATATGGTCTTGTGACGGTCAGAAAAAAAAACTATAATAATAAATTTTGACGTTGAACAAAAATTTTGAAATTTGATGTTAATTATTATACAATAATAATTTTGGAAAATCTTGAAACTATAATTCTGGATATTATCAAAAAAGAAATTATAATAAAAATATATAATAATAAGAAAATATTGACCCATTTAATATAAAGAAAACTAATATGTGCATTGAGATATTCAAGACTCACCATGCTTAATTTTCAAACCTCAAATTAAAGTTAAAATCAAATAGCACATCAAGCCTCAAGCTTCACTGTCAGAAATAAGATGTGAGTAAGATATGTACAAAACATTTCTACAAAATTTTAAGTTATAGCATTAGTACATATTGTGCAAGTTATATAAACCAACAAAAGAGAGTCAATATTTTCCATTCATTTAACTAAGCTAAACAAGTTGAGCTAAGGAACCACTTGAACATGTTGAGATAATTCTGCAAATTAACAAACAAGAAAAAGTCCAACTCACATTCTTATGTAAGATAGCCAGTCATCTCATGCACAAACAAACCAACATGCCCAGAATGTAGTAGAAATATTTCAATGACTAAAAATGGACCAAAACCACTAATCACCATTTTCTAGTGCACCACACCAAACTCAAAGATTAAAAAAACTGTAATTTTGGGACTACTTGTTTATCAGAATACACAAGCAGATTAGTAACAGAGACACATGCCATATTTTACTGCAATATGAATAAGCACCACGGAAACATAATTTCAGCCCAAAAGCCCAAAAAAGTAATAATAAAATAATTAGTAATAATTAACCCAACTTAGAAAGATTAGAACCTCACAAATCCAAAATATAAGAACCCTCGCCTTTTCTAACAAGATAATAATTGATTGAATAGGATGGAAATGAAGGTGTTTTTTTTTCTTCTGAATAAAATGCAAAGGAGGTTTAAATAATGAGTCCTAGAATTATAGCAACAAATCAAGCTAAATTAGTATCTAATTTTTTTTAAACAAACGAAGCAGTTACTTCAAGAACTTCATCATAAAGATATATATTCATCTATTTTTTTAGCAAAATAAATTTCAAGAAATGGTGCGGGCAAGAAACTAGAGTAGTTAAATTACCAATAAGATACACATAGTGAATGGGGCGGAGTTGAGTCAAAGTCTGTCTGAATCGAGGTCGAAATCGGAGTCCCGAAGATAACGATGGAGTGAGGGTGAAGATAATTAGCGGCCACTTGTGAAGTTGTCTGAGATGGCGGCGGACTGAGATGGAATTACGGGCAGATGGGCTGAGATCTAAGATGTAATTAAGGGCAGACGACCACTTGAGGGCTGAAATATGAGATGGAAATTGGAACTATATGGCGGCAGCGGGCTGAGAGATTTAGGAACAAAAGTAAAAGAATTTTTTAGGTTCATCTTTGAGGCTCAGTAAGTGAGAGAGTGAGTGGTAGGTGGGTGGGAGTGGACGGTGAAATACATATTATTATTATTATATATAATATAATATATATAATTAATATATCTCAGTCGGTTCGGTTAAATCGGTTTTGTTGGCCAAAAAATCAAAATCGACCGAAATAACTGAAATTATGTACAAATAAAACCGAAAACCGAACTGTCTTTCAAAAAAATGAACCGAATTTTGTAGTTCGGTCGGTTATTTTGGTCAATTCGGTTTTTGACCGAAATTTGCACACACCTAGTATAGAGGCACACTACTAACAGCTAGCACTCAGGATGCAAACGCGCACATTCTCCCTCTTGCTTTTGCTGTGATAGATTCTGAAAATGATATGTCGTACGAATGGTTTTTTGAACAACTTAAGTCAACATTTGGTTATGGACCTGGTATGTGCATTGTCTCCGACAGGCATGAAAGCATAGTAAAAGCAATTACAAAGGCCAAACAAATAACTTTTGCATATTTATATTCAAATTATTCTTTACTTATTTATTATTTTTCATAAGTTGGGTGCAATTATAGTTAACGCTTATTTATTTTCAATGGACTAGTTTTTATACTAAATAAATTATTATAAGATAGAATTGTAATCATGTTGGTTATGTATTTTTTTTAATATAATTCAAAATATAATTTATGATATTCCTTTATATGCACAGTAATAGTAATAATTATATATATATATATATATATATATATATATATATATATATATATATATATATATATATTGTAAATCGAGAATTTACATATGAACTCCTACTTCAAATTATGTATGCTGCTTGGTTCTATTTTTTGTTTCTTTTTAGATTTTAGTAATATAAGGTTTAAACTCATGGGGGTATTTTGTAAATATTGAAAGATGGATGGATTTTTTATTTTTACTTTTCTAATTACTGTTTGTTATATGCTTATCAAATGTAGGAATATAAGGTTAAAATCATGAGCAGTTTGTAATAACTACAATATGGTAGTATTATTTTTGTAATAAGTGTATGTTTGTACTTTGCAAATTTTGAAATAATTGTGTTCAATATCCAGTGAGTGTTGTAATTATTGAAGAATGGGTAGCTCATTTTTTGTAAGTAGTGTTGGTTGTAAACTTGAAATATAAGATTAGATGAATTAAACCTAAGGTGTTTTGTGTACAATGGAGAGGAGAATGGGTATCTTTGTAATTAATATAAACTGCATGGGTGGTTTTTACATTATATTTTTATCATTTTCTTAAATATGCACATTATTAGTACTAATAAATATATAAATATGTAAGTAGAGAATAACATGTTAATCATGTGCAAATAGTTTTATATTTACATTAGATTATGTAAATGTGAGTTGTTAGATGAAAATGATGTTAATTATGTAATCAGTTTATTACACAATAAATTAACAAGTTATGTAAACACTTTATATTTGCATTTTATTCAAATTTGTTATAGGTTTACCCTGAGGCTTCACAATGTGCATGCATGTATCATTTGTTGCAAAACTTGAAGAAATACTTCAAACAAAACACAAGCTATGAGGGTATCTTTTATAGTAGCAGCAAAGTCGTATACAGAGGACGGGTTCAACCATCACACGACAGAGTCAAAACTTATAGACGATAGAATCCCAGTTTATTTAAATAATGTGGGGTTTGACAGATGGGCACATGCACATTGCTCTAGTACAAATTCTTGGCAATGACATCAAATGCAACAGAGTCATTAAATGCAGCGACAAAGGTTACCAGTGAGCTACCAGTAACTACGCTTTTTGAGTCATTGAGGAGTTTGCGACAACATTGGAATGTAAAAAATAAAGTTGAGGTTAATTCCACTTTCACAACCTTAAGCAAGCAAGGACAGGAAATGCTAGAGCAAAACTCAAATTATCCTTGCAACAAATGGTACATTTTACTGTTCGAGTTACTTTTATGACTGAGAGTCAATTAGAATATTTTCTTGGTTGTAAATATATATTATATAATGAAAGATATTTTAAATTGTGTTTTTCTTGTATTTCTTAAAAATATACTAGGTGGAAAAAGCAAGTGATCAGATATACAGAGTGTCCAAGGGGCTAGTAAGTTGTGTTGTTGACATGGAAAAAAAATCATGCACATGCAACCGATTCCAAATGGATGACCTCCCATGTCAACATGCATTGAGTGTGTTCACAGGAAAAAATGAAGATCCGATCTCATATTGTTCGAGGTACTATCTAAAAGAAACTATGATTGCAACATATAAACAAACTGTGTTCTCAATTACGTGTTGTGATGTGATGAAAGTAGTTTCAAATGAAATACAAGAATGCTCAGTCCCCCCTCCCTGAAGGAACAGTAAGGTGTGGACGGCTAAAGAAAAAAAGACACCTTTGAAGTGGGGAGTTAAAAAAAAAAAAAAGGGCACAATAAAAAAATATGTCGAAATCTCCACAAACATGTGCAGTTAAAACTCTATAGGTAGTTTTAGTTAATATTTTTTCGACATTAGGCTTGATGTTGTTACTGTCTACAACTATTTGTTTTTCTTGGGATGATTTGAAAGTTTGGTTTGTATTTTTTTAATCTCAATTAATATCCAATTTATAATATTCAAATACTTTCAATTAGACACCTCAACATATTCCCTCTTTACAACTTTTAAGTGATTGTGCACCATAACTTTCTCCTGCCATCCGAGCAGTATCATTGGAAGGTTGATTAATGGTTGTACGAATGTTTGAAATATCCTACAAAATTAAATAAAATTTAAGTTTATAAACTAGTATATAAATAAAAAATAATTAATATCACATAAATATATATAACTAACCGCAATTGCCAAGTTAATTGATTGCAACTCTGCAAATACTTTACGAGGAAAAAATTTCAACTTATGTTTAATTGAATTCACATTAATGGCATTCTCTTTGTTTCATATACAAATCATCAATCGGATTATGCGTATCAATGGTTGGGACAACTCTTGATGATGAACTTGACGGAATATCGTTACGCAACTAACAATCACATTGAGAAACCATAAATCATAACTTTGTAATTACGGACAAAAAAAGAAAAAAAGAAAAAAGATATAAAAATAAAATAAAAATCAACCTTTGATCTCACCCCATGACAAGAGACTTCCCAATTCCAATTCGACGCAATTTTCCATTCTTATATCCTGATTCATGTCAATAGAAACTCCCTTCTATATCACGTTCTCCCAATTCAAAATCAGAATCCGAATCAACACCCAAACTAACAACATCGCATTTACCCTTATTTTCACTTCACATCTTAAAATTTATTTTTCTCTGAATCAGCTTACATGACTTAGACATAATAATATTTTTCTTCCTTTTGTATCCAGTACAACATTCATGTCTTTATATTTCTTGTTAGTAGACCTAGTTTTCACCATTGAAGAACAAGTGCAGATTCTTGTTGAAAAATTAGGTTTGATAATTAAGATTAAAAACTATGATGTGTAGTTTGAAATTCAAACTTTATAATTGTCATACACACAAATTATTTGAAAACCATTATGTCACGACCTCGAAATGCACAACCACATATTTTTGAAAAGAAAATCAGTTATTGCGTGAAAAGAAATAAAAAATATATATATTAATGTAAAAAATTCTAACTTATCGTATAAGTATATATATAAAAAAAAATAAAAAGCCTTGCAGTGTAATTTTCCCATAATACTATGCAACTGTCTCATTAAATAGATGTTCTATAAGATTTGTAAAAATATTTTATTTGGGCTGGGTCCATTCACTAACATTGTTAATAAGGCCTAGATCCTGATTTGGTCAACGATTGATTCATACCAGTTTCATAATAACATTAAGAACATATCACTCCTATATATTAATGCAAAATATTCCCAACCTATGTGTCTGGTTCGCATTCTTAATTCTGCTGTTTCGATGGTTATGTGTTATCCGAACCTAATAGCTACATAATTTAATCTTTTATTTTTATTGTATCTTACCTAATTTATTATTTTTCTCTTATTATATTTTCTCTAATTTATTATTTTAATTTGATTATATTTAAAAAAAATTGATGCTTCGGTTGCTTATGTGTCATCCGAGTCTAATATCTACTTAATTTAATAGTTTTTTTCATTATATTTTGCCTATTTAATATTTTATTTTTATTTTATTTTACCTAATTAAATATTTTTTAAATTATATTTTACCATCTCAATATTCTTTTTATTATTCTACTATAAAAATATAAATCATAAATAATTAGTAAGAAAAATCTAAATTAGTTATCTTAATGAAAAGATAATTTACATATGAAATTATTTTAATTTAAAAAAACTTAATTATGAAAATAATTAAATATGTTGTGTTTATAATAGAAATTAAAATATCTTTATTTTTTGAATTCCAAATATTCTATATAGATCAATACTAGTTATTTGAAAAAATCTATGTTTTAGCAAAGAATTCGGCATAAACATAAATAAAATAAAATTATATAATAATAATTAATAAATATTGATTAAACACCAGTACAATGCGATACGGGTTGAGAGTATGATGTTTTTCTGAATTTTTCTAAGTATGTAGCTAATAATTAGCATCGAATTTAATCTAAATATTAAATTATAAAATTATTTAATAATAACTAATTAATAAAGATTAGAAAAAGTTTGAGAATGTTACATATTTTGTATTTTTTCTAATTATGTAAATAAAAATATTAACAAATCTAATCTAAACATTAAAATATAAAATTATTTAATAATAACAATAATTAATAAATAAATTATACATGTACAAGACACGGTTTAGAATACTTCATTTGAATTTTTTTACTATAGATTTAAAATTTTATAATTTATATATATTTTTTATAATTATGTGTAATACACGGGTGTTAAATTAGTATTTTAATAATTAAAAAACATATAAAATAATTAAGTGTTTTTTTAGGTATAAAGTAAAAATAAGTTGAAATATTGTTTTTTTTTTTTTTTAAATAATTATTTATGTAGAAGTAGAGCTCGATAAGGGATTGGAGAAAATTAGGGAGTGAATGAGTTCTTGCCTCTTCAAGGTTACTACTCTCTGGGCCAATATTTATCGTGCGTCACGACTACAACAAATACTACCTCCGCCGCCGCCACCACCATTCGCCCTATCTTCTCGCTTATTCGCCGCCGCCAGGCCTCAGCACTTCATGGGTTCCCAGTCACCCGATTCCAAGTGGAAGGCCAACCGCGTCCGGGACACCTTCATCAAGTTCTTCGAGGGAAAAGGGCACGTCAATTTCAAGTCAAGCCCAGTCGTTCCCCACAATGATCCCACTCTTCTCTTTGCCAATGCTGGTAAACTTTTTTTTTTTTTTTAAATTTATTGAAATATATGCATCTGAATAACTTTTGAAATTGTTTGGATTCGTGTAATTGGCTGGTCAGAATTGAAAACCTAGTAAATTATATCTGATTATGATATGTAATTGGGGCAGGTATGAATCAGTTCAAACCAATCTTCCTGGGCACGGCCGACCCTAACACTGAGTTGAGCAAACTCAGCCGTGCTTGCAATACTCAGAAGTGTATTCGTGCGGGTGGCAAGCACAACGATTTGGATGACGTGGGCAAGGACACTTATCACCACACCTTCTTTGAGATGCTTGGGAATTGGTCCTTTGGGGACTACTTCAAGACCGAAGCTATTCAATGGGCCTGGGAGCTTCTTACCAAGGCAATCTAATTTCCCTTTTTAGACTGTTGTAGCGTATGAGGATTTAATCAAATTTGAGAACTTTTAAAAAAATTACACTGCATTCATTGTCACTCTTTTTCTGATCATCCATCACATTCAATAATATTACATTTCCAGTTTCTAATTATCAGTGACATTCAATCACAATTTTACTAAACAAACATCGTATTAACTGTTGATCATGTTCTTATCTCACTTTTAATCCCATTCTAAAACCTACTCCATTCGTCCGCCAAGATAGGCTCGTTTTTCTTTTTCGGCCGTTAAAAGTTATAGGCTTGTTTCCTTTTTAAAAGTATTACTTACACAACAAAAGACTAAAAGACCCCTATTTAATTCACTTTGATGCAAGGGTAAAGTAGGAAGACTAGCAACACAATTACAATATCAACTACATTAATTATATTTTCTTAAATCTGTGCAATATTTAATCCAAGCCTATCTTAGGTGGACGGAGGGATTATTATTCTTATTTGTTGGTTTCTATTGTCATCTTATATTGTTTAATTTTGCACAGGTGTATGGATTGCCCAGTGAACGAATTTATGCAACCTACTTTGGCGGTGATGAGAAACTTGGTCTTCCTGCTGATAATGAAGCGAAGGATATTTGGCTCAAATTCCTCCCTCCCAGCCGCGTCTTGCCTTTTGGTTGCAAGGTATGGTTGGCTTTTTTCACGTTTCATCAGTTTCCCTTACAGTACATTTAAAGTTATATGATTTCGTATGTGTAAGATATATGAACTTCATTTTATTAATTATAAAGATGTCAGGATTTGGAGAATTATATGATGATGGGTAGACTATGCATATATATGTGTGTGTTCGTATTTGTGTTTAATGTGCTCTTACCATTGCATTAGTTTAGCTTGCAAATTCAAGTGATCTATTTTATTTATGTATTTATTTATTTATTTGTTTATTTTATTATTATTTTTTTATTTTGTCATGCTATGTCGAATAGGACAATTTTTGGGAGATGGGAGATACTGGACCATGTGGGCCTTGCACGGAAATTCATTTTGACCGGATTGGTGGTCGTGATGTTGCATCGTTTGTGAACAACGATGATCCTACAGTGATTGAGATATGGAATCTTGTGTTCATCCAGGTGAAAGGCTCTTTCTTGTCCTGTAGTGTAGTTCATCTGTGTGCTTATAGTGCCAACCACTAAATTTTATAGTTATCTATCACAGTTTAACAGGGAATCTGATGGTTCATTGAAACCTCTACCTGCAAAACACGTTGATACTGGAATGGGTTTCGAGAGATTGACTTCTATTCTTCAAAATGAGATGAGCAATTACGACACTGATGTATTTCTTCCCATCTTTGATGCGATACAACAGGTAAAAGTCAAGACTGATTGGGTTCTAGATAAACTAAAGTTAGAAAAGATTTTTTTTTAATTTTAAAATTTTGATCAAGCTTTTAGTACTTACATTGTTTTGTTTAAGGTATTTATGTTCAGTTCTTTTAATCTTTTAGGCAACTGGAGCCCGACCATATTCTGGCAAAGTTGGGCCCGATGATGTGGACAACATCGACATGGCTTACAGGGTTGTGGCTGACCACATTAGAACGATTTCATTTGCCATTGCTGATGGTTCTCGCCCAGGTGAAGTTATGGTGATCGATTTGATGCACCTAATATATAGCTCGAAATAATAGTTCGTGATATTAGGTTTGATTTCATATCAAAATGTGGTTATTTTCAGGTAATGAAGGGCGTGAGTATGTGTTAAGGCGCATCCTCAGAAGGGCGGTGCGTTATGGTACCGAAGTCTTAAAAGCTAAGCAAGGCTTCTTTGAAGGGTACGAGTTTACAGGCTTATTTACTTCTCTGTGATTTCTCTCACTGTAGCGGATAAATTTTTGTTATTGTCTTTCAAATGATAATATTGTTCTATAAGCAGGCTGGTGCAAGTTGTGGTGGATGTCATGGGTGATATTTTCCCTGAGCTGAAGGAACACACAAAGAAAATTAGGGAGATCATTGCTGACGAGGAGACAAGCTTCGGGAGGACCTTGACCAAAGTATGTGGAAATTACTTTTATATTGCCTTGTTTTACTGAGCATGTACATTATTCTAGATGTTGATTGGAACTTAATTGGTGCTGTTTTCGAGGAATTATTGCTCATTAAGTTCTTCAGAAACATTTTCACTGTTAAAGTATGCTGGCCTGTCATCATTTTTTTCTGCATTATTGTTATTTAGTTAGTTACTTTGTCTAGCTTGTATGTCATAGCGCAATATTTCTGCTATTAGCGATTGTAATGAAATATCCATCCATGTTAGAGCCAAAGGAATGTCATATGAAAGTAATCAAAGTAAGAGAATTGGGTGTTTGGCATTATCCAAATTTTACTGGTATATCAAATTTGAGGCGAGCTGAAGATTTATTAAGAAAAATGCGATTACGCTATTAAAACCTGTCTATGTGGTTTACATTAAGTTTTACCGAAATAGTATACTCATCCAAACAAAGATGAAGCTAATAGCATTCTTAAATCCATGTAGACGAGTAAACTATGTGATTTTCCTTTAAACATGGTTAAATAGCTATTTTCTACTGTTGGCATCAGTTTTATGTAATATGATTAAATTAATTCCTTACTCAGAATCTAAGGAATCTAATTTACTTGCTTACTTTCAGGGAATCGAGAGATTCAAGAAGTCTGCTCAAGAAGTTCAAGGGACCATAATTAGTGGACAGGCATGTAATTGATTATGAGTTTTTCTGCAATTCAGCTTCCTTTAATTGTAGTATATCTGTTGCTTTTATTCTGTTGTCTGATCGATTGCCAATACCAAGCACTGTTTTTCAGTCTCTTACTGCAATTTTCAATTAATTGCAGGATGCATTTGACTTGTGGGACACCTATGGGTTTCCATTGGATCTAACTCAGGTAACTGTGCTTCACTTTTTTTTTTCCGTGTGTGTGTGTGTGTGTGAAGCATAACTTTATTGTTTTGAATGTGAAATATAACAATTTATGTATGTCAGTTGATGGCTGAAGAAAGAGGACTGACTGTTGATGTTGAAGGCTTCAATGTGGCCATGGATAAGGCCAGGGAAAGATCGAGAAACGCGCAGAATAGGGTGATGAGATGTCTTATACATATTAATCGACAAACAACTTTACCATTCTTAATGTATCCATGTTTAAATATTTATGAGTTTATATGTTACGTTTCTTAGCAAGCGGGTGGTACTATTGGCATGGATGCTGATGCTACATCCTCGTTGCACAAACGAGGAATTGCTCCTACTGATGACTCATTCAAATTTACCTGGTTTAAGGTTTGTTGCTTAGTGACAAGTTTTGGAGTTTCTTTTGGCTTATTAATCCTGGATTGAGTTTTTTGTTATGTGTTGGATCTAGTGACATTACGAAAAAAATCTCAACCCCTAATCTGCCGTATGTGCTTATCGTACTAAATATCTTTACTCTTTTTTTCTCTCTTTTCTGGAACTGGATTCTCTCATGTTCTTCTCCTTCCTTGGATTTGTTTGACTTTCAAAAGATGAAAATATGGCAGTAAAGTGGATTTTTAATGTTGGTTGTTTTCGTTTACACATTATATCTAGCATCACACAATTTTATGAATGCATGAGCATACAGATTTGTTCTGAAATGAACACTTGCTGATATCTTCATTCTCCTGATGATTCTAGGATCATCCAAGTGTTATAAAAGCGATATACACAGGAAGTGAGTTCTTGGAAAGCGTTGCTCCTGGTGAAGAAGTTGGCTTAATCCTTGAATCTACTAGCTTTTATGCTGAGCAAGGTGGTCAGGTAAACACTGGCCTGGATATTTAATCTGTGGTGCATCTCGTCCTGATTGTCATATCTCCCTCATATTTTTTAGCTTTGAGAACTTACCTCGTAATTTGGTGTTTGAATTTGAGTTTAATCTAGTTGAGTTAAAAAAAAAAAAGAAACAACCATTTATAGTGAACCTTCCATCTTTTATGGCAGGTGATATTACAATTCTACTGATATATTTCCTTTTTTTTTTTGAATTTTGTTAGTGTGCAAAAATGTGAAAAACACTTCTGCCTTTTGAGCACAGTGCTACATTAACTCAGTCAATATTGTCTTGCAGATATTCGATATTGGAACAATTGAAGGCCTGGATGGAGTCTTTGACGTGAGTAATGTTCAGATCTACGGTGGATTTGTTATTCATATCGGTTCATTTACTGGAAAGACAGGCAGATTGTATATCGATGATAAAGTAGTTTGTAAGGTGATTAGTCATTATCTCATCCTTACAAAAGATATCTATTAGTTGTTTGCTTGTTCCCATGTTAGTAGCTCTCATGTTGGACTTGAGCAGGTTAACTATGATAGAAGAACACTGATTGCTCCAAATCACACCTGTACACACATGTTAAACTTTGCTCTAAGGGTAAGGCTCGTAAATCGTGCAATCTTCGAATCTTGAAGGTCGTTTTGTTTATTTCTAAATTTTAATCTTCAAATACATTATTATATTAATCACAGGAAGTGCTTGGTAATCATGTTGATCAGAAGGGCTCCATTGTTCTTCCTGAGAAATTGAGATATGACTTTTCTCATGGTAAAGCTTATTGTTGTTAGGAGAAAAAAAAAGCTTATTGTTGTTAGTTACACATTACCTCAGATGAACAGCTAATGTTATTAAAATCTTGAATAGGGAAACCTGTGAAAACGGAGGAGCTGAGAAAAATCGAGTCAATCGTAAACGAACAAATTGAGGCCCAGTTGGATGTATACTCAAAGGAGACCAAGCTGGCCGATGCAAAACGTATAAATGGTCTAAGAGCTGTTTTTGGAGAGGTAAGCTTCTATTATCAATTGCTTGTTTGATTTTGGGCAAAAACTTGAGTACACCTGCCTGACGGAGTACATTCTTTAAGGCAGGCCCAATTTTTAGTTTTTTAAAATAGTTTTTTTGGGTTCTGTTTTAGTATATTTAGGGTTCTCCAATTTTTTTAGTTTTTTTTTAATTTTGTTTATTTAGATTTTTTACGATTTCTGGTTTTTTTAGTTTTTTTTTTCCTTCATTGTTTCAGGATTCTATTTTTAGTTTTTAGTTTAGTCTTTTTTTTTTCAGGTATTTTTTTTTTAAATTTTAAATTTAGTTTTTGGGAACCTGGCATGAGTGTGCCTCTTGATTTTGTGTAGGTATATCCTGACCCTGTTCGGGTTGTGTCAATTGGTCGCAAAGTGGAGGATCTACTTGCAAATCCTGAAAATGAAGAATGGTCATCCATTTCCGCTGAGCTTTGTGGAGGTAAATAAATATTTTGGAAATTTTTGTTGCTTTCTTTGTGGAGCACTTTTATGTATGCTGGGTAGTAAAATAATTGTATTTGTTCAGGGACACATATATCAAATACAAGGGAAGCAAAAGCATTTGCTCTGTTGTCAGAGGAAGGGATTGCTAAAGGTACCCGTAGAGTTACCGCAGTGACAATGGATAGCGCTTTCAAAGCCTTTGAACTGGCTTCCTCGATTCAGCAAGAAGTGGACGAAGCATCTAAAACCGAAGGAAGCATTTTGGAGCAGGTTTTATTTTCTTTTCTTCAAAAAAATTATTTAATTGAATTTCTTTATACTGTTAATAGTAAATTAGGAGGTAAGAAAAAACCAACTACATTTATACAATTATTTGATTTAAAAAAATGAAATCCAAACATTATGAAGGGCATAACAAAAACAAATCATTATATAATCATCTAATAAATAAAAACTTACAAGAAAATATGTTAATTTTATGACTAAAAATTATTTATGGACATCTTTATTTCATTAATTTATGACTAATTACTATGAATAAAGTCTTTAATGTGCAAAGTTCACATATAAATGATTTATTCTCTTGGTTTCAAAGATATATATATATATTTATATTTTTTAAAAATGATTTATCTGGTTCAACAATGGACCTGGTGACCCAGAAGTCAGCCCGGGTTAATGACCAGGCCGGCTCCAAAAATTTTGGTGAGAACTGATGGTGATTAATTGCTTTTCGTTTTCTGTCTATTACTTATTGGCTGATTCTTTGAAGCATTTTTCTTCTCACTCATTTGTCTTCATTTGGTTGGTCTAACTATTGCTTTTGATTCTTGTCCAACATAATAAATTTCTCACCTACACTGGTATTTTCAGAAAGTAGCAGCTTTAAATAATCGTGTAGAAGGAGCATCAATCCCTTCCGCGAAGAAAGCTGATCTCAAGGCCAAAATCTCCGATCTTCAGGTAATTGTCAAAAAAATTGTCATTGGTCCCGTTACATTGTTTTGACATTATCTGAGATTGAAAAATGAAAATAAAACCATTATTTGTTGTTGGCACTTGGCAGAGTCGAGTGATGAAAGCCAAAAAGGAAATCGCTGAAGAGCATAAGCAGAAAGCTATTCAACTAGCCACCCAAACAGCTGAAGTTGCTTCGTCAAATGGAAAAGCGCATTGCATTTCGCTTGTTGATGTCGGTGCAGATACTACTGCTATCCGAGAGGCAGTTGTCAAAGTCATGGAGCAAAAGGTTTGTTTTCAGTTAATCGCTTTCTATTTAGTTGTTAATGTATTATGACAAAAACCTCTGTCAAACCGCCAAACAGATTACATTCCATCAGGCTGAGCCCAAGATTTTAGTTTCTAGGTTGCTCTTTTTTTTTTTTTTTTAGTTTTCTTGGGCTTTTCCAGTTTTTTAAATTTTTTTTTGTAGATTTTCAGTGTTAGTGTTTTTTTAGTTAGTTTAGTGTTTTTAGGGTTTCTATTATTATTTTTTTAAAATTAATATTTATAGTAGCTATAATTTCTCGTAAGTTCTGTTTTGATTTATTGATCGGTTTTTGGACAAATAGGGGATGGCAACGATGGTCTTCAGCAAGGATGAGAAAGCGAACAAGGCGTTCGTGTGTGCTGGTGTACCAGAGCAAGATGACAAGTACACGCAGTTGAAGGTGACTGAATGGCTGAAAAAAGTCTTGGTCTTGATAAATGGCAAGGGAGGCGGAGGAAAAGGTGGACTCGCTCAAGGCCAGGTGAGCAATAATGCCCATTTTACCCTTTCAAAATGGATAAATTATGTTTTGTTACTTGGTGATCAGTACCTAAAATTTTGCAATTTTTCTCTTTACAGGGAATTGATTTGACACAAATTGAAGCTGCTATGGATGTGGCAGAGTCGTTCGCGTCTATGAAGTTGAATTAGCCGCTGCAGATTTTTATTTGAAAAAAAATGTAAAAACTTGAAGAAAGAAGGAAAAAAGCACATTGGAAATGTAATTTCAGTAATTGCATGCGGTGTATACTACAACACAAGTGGATTTGGATTAGTTACGTCTTTAAAACGGGGTGCAAATACTGAGTTGTGGTTGATTGTTGGCTTTCAAGAATTGCAATTTTAGTGAGATGATGAACAAATTAAATTTGGAAATTACACTTTTACATGCTTTTGGCATTGAACATTCTGCACTTATCCTATGGGAGAACTAACTTGGGCCTATCATGAATCAACATGTTTTCACTTTTAAATGGTTTGTAGATCAAGTGTTAACGAATCATAAGGGACAAAATATGACATAATATAATACCAAACAAGGGATAGCTTATCCAACCCCTAACGGCACCTCTTGAATGGGTCTTATATCTCTTCATAGAAAACAAGATCTCCACGTGGCAGGCCAAGATCCAATCAAAAAGATCAAAAACACCCCACATGCTATCAAAATTGTCAAAACAAGAACCAAAGTAGTTTTTTCAGTTTGGCCCTTACATTTGTACTGAGGAAGAAAAATGGCTTCACTTGCAACCTTTGCCGCCGCCCAGCCCACCGCCGTTAAGGGCCTCGCCGGAAGTTATCTTGCTGGAACTAAGCTCAATGTTAAGCCATCTAGTTCGAGCCTCAAGTTCACTAAGTATAGGTAAATTGTTTATTTGTAGTTTTTATAAATATCCTTGATACTATGGTGGAGTATTTTATATAATCTAAATTGAATCGACTTTTAAGGATACAAATTCTTAGCCATGCTAACAAATGTAGAGCTTGATTGCAATTTGTATCCTTGTAATTATTAACTCATTAGGGGTAGTTTTTGTAATTATCCCTAAATTGTATTAATCAATCCATGAATTACAATTTTGGATTATTTGATCATGACATATTGGTAATTGTTTGGGGTGTCTTATTTACTCTGTTGATTAAATATGGATTAACAAATCTTTGGTAATTGGATATAATCCTGTAGGGCTGTTGCAAAATATGGTGACAAGAGTGTGTGCTTTGATTTGGACGGTTCAGATGCACCATCACCATATCCATATCACCACCACTCTTCAGGTACTTAAGATTAGAAAACTATTACAAGATTTTAATGGTTTAACTTAAATTTAGAGTTCATGCAAGATTAATTGTTTGGTAATAATTCACAAATTATTAATTATGAAACCTTTTTGTTATACTTCATGTAGCAGCTCAATGTACCATCTCTGGAGACTGTAAAAGGAGAGCACTTATATTTGGAATAGGAGCTATAACTGCGAATTATTCATTTCCCGCGAGCTCTGAAGGTATCGTTATTTGGTACGTACGTCTATATATATATATACAAAAAAAATTTACGAAGCTTTATCGAATCGTACGCCCTTTTTCCCCTGATCTTAGCATTCTTTATTAATACAGAAAAGCCAAAGAATTATGAAGAATTTGTTGACAAGGTTGATGGTTATTCGTATTATTACCCCTCGGACTGGAGAGTAAGTTGCATCTACTTTCAGCTGAGTTTGGGTGCAAATATTAGTTAAGTCTTTCATAACTAATTAACTCCACAATTAATTTTCATTACAGGATTTTGACTTCATAGGTCACGATTCGGCGTTCAAGGATAGATACATGCAGTTGCAAAACGTAAGGTTGAGTTTTATACCAACGGATAAAACCGACATTCATGATTTGGGACCAATGGAAGAGGTGAGTTAACACACCCTCATCTTTAGATCTTTTATATATATATATATATATTTCTTATTGTAAGGTTCTTATTGAAATTCTTGAGTAATATAAGGTCGTCGCAAATCTTGTAACAAACGTTTACTCAGCACCGAATCAAGTGGGAACTATATTCGATATGCAAGAGGTAATCGTCTTTTTTTTTTTTTAAATATTTATTATTAATTATTATTTGTAAGTGAAACTTATATTGATTATATTCTTAATGCAGAAAAACATTGAAGGTAGAAACTACTGCACGTTCGAATACGTACTCACATCACCAAATTTCGCGCGCACAGCATTTGCAACAATAGCTATTGGAAATGGTATGTTGTAAGCATTTTGCATAAAAGCTACTTAAGATTAACTAACAGTGTGTTGTTAATAGAATGTGACATATTTGCAGGGAGATACTATACATTGATTGTTGGAGCAAATGAAAGAAGGTGGAAAAGATACAGGAACCAGCTTAAAGTGGTTGCTGACTCCTTTAAAGTGTTTGACATCTAGTTGTGACTTTTGTATACAAAATAAAATAATGCTATAAGACAGAAAAGGTAGTGTACATATGATGGTTCTAGTTGCTCTAGATTGTAATACTGAAAACTTGTTTTCTGTCTTATTACTATTATTACTAATGTTATTATTACTATTATTAAAAAGTTGGTTGGGAGTGGGAATAACAAGAATTGAACAAGATGTTCGATTCCTTGTGAACGTTCTTCAAAGGGTAAATGATATCACTTGAGCCGGTGGTTGCTTTTCTATCTTAGTGAAATTATATGTTTGAAAACCATTTTTTATGAATTGTATAAAGCTGGAAATAATTATTTGAAAATGAAACCATAGGTTGTATGCTTGGATGTGATTTTATTTGTTCTTATAATTTTTTTAATCCCTCAAATTTGTAATTGTTTCAAAACAAATAAATTATTAATACATTTTTTGCCACAAATTTGGCTGCTAACACACTCATTCTTAATTACCAATCATTTTCCCACTATTCTCTGAAAAAGGGAAAAATGGACTTAATGAAAGTTCTTTTAATCACACTTCTCTAACTTTACGGACTATTTGTGCTAGAACTTCATGGATTCGGGATTCAGAATACCGAATACAAGTTTGTTCTAAAACTCAAAAATCAAATACTCAAACAATAATATCTTACAGCTAAATATTTAAATATTACTAAATACAATATAGTAATACACAATTATCCACTTTTCAGACGTAATTTGACATTTATTTAGTCCAAACAAGCCATATGCATGACTTGACATTTACTTAGTCCAAACAAGCCAAATTCTTCATGCATAGTTCATTTTAAATTTGTGTTTCTAGGGCGTTGGAGGGAATGGAAGGTCTAGACCTATTACAATTTTCAGTTTTTCTTTTTCTTTTTTCAAATTTCATTTTTCCTGATCCGTATACAATGAAAAAAAAAAGAAAAGAAAAAAACCCAAAAAGCACCACAGGCTCCTTAAACCTCTAGCCTATGCATATACCATACATATGTGGAGATATTGGTTAAGGGGACAGAAAAAAAATAAAAAAAAATAAAAACCAACATCTGAAAAAAAATAAAAATAAACAACAATTGCAGCTCAAAAACCAATTGCCACCGCAAGAACAACTATCAAGACAAGAAAAGACCAAAGAATCTTCTGATCTCATATGTACAACAAATAGAGTACAAAGAATGCCTTCTATTACACTTAGATAAATTCCTCAAAGGACATAAAAATATACACCATGAGAACTTGTCAAGAGTAAGAAGAGGCAGCGCAACCAATATATGTTACAAAACCGAAGCTGATTTGTTCTCACTCGAAAACACCCATACAACCAAGAAAACGAAAATCACCCCAACACAACCACCAACTCGAACAAATTACCACTACAGCTCTTTCCCCTCCCGGACTAACAAATCAATATACCATGCACAATAAGTCGAAAATTCCGATTTCGCCCCGCCTCCGAAAGAATATATGTATACGCACCTAATCTAACAAATTACCCTAACATAATAACCCAAAGAAGCTTAATCAAGATAATCATCACGGAGCACATTCATCTAAACAAGCCTATGTTGACGCATACCTTTACCAAAGTGAGGTTGCATCAAACGTACATACAAACTATTCTTCGCCATTAGTACATCATGAGTCCCTTCTTCTACAATTCGCCCACCGTTAAGCACAACTATATTATCAACATGCCTCATCATAGCCGCTCTATGCGCAATCAGAATCGAGGTTTTGTTCCCCATAACCAGCGTATCCAAAGCCTCCTGCACGACTCGGCTCGACTCGGACTCGATCGACGAGCTCGCCTCGTCCAACAACAAAATCGGGGCATTTTTCAGAATAACCCGAGCGATCGCGATCCTCTGCTTCTGCCCGGGCGTCAAATCCACGCCCCTCATCCCGACGTGCGTGTCGTAACCATGAGGCAAGCTGCTGATGAAATGATGGGCGTTAGCTATCCGAGCAGCCTCTTTCATCTCCGCCTCGCTGGCATTGTGCCTCGCGTATATTATATTCTCTCTTATGGTCGTCGCAAATATGATCGGCTCCTGCTGGACAAGGCCCAAGTGGTTCCTCAGCCATCTCAGGTTGTATGATTTCAAATCTCGCCCGTCGAGTAGTATCTGACCGGCGACCGGATCGTAGAATCTTTCTATTAAAGATATAATCGTGCTCTTTCCGGATCCGGAAACACCAACCACTGCTATGGTTTGACCACCGTTGACTTTGAGACTGAAATTGCTTAGTATCAGGACTTCGGGCCGGGTTGGATAGCAAAAGTCAACATTTTTCAACTCGATGCTCCCGTAAACGTTTGCGGGCTTCAAGGCCGAATTATCATCGGGATCAATTTTAGGGGCTCGGTCGATAATTTCGAATACGGATTTCAAAGATTTCCTTCTTTTGAGAATATATGGAGCTAAACCGAAAGGCTCGACCAGCGCAAATGTTGCGAAAGAGAATACCATATACTCTTTTAGAGCTGTGGATAAAGTCATGTACCCGTTTCTCACAGAAATAGCAGTGTACCAAAGGAGAAGAGCGTTGCAAGCGAAAAGGAGAAACTGAGAGAAGCCGAATGCGAAACCGATTGCCATTCCTTGGAGAAAGCTTTTCTTGAATATTTTACTAAGTTGAACTCTGTACAGCTCCATTACCTTGTTTCCTGCGCAAAATGCTACAACGGTGTAAATATTTCTAACAGCGTCCTCCAAGACCAAAGATGCCTTCCTGTGCATCTCCTGGATACCCTTCGAAAATCCAGCAAGCCATAATTTCTGCAAGATTATGGTTCGAATGCTGTTATGTTATTTTAGGGCTGAGAATGGTAATTGAATATTATGCTTATTATAGAAGAATATGACAAAATATGAAGGTAATTTTTGATGCTCAAAAACCAATATCACGGATCTGACATATATATATATATATATATATATATATATATATATTATTTTTTTTTTTTTTTCCTATCTTTAACTACTATTTGAAATCGCTCAAGTAGTGATGTCTCCGATTGTGACAGCTTCTTAGGAAGCATAATATGGGAAATAATACTTTTTAGGATAAAGGTAAGTTTGAGGCGAAGTTGCATTGAAAAATGTAGGCTAGTCCTCCTAATTCCATTCTATTAAGAATTGAAAGAAGTCAATAAGGGATGGTTTTATTTGTAATTAACACTACACATGGTTTACTTATCTATACATGGTATTTGCTACCAAAATTTGACAATTTATAGTAGATATGGCACACTTAATTTTCTAAGTGAAAGCTCCTTTGCTATTGCCGCTTTCATTAAGAAGCGGCGTTACAATAGTCTATAGCCGCTTTTTGTTTGTTTTTTTCTGCACAAAAGCAGTGATTTGAAGTAATTTTATTATATTTTATCCTGAATGAAAACGACAATAAGGATTATGGTATTTAAATTTTTTTTATTATTTTTAAAGCAAGGGGTCTGCATTAACTTTTATTGATTTTTTTAAAAATAATTGATAAATCACTGTTCGCAACAGGTAACACAATTTTGAGAAATAAAAATAAATCTTGTTCGTTTTAATTAATTTGCAATTATTATTTTGTTGTTGTTTTGATACTAAAATATGTGGTTAATAAAAAAAATTAATAATCAAAATATATCTTACATAATAATATAAAACTTTGTTATTTTTCAAAATTAATACACACTCCTTTCGTCCCACAAAGCTAGTCATGTTACTATTTCGGTTGTCCTACAAAGATAGACCAGTTACTACAATAGAAACTCGATAATTAAATACTCAATTAACTAGTAATCTCACTTAAATAATATTTTTATCGGTTCCGACTTAAAAGCAACGTGTCATACTAGTATCTAGATTATTTAATATCTCGCTATATTAATAAATTTTAGCAGTGCCAAGGCTATTAATTTAAAGAGGTTTTACTGTATGTAATTAATTAAGTGTGCCCATATCTACCATATATGCTGAGATGATAGCAACACAGCAATAGCAAAAATACACACTCCTTCCTTCCTGCAAATTAATTAGTAACGCCGCTTTCATGATAAAGCGGCAATGGCAATAGCAGAGTAGCTTTCACTTTAAAAATTAAGTGTTGCCATATCTGCTTTAAATTGTCAAATTTTGGGGCAAATGTCACCACACTGGTAAAAAATGGAAACAATAAAACATACAGATTATGCAAGAGTTACCCTTGTGGGGATGGGAATTCACACAAGACAAAATTAATATACATGTTGCATACCTGTGCTATAGCAGAAACCATAAGAATGGGCAGAGTAGCTAAGGCCACAAGTGCCAACCGCCACTGCAGGAACATTCCAATGAGAACAGCAACCACAACAGCTGCACTATCTTGTATGAATATCGAAAGTCGATTGCTGAAAGCAGCTCTCACAAAAGTAGCATCATTAGCCAGACGCATCGACAGGTTATCAGCACTGTTCTCTTCTTCATCAAACCATCCAACTTCATTTCGGAGCATCGCTGTTGACAAAAGCATGTTAATGAAATCACAATAATTTTAACCGACAGAATGGAATAAATGGAAAGCAATTACACACCAGAAAACATCATTCTTCGAACACGTTCAGTCATTTTCTCCCCCATTATCCCAAAATAGAAGTGCTGCAGGAAATTAGCAATCACCGTTACTATTCCCATGCCAGCAATGATTAAGCACCACCTGTCTATCTCTTCTCGTATATGATGATGATTATGATGTCTCTCATCTGCAGTTCTGTAATATGCCGTCACAATAAGCGCTATAACATAAGCAAGAACAGGATTGAAAGAGCCAAATATTGCAGCACCAGTGCTTCCTAAAACAGCATAAAGCCACTCTGCAAGGCTAAGCTCCACGAGCCTCCACAAGGACGGCTCTTCTTGAGACGAAGCAGGGCCCTTTGTTTCTTTGGTTGTCGTAGGAACAATTTCGAATTGACTCAGTGGCCGACTAAATGTTTGGGAATGTGAACGTTCGTTTTTGGGATCAGATGTCAAAAGTGGAGAAATGGGAGATTCAGGATCCGATGCATTTGTTTGTCTCTGTGCAGAATGAACATCGATCTTTGGTAACTCTGGTAGTCGCATCTCGAAACTATCTTGCCTCTTTATAGTTGGTTCTTTATCTGTTGCATCGTTTGAAACACCATTTTCAGTCATTTTTTCTGGGGGTGGGCTAAGAATTTGGGGAGACTCGTGAGAGCTAAAAGTAACATCGGCGGGCCGAAACATGTGGTGGCCAGCAACTCTCTGCAGAGATGGTGATTTGGCCATTCTAGGGGATGATGGTTCTTGAAAGTTACCACTTGCAGATGAATCTTTTTCAACCTGGAAGGTTGCAGTTTCCTTGTAGGTCCTCATTGGCATCCTGAATGTAATAACGGGCCACCATTAGCGCTAAGTAATATTCAATTGGCCTAATTGCTTCAAATATCACAAACTTTCCAAATTCGGTCTTGGGGAAGCGAATTGGGGTGGGAAAGGGTTCAATTGATATTAAAAAAAATAAAAATCAATTCAAACCTCTCAAATAGGTTGTGATTTTATTTGTCAAAATTTAAAAATGATGTTAAATTTGCATTTAGAAAAAGTCGTACTCTTTGAAGTAATTAGGCCTATTCAATTATGCAGAAATATCATAAAAATGACCAAAAAATAAAATTCCGAAACTATAGAATCATTCAGTTAGCTCTTCAACTATACCTCCGGGGAAGTTTAGTAGCTTCTTCACATTTGAGCAGCTCAGCATAAAGGCCATCCAAGTTCATTAATTCTTCATGCGTACCCATTTCAACAAGTTGACCTTCCTCCATCACAGCAATATAATCAGCGTTTTTAATGAGACTTAGCCGTCTAGCTATTATTATTGTTGATCTACCCAACATGAGGACATCCAAAGCCTCCTGAACGGATCTTTCAGCTTCGAAATCAAGTCCACCAGTGACTTCATCCAGAAGCAGAATAGATGGATTCGACAGTACGGCCCTAGCAACAGAAAGCTTGATTTTCTGTTCCTCAGTCATCACTAGACAAGCCCTACCAACCTGTAATGAAAGTTTTAGTTTGTTAAAGAGTAACACAAGTTGAACCTTGAGCTAATCACACAAAGCAATATTTTCACATAAGTGTAGCACCTGTGTATCGTATCCTTTCTCCAGAGAGCTGATAAATGCATGTGCATGCGCTATTTTGGCAGCTTCTTCAATTTGATCTAAAGAGGCGTTTCGTCCATAAGCAATATTGTCTTTAATACTCAAACTCAGCAAGGCAGGTTCCTGGGTGACTAGACCAATTTGGCTCCTTAGCCACTCCAGCTTCAGATTTTTTATATTTTCACCATCCAAAAGGACTTCTCCTGCAAGGCAACAAAATTAAAATTAATTTAAAAAAATTGCATTTAAACAAATTATGAATCCCAAATAGAAGAGAAATTAATATGAAATAATACCTAAGGTTGGATCATAAAACCGCTCCATAAGCGGTATGATACTGCTTTTCCCAGAGCCATTTCTGCCAACAAGTGCTACAGCCTTTTTAGCTGGCACAGTGAGGTAAAACCCACTTAAAATTGGAATTTCAGGGCGAGACAGATAGCTAAAATATACATTTCGAAACTCTATGTTTCCTTGAACAGACGCAAGAGTAAGCCCGTCATGATGAACAGTGGAAGATGACCGACTTATCATCTCGAACAGTCTGTAGGCAGCAATTCTCCCTTGTTCAAAAGAATAGAAGTTTGTTGCCGCTTGATTCAGACCACTATAAAACACAGGTTAATTCATAAGTAAAAAAGTCACATACTACAGATGAAAGAAACAGATTAGATAAAGATGCTTACAGTCCACTCAATATAACAGCAAATAGGGCTGTTATTATTTCTCCCCCATGTGCTCTTCCATGTATAACAAGTGACCTTCCCACCCAAAGTTGCAAGGCGCAAGAGCAGATTGCAAGCCCATACGTGAAACCAAGTCCAAGCCCTTGAACAAGACTTATTAATATACCATATCTAAGTGTAGCTTGAAGTGAAGTTGCATATGAATACTTTGCCAAGGTTTCATTGGTAAACGAATACAAAGTTCTTATATAGGAAACTGCCTGAAAAAGAAAGGGGGGTGGGGGTACGGAGTTAGAAAGTATATAATGCAAAACTACCAACCAAGAAACAGTAGCCAGAATACAGATAGATGGAAGCAGATTATTGAAATTTGTTGACTCCAAAATTTAATGGACACTGTCCTTGTGTAACTGAAATTATGGGTCACAATCAATATTCTTCCAAATAAGCACAGAAAATCAAAGAGACCATTATGAAAAACATCTAGTTGATTTACGGGATAACTGAGCCAAATTAAGATTTACAAAGTTATATTAATCAATGATAAGCAATAATGCCACACACATAAAACCAGAACTTCCTCAACAAACTCAGTTCTTGTATGTGTTATTTTAAATCCCTATCTGAAGACCACTTGAGTTAAAAGCATAAGGGACTCTCCAGAGAGAAAGCAATTTGGCATGCAACTTCAAGCAGCAAACCAAAGTGAAAGATCAAGAACCTGACCTGCTCTGCAATACTTGCGGCTTCAGCATAAGCATCTTGGATATTTTCAGCAAGCCTATGCAGAAAGATGTTTGATATTCCTCCCGCAGCAACAATTAATGGACCACTAGCTAAAGTAATAAGGGCAATCTGCCAGCAGTTGACAAATCCAATTATGAGACCACTAAAGAAAGTGGCCATATTGTGAATATAGTTTCCTACCTGTCACATCAAAGCATACCCAATGTCAAAACAAATTTTTTTACCAGCTACACCACCAAAACAAAATAAAAAAATAAAAAATTGAAAGATGTAAACATACTTTTTCGCTAAGAGCAGATTGGATGAGCAATACATCACTTAATACTTGGCTCACAATGTCTCCATTATTACCATAAGTATCAAAAAAACTCATGTCTTGATTAAGTAGAACTTCGACATATCTTGACCTTATCACAGCAGTCTGCCGTTCCCCAGTTAGTATCCAGCACGACACTTCTGTTGTCAGAGATTAAAAAATCCAAAAGTAAAGAAAAAAGGAAATTAGTATATGGAAGCCAACAAAGGGAACAATATTTGGTCTGAGGTAGCAGATGACAAGCAGGTGTCAATAAATATCAGCTTACCAATCCAAGCCGCAACAAAGACTCCCACAGCAATGTAAACAATGGTTAAAGCGAGCTGCAGGAATTCCAATACAATGTCAGCCGGCAAGGGAGTGAAGAAATAAAATCCTATTAAGATGATTCTTATTTATGAACAAGGTTCCATCTCTTGCTTCTTTCCGGTCGAAACATTTACATATTTAAGCAGAATATAATTTAAAAAACAGTAACTGGGTGCTAATGTGAATGCATAATATACAACCAATATCTACATTCTATAAATCAATATATTACTCCCTCCATTTCGTTCTATCTGTCGTTTAAGATTAAGACACATAAGTTCAGAATGGCATTTTATAGGTATAAATATTGATATAAAGTTCAGAATGGCATTTTATAGGTATAAATATTGATATAAAATTATTACATTGCTCATTAATAGAAAGTTGGAAGAATTTGATTAATTACATCTCCAAAATCAGGACAGGGGCGAAGTTGGAAAAAGAATATTTAATTCTCTAGGTAATGTGAAAATGACATATAGAATGAAACAAAAATTATTTTGTGAAGTGATAGAACGAAATGAAGGGAGTAGCATTTACATTCTCCTGTATATTTATAGATTTACAGATTGGTAACGAGTTTTCACTTCGTATCCAAGTCTTCCAACAAATTGTTAGAATTCCGCAAGTGATACTTCTAGCAGGGTACGTATGTTAGCTAATTAACAATCATTACAGTGTCCAGTAATCCTGCCAGCAAAGATGAAGCTGTTAAGCAGATTGACTTTCAAAATCGGTAATTAATCATCTCTTTGGGAAATTGGGTTTCGCTGTTTATCTGTTCATCTCAAGTCCCTAGAGTGATTAAAGCTATGCCTGGAGTCATTTTTGGGGGGCATTCTGGAGAATTAATATAGGGAAACCCATTTTCAGGTTTGTAACAGACACAAAAAGATACGCAATAACTGAAATGCACTCACCCACCCACACGCATAATTAAGGCTTTTTTGAAATATTTGGAAAAAGGGGAATGCTATCAGGAGAATAAAGTCCCAAAAGACTCTATGTTGTTTAATTACATCCTTAAGGAATGAAATAATCCCTAAAGAGAAAGAAAAACTGCTGAAGTCTTGTTTCTACATGGCCGACTTGTAATCATATCATATATTTTCAGCATAAAGACACCATGAGTAAGGCATGCTCGAAAATGGAAGAAAATGGTGGCAAACATAAGGAGAACTCGCCCACCCACTCCCTACCCATAAATAAAGGAGGTGACGATCCTCAGAATTATGGCCTTCCAAAGTCAATTTTTGGCAAAACCATCTTGCTATCTAGGGTGACAAAATACCATAACATCTCAAGATTATTAATCAGGTATTTTTAACCAGCTTTATAAAACTAAAACTCATCCTAGGTCTCCTGATTGCCACCAGTAGTCAGTGACAGGGATCACCACTCTAAGCAGCTATAATTATTCTGAGGTTGCATTCCGAGAATATCTAAATCAAGTGGTTAGAAAATTTCAACAGATAAGTGAGGTTGTAACTTTTACTAAACATGATGTAAGGTATAGGATATGGCACTACGAAGTACTAACCCTATAATTCTTACACTAAAATGCATTCAGAAAGGCGCCTAATTCTGGGCTAATTGATCTCCAATATCTCCAATTGGGATTTTTACTTTTTTATCCTTTACAGCTTGGTTAATTTTGGTAGATTATGATTTTATTTGCTTGTCAGTTTATAGTATGATTGCAAATTTGGTGTTCTTTCCTTATGTAGATTGTAACTCCCTATCATATAAAGGGACTGTTTTATTTATAAAAAGCAAGCAAGAATTAAGAAAAAAGCAGAAGAAGGAAAACTCCCAAACAAATCCACTTTGTTCTTATTTATTTTTATTCCAATTTCTGTCGTTCCATCTTCTTCCTCAAAATCCTAGTCATTCTTTCCTTTGAACGCCCTTTGGCACGAGCTTTTGCAAAAGAACAAAACATTTTGGTTCTGTTGCTTGGCGTCTCCAGTCAGTTCTTCGGGCTCTCCAATCTTCTGTTCAAACCTTACAATCCTCTATCGAAAAGCTAGATTCCGTGGCAAACACGTGACAAGCTAAGCAAAATGACAAAAGACATAACCAAAACACCAAAAACACCCCTACCAATAACTCGACTATCGTTTTATCCCCTCACGACCGAAATATCATTGAATTGAATTGTGGAGATCGATTAAACAGTTAATGCTAAGACAACAATGCCGAGGTAATCTTCACCTAAAACATTATTATCTTAATCTGGTGTTTATCTTTCCATTCAACCAAAGATCACTAAGCAATACCCCTCAAAATCCTCAACTAAAACCACTAATGTGAGATACTCATTACAATTTAGAACCTCCATACTCTTGAAATCTAATTAATCAAATAATCTACTTTCAGCAAAATAGAGCTGCTTTATTACGATCCAATCAACCAAACCAAACAAAAGTTCAAAATCTACTCAGATATAAGAACAATAAAACTACACATTCGAAGCAGCATGATAAAAACATTTAACAAACGCACCGTAGCATATTTTCAAGTTAAAACTCCACTCAAACGAAATTTAAGCACGTTTATTCCTTAGTACCTGTGTGAACTCACGAAAGAGCTCATCAGGCATGGGAGATTTCTGGGACCGGAGCAGGTGCACGATTTTAGCAAAATAATGCAAGTAAACTACGAGCGCGGTGCCGTGAGCCGCCGCCGCAACGGACCCCACAAACATCAGGGCCCAATCTAGACGGTCTGCGCAGGCAAAGAGCCTGGAGAAGGGCACAGCCGCCGGAGGCGGCTCCATCTCCTCCCCCTCCGCATCCATCTCGTCCTCCACCTCCACCGGCTCAGCTTCTCCGGTGCCCATGTCCATGTACGGCGAGGGAGACTCCGGCGGCTCTGATACTTCAGAAACAGGCGTCAATGGCTGTATATGCGGCGGCGACCAACCGAATAAACCCCTCGATATCATCATCTTGCCCCACCACTACCTACCGAACAAACACAATTGTACAGGCTTCGAAAAACCGCCGGCCGCCTCTCGCTGACTATTCTACTATCCCAAAAGCAAGGAAATCAAAACCCTAGACTAGAGCATAGTTATTTTGCTTCTCGAAGCTTCGCCTGAAATGAAGATCGAAACTAGATCGAACAGATCAAGGAGTAAGCGGATTGATGATTAGTGTAATCCTTTTTTGCTCTTCAATTTGTATGATGTGAAGTGTTTAGTGGGTGAAAAATTGACTCAGTCAGAGAAGGCGGAGGAAGATGGGTTGACTAAGGAACACAATGCTCTTCTGCTTCGGAAACAAAAAACGGCGCCGTTTTTAGGTGGCTTCTCCTCCCCTGGCCGCCGTCGTCGGAGGATTGAACTGTAGAGAAACTAGAAAAAAAAAAAAGTTGGTAAAGTGAAAAAGCATATGGAGAATTGGAGATACAGCTGTGCAACTGTACATGTGAAAGTCTATACTGAGGACAGGACAGATATATTTTGTTAAACCCAACTTTCACTATGGTTTATGGGCACACACGTTACTCGGCACAGTTGGAAAAGATGCATAAATGATTACCAGAAATTGAGAAAACACATTAAATTAAAATGTAGATAAAAGAGGCATAAAAGGCCATTTAAAGATTTACTGTTTTAGTACATGTATTATTATATAGACTACATTATTTCATACTTACCGTTTAAATTAAAACCACACAGTTTCAAAGTTTCAACTTAAAAAGCTTTTTTTTCCCAACACTTTTCGAGGATAAATTGGATATAAAAATTGTAAAATTTCCTCTCAAAATGCAAAAGTCCATGAATTTATTTATAATATTTTTAAATACAAAACCAAAGTAATATAAATTAAGGAAAAGATGCTCATTTGTCATCCCAACTATAGAGATTTTTGCACTTTTGGAGCTTATGGTTTAGCCCCGTTGCTTGAACATTGGGTGAATGTAAATCATCCGAAATTGAATTTCTCTTCATTGAAAAATAACTCATAGATTGAGTTCTATCTTCAATATGTGTTTACTCCTATGCCTTGTTGCTTCTTCAAATACGACTTTCCCTAGTCAATTAATGACACTCGTCAGCAAAGGGTTTTATACTAGCTTAAAAATGAATAATCAATGTCATGTTCCGTCTCTATCTTGTTTTTTGGGATATCTTTTAATTGTGAAATCATTTCCGTACTAAAAAAACAAGCAAAATCAATGCAATCGCTAGTCAGAACCTTGGGGTCGGGAGATGACATGAGGTTGCAGAAACTAGAGTGGGGGTTGACGTAGGGTTGTAGAAACTAATTTAATGTGTATATTTTGGGATAAATCTAATGAAGTTTCTTAGATTTGGTCATGGACTTACCACCTAACAAATTAGATGGAATCACAACATTAATTAAAAGAAACTTGATAAAACATAAAGTAAATTTTGTTACAAAATTAAAGTTTACCTCTATATTATATCATTGTGGTTTTTACGTCGGTATAGGTCTTTTTTGTGCAACAAAGTGAACGACACGACAATATTGTACTGAGGAGATATTACCAGGAGTCTCCAATGACATTGACTACATTGGGGAACAAACTTAGCGTATGTTTATTTAGTAAGATGTAAACTTAACTACAATTTCCATTGTTTCTCTATAACAATTACCTTTGCTCGAGGGATCTCAATTTCCATTGTTTCCATTGGAGATACTGGAAGATTACAACGAAGTAGTGTATGCATGGATCTCAATGAACAAAGATTTGTTTGTGAATAAAGAGCACGAACATATCAACATCGGGGATAATTGAATGGAGGTGCTTGCGTCAAGGTCACACAGTTGGCAAACGAGAAGGTGTAAGGCTAAGGTTTAACTTTTGAGCATTTGTGCTAACTATATGCCCTATGAATTGCCATGATTTACAAGTGATCTCATAGCTGTTGTTGACACTTGTGAGTCGGTCTGCCTACAAAGGAAAGTCACACAATGACAACACTTCATACCAAATTGTCAAACTTAAGATTAAATAGTTATGGTGATGTTACAAGTGATATTTTAACAACAATTAAAATATTTACTTACAATAGAATTTTTTTTTTGTTGGTCGATGTGGATCAATTGAAGAAACCCCTAGGAAAGAAAGTTATGAGAGTTGGTCTTTTCTTTTTCTCAACCCTCATATGATGGCTCGACCCCTTCATAAGTAATGGAATATGGCACAAGCGAAAAATGGACAACCGTACCCTTCAACATGGGAAACAATCGTAGTGTTAATATAGTAAAACAACCACAATCCATTTAGTTTCATTTCTTTCTTTTTTGGGTGAGCTGTTAGGATAACTGCTCGTGGTGTTTTCCTTTGGTAGTATTAATATATGTTTAAGAATTTATCGATTTGATAAAATGTGTTTTTCTTATATTAAATTAAATAAAGAGAGTACATTCCACAAATATATATACCAGAATATTTATTTTTAATCAACTTATTAATTATTACTTGTCCTTGCACCTGTGTGCGATACACGGACTTTATATTAATTTATATTTCAAAAATATAATTTCAAATAAACTGAAGATTAACCACAAAAGTTTAACTCAAATAGTATGTAATATGTACTTCAATGGGACAAGGTTATGGATCAAGCTTTAGTTGTGTTTGTTTGATTTGTGGGGCATTTATAAGGTCAATTTGTTTATTATTATTATTATTATTATTATTATTATTATTATTATTATTATTATTATTTAATAAAGATTATAATTAATTAAATAACATAGATGCATGGCTTAGGTTTTGGAGAATGAAGGTATGGTACGAATTGTGTTTAACTATGTGAATTCAATTGATGTAGGAGTAATAATGTTGAATTATTGATGCAACATAACAACGTAAAATACAAATTTAAATAAATCAAAGGTAAATCACCACATATATATTATGATATAATTATTTGCACACTACATTATTCATCTAATTATCTTTTAATTTATTGTCGTAACATACTAATATTTTCCAAACTTTATAGACATTTCATTTTTATTTAGTTAGTCTATAGTTTTTTTTTCCAGATTTATTGTTTGGGAATTAATTTTAAATCATATTTGTTTTATTATTTGTGAGATAACCTGCATTCCTTTTTTAGCAAACATAATAGCCATAAGTTTGAAAGCAAGAACCATAATTTCCATTAAAACTGTATTAGGGTTACAAAACAACACAATGCGGCTATTGATGTAAAATATCCTATTTATAGCTGTAGGAATGACCTAGAGATAGCTCTACATGTACATATGGTACTGATTCATATAACATGACAAAATCCAGCTAGCTAAATCCTTGCAACGGTCCTCTTGCCTTGTCATTTTGCACAGCTGTGTTCTTGTCCGTTTGTGGTGCATGGCCATGCATATAATGCATGGCAGCATGATCATTCCTTTGATGCCATTGTGTGAGTTGCTGATGTATGCTAACATGCCCCCTCTATTGGAGAGAAGATTATGAAAGTATAGAAAGCTTCTTTCTGAATCTCTCGAACAATTGGCCACTTAATGGTTTTGTCAATATATCTGTTGTCTGATCTATGGAGAGGACATGATGGACTTTGATCTCTTGTTTCTGATCATATCTCTGATGAAATGAACATCCAACTCAAGATTCTTTGTCCTCTGATGGTGAATAGGATTGTAGGCAAGTGCAATGGCCCCTTGGTTGTCTAATCAAGCTGTTGGAGTGTGAGGTGTATGGAGGTGAATTTTCTTCAGAAGAGTTTGTAACCAAATGATTTCACAAGATGCATTGGATAAACCTCTATATTCAGCCTCTGTATTAGACCTGGAGACTTTTCCCTGTTTCTTTGAGCTCCAACTGATCAGATTATTCCCTAAGAACACACAAACCTGTGATGTGGGTTTTCTATCATAAATGTTTGAAGTCCAATCAGAATCAGCAAAGGCAGTGAGATGTGGGGATTGGCTAAGTGAGAAGCTGGTCCCATAGTCAATGGTACCTGAGAGATATCTGATTATTCTTTTAACAGCTTTTCAATGTAAATCAGAAGGAGCTTGCATGAATTGGCTAACTTTGTTGACACTGAAGTAAATGTCAAGTCTTGTGATAGTGGCATACTTCAAGGCTCCTACTATTTGCCTATAAAGCTTAGGGTTGTTCAATGGTTGTCCATCAAACCTAGATAGAAGTAGTTTTGAAACCATAGGTGTGGAGAAAGCCTTGCAACCTGTCATTTCAGCCTTAGATATGATTTACTAAATGTATTTCTGTTGAGACAGAAGGAGACCGGTGTATGGGAGATGAATTCAATACTAAGAAAGTAACCGAGGTTGCCAAGGTCCTTAAGTGAGAAAGACTGTCCTATTTTACTAATGAGAGAATTGATTTGAGTAGGGTTGTTTCCAGTGATTAGAAGATCATCAACATAAGCCATGATCAAATTGATAGTACCATTTGAGATTCTGTAGTAAAAGGAAGGATCAGCTTGTGATTTTCTGAAACCAAGAAGCAATAGCACATTGCCAAGTTTGCTGGACCAAGCTCTCGATGATTGCTTTAATCCATACAAGGATTTTCTCTGTCAGCACACTTTTACAGGGGGACCATAACTTTCAAAACTAGGAGGGAATTGCATGTATATTTTTGTGTCTATGTCCCCATTCAAGAAGGCATTATTAATATCTATTTGCCTTATATGTACCAATGATTTGAGACAGCAATGGAGAGAATGGTCCTGATTGTAGATAGTTTGATGACAGGGCTAAAAGTCTTTGTGTAGTCAAAGCCTGCTTCCTGTGTGTACCCCCTAGAAACCAACCTTGCCTTACACCTTGTGATTGATCCACTTCCATCTTTTTTGGCCTTAAAACCCCATTTGCAGCTAATCAACTTCTTGTGAGGTGGGAGAGAGGTGATTGTCCAAGTGTTGTTCTAAACCAATGCCTAAAATTCTCTTCACATTGCTTGCTGCCAATGTGGGATCTGCATTGCCTGTTTATGGGATTTTGGCTCAGTAAATGGATCCTCCTGCACTAAATAAGACATTGGCTTCCTGATTCCTACCTTAAGCCTTGTTGTCATGGGGTAGATATTCTGATCGTTATCTGTATCCTGCATAGAAGTGTTAGTGGCATTTGATATAGGTAAACTGCTATTGTCTATTGGTAAATCAATAATTATTTGACCAATGGGAATGGCTGAGGTAGATGATGAATAGCCTGGAGGAGAAGCAGTTGTGCTAGGGGATGTATGAGGGATATGGAATGAGGTAGGGTTATTTGGTGAATGTGATGATCTTGAGGATGAGGATGAAGATGAGGTGGACGGGTGAGATTGAGGAGAGCTTGCTGGTGTTTCATTGTGTGAATGAGATGTGTTTATGTTGTGATTGGTTTCTTGGGGGAAAGAAACAGTCAATAATGGTGCTTGAGGGACTTGTTCAAGCATATTTGGAGAGGAGTGCTGTTTGTGATGGATAAAAGGGTAGATTGATTCAGTAAACACCACATGCCTGGTGATTATGAGTCTGTTGTCAGGTAGTAAAACTTTGTAACCTTTGTGGGAGGGGTTGTAGCCTAAAAAGGTACTCTTGGAGCTTCTTAGTTGAAGCGTGTTTTTTATATGGCTTGAGGTGAGGGTAACAAAGGCAACCAAAAATCCTAAGTGTTGTGTAGTCTAGTTTGAGATTGAACAAGCATTGGGAGGGTGATTTATACATGAGGGTTTTAGATGGGGTTCTATTGATTAGGTAAACAACGCTAGTAAAAGCATTATACCAATGCTTAGATGGAACATGAGAATGTGCTAACATGGATAAACCAACTTGAACTATGTGGCTATGTTTCATTTCCACAAGGCCATTTTGCTGAGGAGTGTAGGGACAAGATATCCTATGTATTATACCATGTTTGAGAAAATAAGGGATAAGTGGTTTGAATTCAGTGCCACCATCACTTTGGATGATCTTGATAGATTTTTGAAATTGTGTCTGTATGAGTGAATGAAAGTGAATGAAAGCTTGTGTGGTGTCTGATTTTGCTTTAAGCAGGTAAAACCAAGTGTATCTGGTTTTGTGGTCAATAAAACTCACATAGTAACCGTATCCATTAACAGACTTGATAGGAGAGGGGCCCCATAAATCAGTGTAAATGAGATAAAAAAACATCATAATGATCAGCTGAAGAATCAATAGTGCAGAAACAGCTTTCCAAAACGCCTATTTCTGCAAATTAAGAACGCCCTGCTGAGGCGTTCTGTATGGAGCTGTTCTTGAAAGTCTAACAATCTAGAACGCCCTGCTGAGGCGTTCTCGAATGTCAGACTTTCTAGAACGGTTATTAGAGACGTTCTAGAAAAAGATTTCATCCGTTCTAGAAAGTCATTTTTACCGATTTCCCCGTTTTAGAAAATAACTTTTCTGAACGTCTTTTTTAAGACGTTCTGGAAAGTATAATTTCCAGAACGTCTCGAAAAATAGGTGTTCTGGAAAGTATACTTTCCAGAACGTCTCTAAAAAAGGCGTTCTGGAAAAGATACTTTCCAGAACGTCTCGAAAAACAGGCGTTCTGGAAAGTATACTTTCCAGAACGTCTCTAAAAAAGACGTTCTGGAAAATATACTTTCCAGAACGTCTCGAAAAACAGGCGTTCTGGAAAGTATACTTTCCAGAACGTCTCTAAAAAAGGCGTTATGGAAATTATAATTTCCAGAACGCCTCCAAAAACAGGTGTTCTAGAAAGTGTACTTTCTAGAACGAGTTTTTGAATAACCGTTCTAGAAAGTAGTAAAAAATTAAAAAAATAATAAAATGAAAGCAGGTGCCAACAAATACATCAAATTTATTAAAAACAAGACAATCAGTATCTAGCAGACTAATGCATAACATTTTACAGAGCAAATTATACAAATTTAGGTCAAGACACAAAATATTCAAGTTCACCCAATCAAATATCTAGCAGACTAATGCAGGAAAACTGTTATCCAGAATGGCAATGCGAAATGAAAACTAATGCTTATGACAATCACTAAACAACACTCAAACAAATTAAGAGGATACAACAACTCAGGCTTTGTCATCTGAAAAGTCCATCCCTTCAGATACCTGCAAGTATAAACCTCAGTATAAACTTATTTTTAATAACTCAAGATACGAATAAGTTAAATAGAACAATGTGTCTGCAGCAGATAAGTCAAAAGGCAAAACTATTCATATTTACTATTTAGCACTCTGAAACAAGTAAAATATTCCAAGTTCTGATGTAAGTATAATCCAATACTGGTTGATATCCTTCATATTTTCATCTATATTAAAAAATAAACGCGATGTCTGTGCATTAACATAGCTATACCATGTCAACAAGGTATACATTTAAAAAGGTTCTTAACTTCAAACTTAAAAATGTATTTCATTGATGTTAAGTAATGCCAGGTCTTAATTATAAAAGAGTTATTCAAGGCTCGTGCATAACTGCATCTACCACCAAAACACAGAAAAAAAACGATGAAACTGTCGACTGGACTACTAGTTCATTAACTCAAATACAGCTTATCAAGATTTCAGTAATTTGTATATCAAAACTTAGCTGGATTTCTAATCAAAAAACGAAAACTGTATAGGACAGGTCCAAATACACAAACTCTCTTGTTACACATATTTATTATGATTAATTTTTTTTTTTAAAATCCAGACATTGAAAATTATTATAATTCTCAAGAATTAAATGGGACATAATTACAAGTCTTTATTTATTTTTTATTTTTTTGCCACAGTTATCAGGAGTTAAGATTAGTGATGTTACTTACCAAGACATTCAGGGTACGTCAGCAACTCAAGTCGCTGTGAAATTTGATTGTAGCAAGGGAAATCCGTGCCAGCGAATCAAGATGGAAAATGTGAGCCTGAGTTACAAAAATCGGCCAATTGCTCGAGCGTTGTGCTCCAATGCGGCCGGTTCAGCTTCTGGTCTAGTGAAGCCCACGAGCTGTTTGGATTGACCGAGAACATTATTTGACATCGTCTGCTTGAGCCTGCAGTGGTGCATTGGTTTTGTGCTCGCCTGGCCTTGCAAATACTACAAATATTTAGTAGCATGTATGTACACACATAATAGTGTAACTTGCAATAATTTTACAATCTAATGCAACATGATTATTTTATTTTAAGTCCCAGACTTCAAATTTTTGAACAATGTAATTGTTGGCGTCGTATTATTATTTAGGCTTAGAATGACGAAACTCATCACTTAACGTAAATAAATCGTTTGATTTTGCTCGATCAAAGGGTAGAGTGGTCTTATATAAGTATGTATCATTTTCAAATCTCAGAACCCGCGCATAATAACCAGATAAATGGAAAATCACAAAAGCAGGTGTACTATGTAATCAGAAGATTAAGGTATCCACAACCATTATTTAGGTTGTTCATACCAAGATACAACCATATAAAAAGAAAAGAAGAACAAGAAAAAGGGAAAGAAAGAAAAAATTTGTCCAATACCTCATCCAACATCTTAATCCCTTCCACAATAGATGTAACCGTCCGAATAGTAGGCAAAAGCATGGATAGAGGTGCGCGCCTTTAAGTTAATTTAAGCAAATAAAATTAGGGAACAGTAACATTGCACACTAATAAAGAACATAGGTTAAGAAACCTAAAACCCATCATAAATACTTACTTATAAAGCTTAAAAAGCTTGGAGCATACGTCTGCTTCATACATAGCTGATCCTATTTCACCTCCACATTGAGAAAGATATAACAAAGCCCAACACGCTTCCTTCAAGACCACTTCATCATTTGTGAGGATGAGAGATGAAAGAATAGGAATTGCGGGCTCAAGCTACACCCAACAAAGAAGTTAATTATCCATGAATGAAATCAATATTACATAGTTGCAGAGCAATATATATACAAATATTTATTAAACTCCTCCTATGCAATGCACCCAAAGATCTTAAGAAAAAAAAGTTAGTAAACTGAAATAGAAAATATCTAACTTGCTCAAGTGGAACATCGGGTTTTCCCTCAAGAAAATTAGACAAAGCCCACACACCGACTCTCAGAAAATAAAGTTCACTACACTCGTTTAAAAGAGTCAACATCGTTTAAACTTTCTAAAGAAACTAATTTATTAACATTTGCAAACTTGTTCAATCAACATTTCACCAGCATGCAGACAAGGAGAAAAATAGATGTTGTTTTAGAATCAGAAGACAAGCACAACTAAGCAATTATGTATCTTATCCTTGTTGCATTATGAGGAAGATATAACACAAGCACCTAAGTAAATAACAGCTCCGTAGTCAAATTTGTGTCGTATGCAACGACCAACAAAATTGAAAGAAATGGATGTCATGATTAAGAAAAACCTTGTACAAATGACAATGAGATCTAAGACTTTAAGATATAATAGTTGAGGGCTAAAACTAGTAAAAAAAAACTACCTGTAGCTTGGTTTAGAGTCCGAAAAGCTTCCTGACAGTACCACTCATTCCAACTTAAAAGTTTTTTTTGATGACTCATATGTATCATTGAACTTCTTCTTCTGTGCAACTTTAACGTCATAACTGGAAGTTTATCAAGCAAGAATTACCAATAAGAATAAAGGAATTTAAGCAGTAAAGAAGTTTAAGAAAGAAGAATAATCTTACACTGTTTGTTTGTCCTGCCCTAACTGATTTCGTCATTAATACTAGGACGGATGTCATCAGAAGCACTTGTTATCTCATTTAACATCAACGAAACTTGTTTGTTGTCCTGCTGTACCACCTGAGACATCGTAGCCCGATTCTTTGGATCATCACGCAAGCTAACTGGTGAAATTTCCTCTATCAGACTTGAAACCACTATATGTTCAACCACTCCCTTATCACGAGCCCATATCGTCAAAATATTAACCCCAACAATGTCTTTGGGTGGACCCTTTGTTGCATACCTGACATTTAAACATAAATTTCATGAACTAATATTCACACTCACGATGCAAAAAAGGACAGAGCATCATAAATTAGAAAACAGAAAGGTTAGGTCCACAAAAGATACATTAGGTGTCGGGACACAGAAAGCCATTCCAGTTAGCTTACCATTAAGTTCTAAAGAACTTTTCCAACAGCCTAAAGTTTAAACATGAAAATAATAATGTTAAAAATGGGCAGAAATAGTGGATAAAATGATTCCAAATAGATAACCACCTAAAACCTCAGTGGCACCAGTAGAACTGGGGATGATGTTCTGCCCTGCTCCACGGCCACCTCGCCAGTCCATCGAAGGACCACCGTCTTTTGTGTGGCTGGACATCACTTAACGTATGTGCCATGCATAAGAACAGTGACGAACAAAAGTGAAAATTCCAAACAACGCACAAATAAAAGAGCTATAAAAGTGTCATTAAATGCTCTTTTATTATTTCTATGTAGAAAAGTGAATTAAAAAAAACAATATTAAGAAGCCGGAGTAAGTGTATTACCAGGTACACATCCATTTAATATCGCCATTGTTATGAGGTTGTTGGAGTTTCGTGATCCAACTGGGCAAAGGCAGAATTTGGCGCTTTGTAACTTCTGAACTCTTGAACCCAACATAGATCGTGTATTGATTTCAAACTCTTTATCGGCCCGCCATATCTTCACAAGCATCTTGCTAGTATTAGAATTGCAAACCCCTGCCCAATAAGCAAGTGTCGTCCTGCCAAAATGGATAGTATTAAAATCAAATTTAGTTTAGCTTGGCTTCTTGAGTTTCGAAACTGCTAATATGAAGATTTACTTCATTTCTCAATGCAAATGATCTTTGTGTGTGTGTGTTACACTCATAGATGTATAGGTAGACAACCTGTATATTCTATTCTTGAAAACTGAGTACAAATTGTTTTATTTAGTAGGGTTCCTGAGGGCTTTTTCAAAATTTTCAAAAGGCTTGGGTTATACTTTATATTATATTCAGAAAGCTTACATAATCAAACCTCGAGGACTTTTTCAAAATTTTCAGAAAGTATGGGTTTATTTGTAATTTTTAAGAAACTTAGGTTCTTTTTGTAATCAACCCAACCCTCAATGGAAACTTTTGTAACTATCCTAAGGCAAAATAAAACATTAATGTCATAAGACATTTAAGACCTAATGATACAAGTGAAGTATTATCTTTCTCCGTATTGACAGAAGACCTTAACATTGTGAGACATAATATTGAGTTCCGAATCTATAACATCTTAACTACGTATATAGCTATTTTATCAGAATGAAAGAGAATTTGGAACAATTTCACTCATTTGTCACTATGCAGTGAAGTAAATCATCAGTTCACATGTATCTAGTATCATCTTATGTTCGTATTAATCAGATTAAATTTGAAATCATTGCTGCCAGAGAAGATAACTGGAACAATTTCACTACACAAACCCTGAACCAAAAAATAGCTTTGATATTAGATAAAACGAATATAACAATAAAAATTGGCATCTAAATTCTACAACCACCATTTTACCTTAGAATCAATTAGCTTACTTTCAGATTCAGTATTTTTGGAATAAATTACCTCATCATCATGCAAAGTATGAACCAGCTGCAAGTAGAGTTGGATAAGATTAAACGAAAAGATGGGATATTGGTGCAACAACTAATAAAAAAAGTTCTAAATTCTCACACCTTGATAAGTTGTTCATCATTCCAGGGGCCCTTATTAGATCCTAGACATCCACCTTCATTCGGGCACGAGCAGGTCCCACCCAGAAAGTCTAGTAATTGACTATTTAAATCGAAAGTTAAATATATAATATATAAGAAAAAAGGGAAATACTTTGCGACAATCAAGCAGGAAGAAGACACCACCTAGCGTCTATGACTTCCAATAGCTTATTCTGGAATTTTGTACCTAAAAACTGATTAGTAATGACCTTTGTTAAAATGGACATTTTTCAGTTGCTCCCAAAAAGAAAATTAAAAATTAAAAAAAACTGTACTTTGAAATATTAAAAGATAAAAATCCTTTCCATGTATTTTTGCAGTCGTCCTTGGATCAAGAAAGCCCTTCGCCCAATTCCACAAATACTTAACTACCGGTATTAACTATGAACATTTGATGCAGTGTCTGAATACGATGAGAATAATCAATCAGTTGCATGAACCAATAAAACAATAACAAATTTTAATTTTTTCCAGGAAAAAAATAAATAAAAGAAGCTGAGACACCTCAGGATAGTTATTGCCATCGATTCTCTACATGCGCATCACTAGATCTTGTGCAATCTTGCCAAACCTCCGTTATTGCCATCGATTTCCAATAGTCTTCCCTGGAAACTCGACTTGTTCAACTTTTCGAAAGCCCTGAAGATCCAAGAAAGCATCAAACATCACAAATTACGAAAATAACCACTGCAAAACCAAACGAGGACCTGCCATCATATTTAGTCCAAGAAAATGATACCTAGAGGCAGATTCTGGAAGAACGTAAACCACATATGCTGATCCCTTGGACCTTTTTGTATATTTATCAACAACAAGATGCACCTCTGGGATGTCACCAAACACACTGAAGTGTTTTTCCACCTCCTCTTCGCTGTGTCACACCAGAAATCACTTATCAAATAAAATAATATATTCAAAAATTAAAATCAAAATAAAAAATAGTACAGAGCTTGAATTGTACGTTACAACATAAGGCAGGATAAAGATGACAAGACGTCCAGTCTTGAGGATCTCTTCTTTCTCATCTTTCTTATTATCTTCATCAGCGGGTTGATTTTCAGCATTTTACTCTAAAACATCCTCTTCGAGTGTATCCTTCAAAGGATCATGTTTATTTTCCGACAAATATAACATTTCTCATTACAATTATTTGCCCACAGCTTTGTCTTACTTCAGGGTTGCATGGCTTGGAGAAACTCTTGAAATTTCGGGTCGTTATATTCATCGTCCTCCTTACACTTATAGGCCTCCCCATTTGCATTTCCACCTTTAGAACCTTTGCTTCCTATCAATGTGTTTTTTTCTTCTGATAAAATATGATATTTTTTCAGTGAGTGCTGACGCCAGGGACGTGGGTTGTTTGGATTTCCAACTTTTCGAGCAAACTGGGCCAAAATAAAAATCACTGAAAGCAAATAAAAACTGTGAACTGATCGAAGAATTCTTAGCACTCTAAGAAATCTTCTCCGTAATAGTACGGAGTCGATTATAGAGCGGTAAGTTTTCCCGAGTCGTGTCTCTCGAGGATAGATATAATCGGCGGTCGGTGTTTTTAGTTACTCTCTTGTTAATCGCTATTAAACTAAATCTACACTAAGAAAGCATTAAGTCATTGGTTTGGTTTGAGTTTTATGCTAAAGCTTGAGTTTAAAAGGAGATTTTAATTAAAAATATAGGGTGTTCGGTTCGTCTCCATGATCAATCGATTTTTGCCGAGCACTTAATCCACGATTCGGGGTTGTCAATCTCAAATGTCGATCAAGATTGGGGTCGTCAATCCCAATTCTCAACAAGCTCCGACTAATGGCTCTAAACGAACTTAGACCCTAAACCCGTAATTACTAAACTAGTTGCATCAAATACGAACTAAAGCTTGCTTGAAATTAATTAATTGATGACATTAACTAAACCTAACTAACAACTTTAAATAAATTAGAACTACTAAATTCAAGAAGGCCTGAGATTAAAAGAGAAGACATGGAGGGAAATTAAAAGCATTTGAAATTGAAATTGATTAAAAGCATTAAATTGAAAAGAAAGTCAAATCACCAAAGAGGAAAGTTTCATAAATCTTTCAAGAACCCAAGAGTTTGTTTAGACTAAAGAGGTAAAAAGCTTCAAACCAACATCCATGGAGTTTTGAAATAAAACAAAGGCAAGAGGAATTGAATTGCAAGAACAACAAGACAAACTAAATCTAACAACATACCCTAAGAAAATTCAACTAACAAACACAACACAACAACATGAACAATAAATCAATAACTAAGCATAAAAGTGAAGGGAAGAAACTACCAATTGCATTAAGCACCAAACAAGAACTTCAAATATAGATTACAACCTTCAAAAGCAAATCTAAATCTTCAACACAACTAAGCTCACAAATGAAGGAGTTGTCACCCTCTCCAACACTTTCTAACCTAAAATAACCTAACTAAACTAACTACTAAGCTAACAAAACTACATAATCTAAGAATTAAGCTAGGGTTTTAATTGCAAGAGAAAGGAAATGCTTGGAGGAGATGGAACTAGGTCCAAAACCACCAAGGAGAGTTTTTTTTTTTTTTTTTTTTGTGGATAATGGGTGGGAAGCATCTATAGGTCAATCAAGGGAAAAATGGTCCTTTTTTCCTCCAAAATCACACATCCTCAGCATTTCAGTCGATCGACTGGAAGTCAGTCGATTGACTGATTTGTTCAAACGCCCCAAACTTTCTGCCGAGCAGTCGATCGACTGAACTCCAGTCGATCGACTGACAAAAACACGGAATCAGCCATCAATGTCTTGATATGAAATCTAGCCCTTTCTCTTGGATTTCATTTGGCGTTTGATTTGTGCCATTTGGAAGTTTCCTCCGAGAGTTATGGGCTCCGCACCAAAACCCGCCACAAGCGAGGCCACGACGAACCGTCTCCACTTAAAGCTGCCTTTTACCATTCTTAAACTCAGAATTTAGGAATGTTGTAAACATAAGAGTTTTAGAAATTTCTCTCAGATTTCCAATGATATAAGGTGGAAGCAAATGTCACAAGTGGTTTTGGAGTTATGCTTGTTTTAAGACAACTGAGACATCCACCGAGCGAATGCATGAGGTGACAATGAAAATGGCCACATTTCTCGTCATTTCCGGTCGATCCTCACACCAAAGATATATTGTGGATTGGAAATAAGTTTCTAGGGTTTGAATCATCTTTTGACCTCGTCGTGGGCCCACTTTGATCAAAGTTGACCTTCAAAACAAAAACTAATAAAAAAAACTAAGAAAATATAAGAAAAACTAGTAAAAACAAAGAAAATACTACAAAACCTAAAACTAACAAAATAGACCAAAACGACTTCTAATACCCATAAATGCAAGCAAAACACATGCAAACGCAACACAAAAAGATAACAAAAATGCGTACAAAAAAGTACAAATCATGAACCATTGCAAACCATAATAACATAGAGCTAAAAAAAATCATTGTTTCTTCGTTAGGAAATTATTTTCTTGCACACAAATTAAAATCACAAAGCAAACATCAAACACAAACCTCACAAATAATCCTGCAAAGTATCCAAGAAAGATTTGTTGAAATACTTAATTGCTCCTTCTGCTTCCTGCTCTGTCCTGTACCCCACAAACTCGAATTGTCTGGATTTCCCATCCCTAAAATGAAATTAAGGTGTGTTCAGTTATCTGTTCGGAAAATTAACAAAAAAGTGAAAAGCTCAGAACTTAGCAAAACAAGTTAGAAAAAATCTCCAAATCAAGGGAACAAAAAGTTAGAATTGAACCTGGTCTCTTCTGGTACTTGCGGATCTCATGGAGCGCAATCGTCCCTGGCCTGAAGCGATGGGGCTTCTTGACGCCTCCAGTCACCGGAGCAGATTTCCTCGCCGCCCTAATCGCCAGCTGCTTCCTTGGTGAGTCGTCGGAGCAGATTTCCTCGCCGCCCTAGTCGCCAGCTGCTTCCTCGGAGTCTTGCCTCTGTTGGATTTTCTCGCCGTTTGCTTCGTGCGGGAATGTAAAATTTTGGAAAGAAAATGGTAGAGGAGAGATGGATCGGGAGAGGAAGGGGATAAGGGTTTTTTATTTTATTTTTTAATTAAAAAAATTGATTTTATGGGTATATTTTAATACAAAAATAATATGACATACGAGAACGCCTTTTTAAAGGCGTTCTGAATAATACTTTCCAGAATGTCGTTTTTAAAGACGTTTTCGATATTTAAAATATGAGAACGTCATTTTTAAAGACGTTCTTGATATTTAAAATTTCAGAACATCTTTTTTAACGACGTTCTGGATATCTAATATACCAGAACGTCCTTTTAACAACGTTCTGGATATCCAGTATACCAGAACATCTTTAAAAAAAACGTCCTGGTATGTGGCACTTTTATTTCAAAAATGCCACTGCCTGACATTCAAGAACGCCGCCTCCTGAGGCGTTTTTAAATATTTGTTCTTGAATCCTGTTTTTGTACTAGTGAATTTTGAAAAGGCAGTTTATGTGACTTTGACTCCATACATGCAAAACATAAAGATGTGTTTTTATTATTAGAAAAAGAAACATTTCAACTGGTGAGGGCCCTCTTTACAATATCCATAGAAGGATGACCTAGCCTAAAGTGCCAGGTTGATAAATCTAAGGCCTTATTAGAAACTGACATAGAAAGAACTACAGGTTGCTGAGAGGAAAGAGCAGATGAAGGTTGATCTTGAGCATTAAGTAGAGTGAACTGATATAGGCCTTCTTTAAGCACTCCTCTAAGAGGGGGCCTGTTGAGATTGATTTCACAACACAAGACTCAGGGTGAAATCCAAAAAAAACATGATTATCTTTAGCAAACTTGGATTCTTCTTGACATGGGGTATATGTAATAAATCTCTGAGATGAAAAGTGTGAGGGGAGTGGTTTAATTGGTCAATAACTACAAAGTTACCAATATGAGCAATAGCCATACCTGAACCATTTGCCACTTGAACTGTTTCATTGCCTTTGTATTCAATAGCCAAATTGAGGTTATTCATGTCATAAGTAACATGATTAGTTACTCCTGGGTCAGGATTCCAGCCGTTCTCTAAAATGGAGTCTTGAGGGCCTATGTTGGCAATGTTGATAGAAGCATCAGACTGATAGGAGCTGTTTTAAGAGTGGAGATAAGTCCTATTTACATTGTTGTAAGGAGTGTAGCTCATATCCATTCTATAGTAGCACTTGTCTGCAGTATGGTTGTTGTAATGGCAAATCTGACATCTTGGTTTGTCTCCTTTGTAACCAAATCGGCCCCCTCTTCCTCTTTAATTTCCATACCTTCCTCTACTAGCTCCCCTATAATCTCCACCTCTTATGGTGCCTCTACCTCTTCGAGAAAATGGATTTCTTGAATTGTTTCCTTGAGTTATTAGATTTTTGCTGAAAAAGAAGAGTCTTGACCAGCTATCTCAGTGGTTTCTAGCCTATTCTCAAAGCTCATAAGGATGCAATGGGCTTCTCTGAGGCTTCATGGGCTGGATCTTGAAGTGATAGAAACTATAACAAGGTTATACTCTAATCCAAGTCCAAATAAGATGAAAAATTTGGTTTTGCTCAGAGATTTGCTCTCCAGTGGCTGCAATCATATCACAACAGGATTTGATCTTGTTTATGTATTCTCTCATGGCTAAGGATCCTTTCTTCATTGCTTGAAGCTGCATCTTATATTGCATAGCCTTGGCATTGCTTTCATTAGCAAAACTGATCTGTAAAGCTTCCCAAATCTCATTGGATGTGTTGAGTCCAACAGTTGTGACTAACACACTTTCAGATAGAGAGAGAGAGGATAACAACCAAGAGGCTAGCAGCTGATCTTGACGAATCCAGGTAGAATAGGCTGGATTTATGGTGCTGACATCATTTGATTCATTGGTGATGAACTGGTCTGGGGCCTTCTGAGTTCCATCAAGAAAATTGGATAAACCATAGCCTCTAGCGGCTGCCAAGATTTGTTGTCTCCACATGAGAGAATTGTTATCATTGAGTTTGGTGCTGATTAGTTGACTTTGTAGTTGGATAACCGGATTAGAAAGATATGGAGTAGGTGTAGCAAGAGTTTGAGCCATGCTTGATCAAAAAGAGGAAAAATATAGAAGCAATTAATGAAAGCTGCGAGAGGGTAATAAATGGTTCTGCACATGACAGAAATAGGTCCTCAACCTGCTCTGATACCATGTGAGATAACCTGCATTCATTTCTTAGCAAAAATAAAAGCCATAAGCTTGAAAGCAAGAACCATAATTTTTATTAAAACTGTATTAGGGTTACAAAACAACACGTTGCGGCTATTGATGTAAAATATCCTATTTATAGCTGTAGGAATGACCTACAGATAGCTCTACGTGTACACATGGTATTGGTTCATATAACATGACAAAATCCAGCTAGCTAAACCCTTGCAACGGTCCTCTTGGCTTGTCATTTTGCACAGCTGTGTTCTTGTCCGTGTGTGGTGCATAGCAGCATGATCATTCATTTGATGCTGTTGTGTGAGTTGCTGATGTATGCTAACATTATTTTATGATATTTATGAGTTTTTTTTTAAAGATTTATCAATTAACTATAAGATTTGGTTATAAATTTTATAATTTTTTTTATATTTTTATAAATTATTTTATACTATTTTATGTGCATTTTTCAATTTTAATTAATTAAATAAAATTTATTAATTTTCTCTTTTTTATAATTAAATGAAATAGTTGCCGAAAACTCCCCAAATTTTAACCTAATTCCGGCGAAATTGAATTTATCGGCAATAATTGTCCTTCAGTTTGCCTGAATTAAATATTGAGAGACTTGAGTGAGAATAGTTTTGAAAATCTCCTGTAATTGTTGGACTAGTTTTAGAATTTTTTTTAAACAATAATTGTCCGTGCAAAAGGTAAAACCCTAAACCTAATGGCTGCTTACGTAAACTGTCAAGGTGTCAGCATGACTCCATAAGCCAAGCAAAATGTCAGCCATGAGCTCAGCGTGATGTCGGCCTGGTTTTGAATTCTATGAAACTATAACAATTGAAGAATATAGCAAAGCAAAAATAGATAAATATAAGTAAAGAAATGAATACACGCGCGCCACGTTCAAATTAGCCTTATAAAAGGCGAAGAGATATGCAAAACTCCCAATGCAAGCAATAAACATTCTTATGCACGTAAGAGAATAATAGCAAAAAAAATTATCTGTTTCAGTTTCTAAGTTGGTGGTCTGGTCAATCTTCATACTCAATTCTCTTCATGGTGCTTATGCTAATGACGAAGGTTTGTAGTATTTTCTTATGGTAAATTGGTAACCGGTTACACATAACAAGCTCATATTTATATTTATTTATTTATATATTTTTTTAAATGTTTTATGGAACTTTAATGTTTGCTCATGGGCAGGTTGTTCAGATTTTGATATTATCATTAGTAAGGTTTTGCAAAAATCACGAATTTTTAGTTTGGAAATCGAAGAATTAATTATAAACTCTTCATATATAAATATATATACGCACAAACATGTATACTGTACAGTGCAGCTAAATATTTTGATGAAATCAAATAATTATAAAAGTCATGGTAAATAGGAGTGGATCTAGGAATTATCCTCCACATGGATTTTAATTATTATTTTTAATTGAAATTAAAATAAAAGCTTGTAATTATAATATTAACTAATAATAATAATAATAATAATAATAATAATATTTACAAATTACAATGCTATACCATCTAAGATATTAAAATTTTAAAAACTAATATTCTAAAATAGCTTAATCCTCAATCATTTCGAATACATCAATTTCAATGGAAACCAAGCAATCACTCAATCATTTATCGTCAATTTGGGTAGTTTTAATAATATCCAGTGCTGGAGATATTATTTCCACCGAGACGGTAGTAACTGTAAATCCAAAACCTAATTTCATCAATAAATRGAAAACAAATAAACTCGAGAATACAAAATAATTTTAATCTTCTTCACCATTTTTTGAGCAATCTCACCAATTCCTTTCACATTAGAAAACTCAGGATATAAAACCCCTATTTTTTATTTGAGAATAACAAACATTGGCAATCATTAACTACCTAATTGCAATCATTTATGACCAATTAGTTAATATATATGATAATATCTATCATTTACAAATATTGTTGTAAAGTTGCTACAAAATATAGCGTTATTAACAGCTATAGGGGTTCTCGTCCTGCGTCACGATATCTATATTACAATACTCGACATTTTTAATTAAAGTCGAAAATAACACCATGTCTATATTTTCGGGTTTCTAATTAACAATCATCCAATGCCAATTTCTGAAAAAAAAAAATCTACAAATGGCTTCCAGGTTCATATATGAACCAATTCTGCACAGTTATTTATATATGATCATGGATTTTTTTCTTGAATACCAGTGCACAATTTTAACTATGCTGGCAATCACCAGATTTGAAAGTAATCTCATTTTACATTAACCAAATGTGTCAAACAATACACACCCAAATTAAAATCTAACTAGGAGTATTTTTTTATATAGTTATTTTTTACTTATTTTATGCTTCGAACATTTTGTAGTTAATTTACGACTAATCTGTAACTAAACATTTTTACTTTAGTGGATTATTGTTTTCCTTATTTGGACGTATTGCTTTTACGATGATGTTTCTAGCATGTTATTTATTTGCAATCTTGGCACTGAATTTCAAATGATTTTGTTTTCAAGGTGATGCTTTATATACTTTTAAGAAACAATTGGATGATACTAACAATGTTTTACAAAGTTGGGACCCAACTCTTATCAACCCTTGCACATGGTACCATATCATGTGCAATGTTGCAGATAGTGTAACGAGAATGTAAGAATATGGTCAATGTTTCTCATCTCATTCAACGTTATTTGTTTCATTCGTTTCATAATTTAGTTAATTTGCTGAATGAATTGCTAATATCTAATTTGTTTTCATTAATGTCCGTTGACAGTGATCTTGGATTGACTGGTTTATCTGGTGAATTGGTCCCGGATCTTGCCAAATTAGCACACTTGGAGCAGCTGTATGTTGTGTTTGTATTGTTTATGATTAGTACTCTCAATTTTACAACTAAAGAGTTTCAGTTAACTATTTCAAAGTAAATTGATATCATTGTCTATTTTCTTAATCTCAATATTTATATCTTTGAATTATTATATATCGAGTCTTTCRTCTTTATACTTCATGARAAATATCAGATCGATAGAAACAACATGCAATTAAAAATAGAAAATAGTATTCGAGTGGGAGTTGCTATTTCTTGAAATTAATATATGATTATGCACTTGTCTTGAAATGGCCACGTGAATCAATATACTATAAGTTTCAAAAGTTTGACACATTGTTCAAATTGTTGAGTGTTGTTCAATCAGATTGTCTTACTTGAGCTACCTAACTCTAATATTAACGTTGATTTAATTGTGGTGACAGATACTTATACAATAATTCCATAACTGGAAAAATACCGGAAGAGTTTGGAATTGGTCTTACTAATCTGGTGCACTTGGATTTGTCCAACAACTTTCTTCATGGGACCCTTCCGAGAACGTTGTTTAAGTTGACGAAATTGGAAACGTTGTGCGTGTTCATTCTATGCATGCTCTTATTCAAAATTTCCTTTTTGACTTACTTGCAACTTGTTTTCTACATATGTAGGATATATATATATATATATATATATATATATATATATATATATATATATATATATATATATAAAAGATGACGAATCGCTAATTAATGTTTGTTCAAATTGTTGAGTATGTGGAGCTAACACTAATATTAATATTGATTTGTTTGTGGGTGAAGAAATTTGAGTAAAAATGCCATATTGGACAATATACCATATGAGTTTGGATTACTTGCTAATCTGATGAGCTTGGATTTGTCGATCAACGCTTTCTATGGAGAAATTCCAGAATCTTTAGGCCTATTGTCGAATCTGAATACCCTGTGCGTGAATTCATCCATGCAAGCTCTTATTCATAATTTTTTTTCTTTTGATCCTGAAGATTTTATAAACGTCTTTTGATATATATATTAATATAAGATGATGTATCTTAATTATTTAACTGTTGTGTCTTTGCAAGGACAGTCGGCTAAGTGATAATGYKWTGTCAGGCCCCATTAGCRCTGGGTTTACAAAACTTCCTGTTTTGAACGTATTGGATCTGAGCTTAAACAATCTCAATGGTACCTTGCCCGAGTGGTCTGGCAACCAACCAGGATTGAAGAGCATGTGCGTGAATTTATTAAGAGTTAGCTATTAAATATCACGTATAACATATCTATTTTGATTTTTGTAATATCTTTTATGATGAGATAATGAATTCTTATCGTAAATTTTGTGCCTATCATTGCAAGGGCAGTGAGCTAAATAATAACGAATTATCAGGCTCTGTACCTGCTTCATGGGATATCATTATTCAAACCAGTTAACTAGTGTGAGTATCCATCCAGAATTAATTATATATAATTGGCGCACAAGTTTTAAATCTAGAAGTGTCGTAGTAATTAATTTTTTCATGTAACAAATATTGTTATGCAGGGATCTGACATCAAACCCTGCTTTGAATGGCCAATGCACAAGTCCGAAATGCGTCAAGCCGAATTGAGATGTCGCGTCTAATTTTGCATAGTTCATGAGTTGTTTTACTAAACTGAATTGTGCTACCGTTGAAATATCCTGTCATATTAGTATTTGCTTGAATAAGGTGGTTTTATCATAGTACGCTTTAGTTTGTGTCGTCCCATATATGCAACGTGTTGTGCATATATCTCTTGTATCGTCTGCAAAATAAGAAATGTAATCAATTAAAAGTWTTATATTACAATACTCTRCTTAGGTAGGAATATAACTAATGTCATGCCCTTTTACACTTGAAATGTGCAATGACACTTATTTATTTTGGTKSYWARRWTWAATATATACAATAATGGACTTCATACTATCAAGATTTTTAATCAAACGCATTATTATTCATTCCACAATATACTTAAACTATTGATAAGAAGAGTGAGTTTACTTGTACTATCACTTAGAGGGTAGGCCTCATTTGTATTACAACTTTTATTCCATGTATAGTACATGTTATCTGGAATTATATTAATTCATTGTTACAAATCCGTATGTATATATATATATAGGTCATAGGGCGGGCAGCTTTATCGGCTCAAGGGCCGGGGCACAAGAGTCCTGGTACTATCCAGGTGCGAAGAACCCCGGAGGTGACTGCAATGAGCAGAAATCTCACTCACGGGCCCAAACGACGAGCAAACACTCGAACGTGAGAGCAAGGGATCACCCAACGAATGGACGAGCTCAAAGGGGGGAGTGAGGCAAGAACCATGCTTTCAGAGAAGTGGTGGTCCGAATCTTATCTGAACAATGCTTGAACATATGTTAACCATGAATTTAGACTACAATAACAACTAAGTGTAAGAAAATGACTAGTTTGGCAAAACTCATCTACCTTTCACTACCAACTTTCTACACTATACTGAAGGGGAAACAAGCTTGAAAACAAGGAAGAAGACAACAATGGAGGAAGATTCAAGTTCAATAAAACAAGAAAAGCTTAACATTCAAATTACCACCCATGCATGAGAAAACAAATTACTTCAAACATTCATAGAAATTACAAGAAAAGAGAACAACAACTAGAAATTACCCATAAGTAGAACTGTTATGCAAAGTCTTGAACTCCAATGAGTACAACACTTCAACAACTATAAACTAAGGTAATCTAAGAGCTAATGCATAACTCTACAAGATAAACTAAGCTAACTAAGGATTTAATCTAACTATGGATTTTGATGTTAGGAGGTAAAAATGATGAAAAGAGGATAAGCTAACTAAGCTTGGGCATCCAAACCCTCAAGGGTTCAAAGGTCACCCAAAAATGCAGTTGGGTATTAGATTTAAATAGGGGAAAGTGGGGGGTAAAATGACCGAAAATAGTCTTCCATCGATCGACAATATCTCTATTTACGATGATGTGATGATTGACTCAAGCTTTCGAGGCTGGAAAAATGGTCGTGTGTAGATCGGGAGTCAATCGACGGTGGCATGAGAATCTCAGCCAGGGGTGCGAGGAGTTTGAGAAGTGCCATGTGGTAGAGACGCTCGATAGTTAGACATTTTTAAAAACAAATTTGGTTTGGTCTTTTGAATCTCGGATCTCAAAGGATGCGGTTGAGGTCGTTGATGTACTTTGTACACATAACGCTTGATCAAAAGATATTAAACACACAGGCGAGAAATAAGTAAAATGAACAAAAAGAAAAGTAAAGCACAAACATGATACAGAAACAAAATAAACAAAAACACAAACAAGAGCCCCAAAGAGAAAACACAAAAATCACGAACTTTAGCCTTCCCTAACAACAACGCCAATATTTCAAAGTTATCTCAAACGCATGTCTAACAAACATCTGAGGATCGCCTGCAAGAGAATAGGGTCATTCGTAGTGCGATGAGGTGATTCAAGTTAAATCTCTCAAGAAAGAATGATTGGAATCAATTTTTGTGTTTGATTCATGAATGAGAAGTTAAAGAAGAAAAACTATGCTAAACACATAATTAATTTTTCGATTTTTTGTTTTTAGAAACTAAGACAAGAATTTAAATGTGAGAAATTAAATTGAAGACTTTGGAAAGATGAATAAAATGGGAGGTCCAATGTTCTAAACTCATCTCCACAACCCATTGGTAATTTATCGAACTCGTAATTATAAATCGAGTTTGTCAATCCCGATTCTCAATTAAACACCCAGTAATTACCAATTAATAGTTCTAAACTCATTTAGACCCTAAACCTATAAATTCTAACCTATAATAATCAAGAAACGCGATAACATAAACTTAGATCATGCATGTACATAATTAAACCAATTAGGAAATCCATAATCAAAGCTAGTAACATCATAAAATCTTAATTAAAAGCATAAATAAATTAATACAAAGCAAGGAGGGAAAATACATTTAAAATACAACTAGAAATTCAAAGAAACTACAATGCTTGAACATATCTTAACCACAAATCTATACTATAATAACAATTAAGTGTAAGAACTAGTTGACAAGACTCGTCTACCTTTCACTACCAAGTTTCTACACTTTACTAAAAGGGAAAACAAGCTTGAAAAGTAAGAAGACAACAATGGAGGAAAACTCAAGTTCATTAGCAAAACAAGAAAAGTTTAACATTCAAACTACAACCCATGTATAAGAAAATAAATTACTTCAAACATTCATATAGATTAAATAGAAAAAGGAAGAGAACAAGAACTAGAAATTACCCATAAGTAGAATTGTTCTTCAAAGTCTTTAAAGCCAAAGAGTAAAACACTTCACCAACTACAAACTAAGCAAATATAAGTGCTAAACTACAATTCTACAAGTTAAACTAAGCTAACTAATGATTTAAGTTAACTATGGATTTTGGTTCTTGAAGGAAAAAAGGATGAAAAGAGGATAAGGTAAACTTGAGCATCCAAACCCTAGAGGGTTCAGAGGTCACTAAAAATGCAGTTAGGTATTGGGTATAAATAAGGGAAAATGAAAATGGCCTTCCGTCGATTGATAATGTCTCTATCGTTGATGATGTGTCGATCGACTCAAGTTGTTAGTGTTGGGAAGATGGTTGTGTGTTGATCGGGCACCGATCGAAGATAGCATAGGAATATCTTCCAGGGCACGAGGAGCGCCATGTGGTAGAGACGCTCGATAGTTAGACAATATTCTTTTATTTATTTATTCATTTTGGTTTGGTTTGTTGAATCTCGGATATTAAGGGATGCGAATGAGGTCATCGACATACATTGCACACATAACACTCAACACACGAGATTCAACGCACGGGCAAGAGATAAAAAAGATGAACAAAAAGAAAAATAAAGCACGAACACGATACACAAACAAAATAAACAAAAACATAAACTAGAGTCATGAAGAGCAAACACAAAAATCATGACAACGACGCTAAATTTTTAAAGTGATCTCAAACGCACTACATTTAACAAACGTCTAAGGATCACCCGCAAGAGAACAATGTCGATCGTAGTGCGGCAAGGTGACTCAAGTCGAATCTCTCAAGAAAGACTAATCATAGATAATATTTGTATTTGATTCACGAATGAGAAATTAAAGAAAAAAACTGCGCTAAACACACGATCAAATTTTCAGTTTTGAGTTTTCAGAAACTAAGAAGAGAATTTAAATGATCAGAAATGAAACTGAAGACTTTGGAAAGATAAATAAGATGAGGGTTTAAGGTTCTAAACTCGTCTCCATGATAATTTAGCAATATATCGAACAATTAATCTACAAATCGGTGTTGTCAATCCCGATTCTCAATTAAACACCCGATAATTACCAATTAGACCCTAGAACCATAAATTCTAACATAAAATAATCAATAAATGCAATATCATAAACTTAGAGCAAGCATAAACATAATTAAACCAATCAGGAAATCCATAATCAAAGCTAGTAACATCATAAACTCATAAACAAAAGAACAAATAAATTAACACAAAGTATGGAGGGAAAATACATATAAACTACAACTAGAAACTCAAAGAAACTACAATATTTGAACATATCTTAATCATGAATCTAGACTATAATAGCAACTAAGTGTAAGAAAATGACTAGTTTGGCAAAACTCATCTACCTTTCACTACCAACTTTCTACACTATACTAAAAGTGGAAATAAGCTTGAAAACAAGGAAGAAGACAACAATGGAGGAAAATTCAAGTTCATTAACAAAACAAGAAAAGCTTAACTTTCAAACTACCCATGCATAAGAAAACAAATTACTTCAAACATTCATAGAAACTACAAAGAAAAATCAAGAGAACAAGAACTAAGAATTACCGATAAATAGAATTGTTCTTCAAAGTTTTGTAAGCCAAAGAGTATGTTGGGAATCGGTGGTACCGTCGCGCAGCGGAAAACAAAAATTTTTAAATAAAAGGAAATTGAATCGAATTCAATTGACGACGGCACAATTTTTAATCAATTAATTCAAATAATGTTTTAATTGCTTTTAATAAATAGAAACAATTTGATTTTCGTAAAATCAAATAAGCATGATCGGTTTCTAAAAATATAATAATCATATATATATAACAATTATATATATATATAAAGCAGCAGATTCTCGGGCTTCAGGTCCCGGTGGTAAACGCCGGTGTTCTGTCCAGGCCCGCCGGGGAAATTACGGGAGGGGAGCGGGGAAATCGGTAGGGGAGCGGGGGAAATCGGCCAACATCGCCACCTTCACCTGGTGTTCCCGTTTCGCTCGGTGCAAGGCGGCGCTCGGCGGGGGAAATCGGGGGGGTGGGATGGGGAGGCGCCGGTGTTCTGCCCAGGCCCGCCGGCGTGAGATCGGAGAACTGGGTGGCGCTATTGGAAGGCAGCGCGCCGCTGGTGGCGTGGGGGCGGGGGTAGGGCTGGCCGATTTTTTGGGTTGGGGGGAATTGGAGAGGGCTGGCCGATTTTTTGGTTGATGGCGGCGGATTATTTTTGGGGGTGCTGGCCGTTTGGAAAGAGAGGGATGAGAAACGGTGAATAAGAGTAAGAAGGGTTTGGGTATTTAATGTGATTTCTTCTATTTGTAAAATTACCTAAAAGCCCTTTTCTTTCCATATATATAATTTAATAAATTTAAAAAATAGAAAAAATTTGGTCCACATATTTTATTAGATCTACGGCCTGTATTGGTCCCTAGGTTCGCATATATTGACGTAGGTTGTATTTGAACCTAATCCTATATATAATATATATATATATATATATATATATATATATATATATATATATATATATATAGGATTGGGATCATGTGGGAACCAATCCCCTGCGTGGGAACTAGGAACCCATATAGTCCATTAGATTAGATTAAA
>BMAC01000835.1:205390-220261 GCA_014905375.1 Phtheirospermum japonicum | reverse complement strand
TATATATATATATATATATATATATATATATATATATATATATATTAATATATTAAACTTATATATAACAATTATATATATAATAATATATTAATCATATATTTAATTATATATATTATATATACATATCAAACATACATATAAATAATATATATGAAACAGCATGCAATTTATATTTATATATAATAAACATACTATACGCATGCATGCAAGTATATATATAATATACAGAATGTTAATGCACAACACACACATATAATATTCACATCACACACATATACTAACTATATGTATACAGCAACACACATATGTATCAACATACATGTATGGTTAAGATCAACTATATTAGTCATATAATTAATATAATTATTATAACAGAGAAGGTCTTACATGTCATTATACACAATATCCTTATATAACCAATAATTAATGTATATTTTCCATATTTCATGTTTGGAAAAACCATAATTAACTCATGCAGATTTTCACCGAAAATGAAGACAAAATCAAACAATTATATTACCCAAAAATATACATAGAAACCTCTTTATAATTGATATTACCATAATCAACTATCAAACAACTATAATAATTACAATGACATAGTTCTCATTTTTCTCAAAAGAAACAAACGTGTTGCTGTGTGGGGTATTACAGAATACTACTTGGATCATTCATTAGTTATTACAATTGCCATTTAAGGAAAAAAGGATAAAAAGAGGCTACCATAGAACATAGGATTGAACTGATAATGGTACATTCACAAATTGATTTATTTACAATGATAAAACTTCCAAGATCATGGAGAATATACGTGAATACTACTAGAGTTTCGTGTTCATAAGTTTGACATCACGCAATCCTCACGCAAAAAGAAAACGTATAATATTTTAATCTTCCAAACATCACGCAAGCTAATTAATGGTTGTAGCTTTTTTAATTTGTAATGACTTTGAAAATGTAATGAGCATGTTCATAACATTACTACTTACACAATCATTCAATACCAGAAAACCCATTCAAATAGCATTCGCATTACAAATTAAGAATATCATTCAAAATAATTATATTCCATCCTTTCGTAGTTAATCTTTCCTGCTGATCTTCAAGTAAATGTGGCGAATAAGAACATGTTTTCAATTTCGTATTTTGGGTGGTTTTTACAAATTCTCATTTCCATCTCAATATATTTTCAAAAAAACTGTTCCAGAGAGAGAAAATCTTCAAAACTATGAACATAACATATACACAGGCACAAAGTTAAGTAAATAAAGATCAATCATGAACTGTTAATTACAAGAATCATTAACAAAAGCAACCGAGCTACAAAAATACAGCAAAAAAATATTTAAATCCAAAACTTAATGCAACTGCGTAGCATAAAAGCAACAAATGATCGAAATTCAAAGAATAAATCATCTAAACAACAGAAAGGCTGATAGATTCTGATCTTATAATTCCCATACGTATAAAGTAATAGAACGAAAAAATAAGAGTAGAACAAATGATTCGCCCATAAAATAACATAGCACTACGATCAAATTACATTGAGCATTAGTTGATCGACGTCTATTGGGCTGTCTTCACAGGCTAGCCGATAATGCAAGTATGTTGATTCTGTGTTTTATTGCCATAAATGTTGTCTTCTATCGATCGTACGACAACACAATATTAGCCCTCAAAAAATGCATTTGGTTAGCATGGTTTTTCTCATATCATCTTTCCTTCCCCGCACCTACTTTCTTTAGTTCGGACTTGTTCCTATGCACCATCTTGTGGATTATTTGTTCAACTTATTTCTGTATATAATAGAATAATCAAAAAAATTGTGGAAACAACACTGTACCGCTTAAATATCTAATCCAGCACCAACACCACAAATCATGAAATATATAATGGTAACAATCAATTACGTATAAAACACAATAAATTAGCAACCACTGTACATATATATAGCATTATCAAAACAATAATTAAGCAATAACCAAACAATAGAATTACCAAAAAATTAGCAAACACTGTACATATATATTAGCACAACATACTGCTTATGATTAATAGCATCACCGAAAAACAACATTATCAAAACAATAATTAAGCAATTCAAGAAAAACAGCATTATCAAAACATATTATTAGCATTATAATAAAATATTAAATAGCTTCTGTACAAAATCCTTTTAGTTAATGCTAAAATGAACTAGTTCAAGTTTGGGGCTGACCTGAACATGCATGACAAAAAAAGCTGTTGCGACCATGAAGCCTTGCACCACGGCCTCATTTGCATATATTAGCATATTGCTAGCTAAAATATCAACCCCAAGATGATCATACTGCTAAGCTAATATTAGCTTATTAGCATATTGCTAGCTAAAATATCAACCCCAAGATGATCAAACATAAAAAATTGCATAATCCATGCAGTCAACCACCAATTCTTTCTGCACAACATATAAAATAAGCATGATAGTGAAACAACATTAAACCTATAATTACCATTCACCTGAAATAAGGACAGCTTGAATGGCGAATAATTTCGAAATTAATGGTGCATCAGATAAACAATATTATTAGCAATACCCACTAATTAAAAAGCATAACTGAACATGAAAAATAGCAAACTTAAGTGACGACACACTCACTGATATAACAAAACTTACAAAAAAAAAATGATACAACACTAGAATTTATAACAACAATTACTTATTTTAATAACAACTTCGAGTCTACAAATTAGCACTGCTTCAGATAAATATTCAGACAAGATAGTATTTTAGCAACTTTTGAATCACACATTAGCATCACTAATCCATGAAATTAGCAAACAATACCTACAATCTTACACCAAAAAATAGCCAGATTCAATAAAAGGAACTTCGAATCACACATTAGCATCACTAATCCTTGAAATTAGCAAACAATACCTACAATCTTACACCAAAAAATAGCCAGATTCAATAAAAGAAACTTCAAATCACACATTGGCATCGCTAATCCTTGAAAATAGCAAACAATACCTACAATCTTACACCAAAAATAGCCTAGCAAAAATAGTTGCGTCCACGGGTTCGTCGGACTATCCAACGCCCCCGCCAACGCCTGTGCAATGCGTGCGGGGTCTGTTACCGATCGGGGAGTTTGTTCCCAGAGTACCGGACCGCAGCTAGCCCGACGTTCGTCCCTGCACTGCACTGCACTCAAACTCGCGCAAGAAGGTCGTGGATCTGAGGAGCAAAGGTAAAGAGCTGATGGCGAAAATCGATGAGCCGCCAGCATTGCCACAGCCGGAGTTTGTTCCGATGAGTAACTATTTGTTCGATTATATTTACTGAAACGGGATTTATGTCTAATCTCGGAGAAGTCAGAATTTTAGGAATTTTTAATTTGGGAAGAAATTCCATGAGAAAGCCGGGAAGGAATGAAAATGGTAGCACCTTAATTTGAGAGAAATAAAATAGCTAAATACCCTTCAATGTACCATAAAATAAGTCATGGATGGAAATAATTACTATTTACCATAAATATTGTATTATAACAAGGGTCATTGGATCAATAATTTTTGATGGCCCAGATTGGTTCTTAGTTCTCACCTACGGGCTGGTTCCACAAGATCTCACCCCTCTCTCTCTCTCTCTCTATATATATATATATATATACAAACATATATGCGCGTGTGTATGTGTGTGTTATACGTAAATTATCAATGAGTTTTGAATAAGAATTATAGAAACATAACTAGATCTTGTATAACTGATTCCTATATTTATTAGAGTATAACTAATTACTATAATTAAGCCTTCAGTATAATAACATATGAGGTATTATAAATTAGACTAATTTGGGATTTATTTATAAAAGCATGTGTGTGTGCACGTGTGTTTTATATGTAAATCATCAATGAATCCTGAACATGAATTATAAAAATATATGTAAATCTTGTATAAGTAAATACTAATTGTGTATAAYTAAGAAAAGTCTTCATATCTTCATGTAATAATAATTCCTATAACTAAGCAAAATCTTTATATTTATCATCTTACAAAATTATAACGGATTCCTATAATTAAGTCTGGACTTAATGAAATCTTGTATATGTAAATACTAATTGTAAATAATTAAATGAAATCTTCCTATATTATTTTAATACTAACTTTGRGCGWGAGTTTTCTGACCMAAAATAAGATYATCCAAATAAAAGCAAAKGTTGGACCAATGCAACCTTTGCTTATAGATAGAKAGATTATCGGCATTCATTTCCTAAATGATCTTACTTTACACGGTAGTCGACCACCACTACCACCGCTTCTTGAGACTACCCTTGAGTCTTCAAAATCCTGGTAAAACAGAACATGGTGAGACCTCCATCATAATAGTTTAGGGCAAACTAAGCAAGGCCTGACAATTTTAATCCATAAAAAAAACATAGACTGACCATGAATATGAGACATCTTCATTTCCATTATATGTATCCTTCTAGATGCCAAGAACTTATCAGGTTCTYTGCAACAGAGAGGTTCAAAGACACGTAACTTTTCCTAATTGTCTGAAAAATAAAAATAATGCATTAATAGATTTTATATCTTGCATACTCCAACACTATCTAAAACAAAAATTCTCTGCCTCAATTTTTAGAATCCAAGAGCAACCCGCAAAACCAACCTATGTTGAAAAATAGGATTGGTAACTCATATGCTTCCAGGATCATTTGGATGTAAATCATAAAATAATACCTGCAAAAGAAGACAAGGATAAGACGACTTGATTATTACGATACAACTCGAAAATATATAAATCTACCTCAAATCTAAAATAAAACATAATAGCAATCTAAAATCATGTACCAATCAAATGCGAGCAAGAGTTCACCAACCGGAATCAAACATAATTCCTAAACAAAAAACATATAAAACAAACAACTAATTTATCAACAATGTATGTCAATTCTAATCATCTTGAGGCACAAGATTGTCACTTAGGTTCTTTTATTCAAGTCAATTTTTTCAAAGATTAATTATGATTATGAGTTAACTGATATCATGTTAATTACTATACTAAGTACTATGAAATAACTAAGTAATAGAGAACGACTTGATAAATTCAGGTCGTCGTGGTCAGATTGAGTTCAGCGACTTGAAGATGTGTGCAACGCTAGGTCTCAAGATTGTCGACCATTCAGGTCGCACGAGAGGTCGCAAAGGAATATGGCAATGGGTCTCACAAGAGTTCGACCTAGATTACGTCAGCTAATGATGTCAGCCCTAATCTAGTACATCCAACTCAATACAACTGTCAGATTGTACTGTAGCACTAGTGACCACATACTCTAGGTAGACGTTGTAGAGTGTACTGTAGCATTCCTATCCACATATTCTAGGGCTACATTTGTCATACATGTTGCTATATATAGCTGTAACATTCTCTACTGTAATTATTGAGACAATGACTTAAATGAATTTACAGAAAAGTTGAACACTGAATCTTTCAAATATGCGTTCTTTATATTCTTTCATGGTATCAGAGAGGGTTTTAGCTGAATCTGAATATCGCTTCCTTCTCTATTCTTCTCTCTCTTCTTATCTTTCATGGAGAGTAACACCACTCCATCACATGAGGCTCAAGCGAGCTCTCACTCAATAATGTAGAATAATATTCTGTCCTCACAAAATTCAAACTCAGATATTCAGCTTCAATATCAACTTATCTCGATCAATTCAAAAGATTCAAATTACCTGCTTTTGAAAATACAAGTCTACACAGACGTTAGAGGATACGACCTTGAAGGTTACCTCATTAGAGAAATCAGACCTCCATCCCATATCGYCGAGGGATYCRTAAACCCTAAATTCCTACTCTGGGTTARGCAAGATCAGCTGCTGGCATCCTGGATTATCTCTTCTCTCTCTGAAAACTTACTTACCATGATGGTTGGTCTCGCATCCTCAAGAGAGATATGACAAACTCTTGAAGCCAATTTTTCCAGTCAAAGCGCAGCCAAAAAAATGCAGTACATGATGCAGCTTTCCTATATCAAGAAAGGAACCATGAGCATTAGGGACTATGTCAACAAAGTAAAGACCTGCTGCGACATGTAGCTTATGCAAGCCAACCAGTTTCTGAAGAAGATCAAGCAATGCATGTCCTTACTGGGCTTGGAGGAGATTTTGACCCTGTGGTACTCACTCACTCTCAGAAACATTAATCTTCCTATGTTACTAAGATATGATACCAGACTGGAAGCTGGGAATTCATCAAATCTCATCAATACCAAAGGATCAAGCCCTACTATCAACTTCACTATTTAGTTCACTGGTCAGAGAAGAGAAACCTGGACTGCTGCAGGAGCCAACAGAGGAAGAGGTTGCCACCTTGGCAGACGTGGCAGGGGAAGGAATAATATCAACAGAGGAAGAGGTGGAAGTTCCTCAAGAAGCTCCTCAATTGTTTAACAGTAACTGGTTTAGGCCAGTTGACCATACATTCTACCTTCTGGGGTTTGTGGACACTCCTTCTGCAGATATGATATGTCCTAGGTATTCAATCTGCTGTTCACCAAACTGGCACTTGCTTCTCTTAGAAAATAGTGTATTCTCTCTCAATAGGGTAAGCACTTCTTCAAGGTGCTTTAGGTGTGTTTCATTTTCCTTGCTATAGATCAGTATGTCATYAAAGAAAACTARGACATACTTCCTCAGACATMCTTTAAAAACCTGATTCATTAGTGATTGAAAGGTAAAAGGGGCATTGCACAGCCCAAATGGCATCACTAGGAATTCAAAGTGGCCATGATGTATACTGAATTATGTGAGGTACTTGTGCTCAAGCTTCATCAGATTCTGAAAGTATCCTGATCTTAGGTCTATTTTAGAAAAGTATTTAGCCCCGGAAAGTTCATCCAGCAGTTCTTCAATGATGGGAATAGGATAATCATGTTTCAATGTCAGCTCATTAAGATACCTGTAATCCACACACATCCTCCAGGTTGCATCCTTCTTCTTTACCAATAGAACAGGTGAGGCAAATGGGCTCTTGCTATTCTGAATAATCCCTGAATTTAGCAGCTCTTGCACAATCCTTTCTATTTCATCCTTATGATTGTGGGATGTCCTGTAGGGGTATTGATGTTTAGGCACACTCCTTGGTTTAAGAATTATTTGATGTTCCACACCTTTGCCAGGTGACAATCCTTCAGGTTCTCCAAAAATATCCTCATACTTTCCCAACAAGTCATGCAGTTCCTTATCTTCCTTAAGGCCATGCTTGAAGGGGTGTAACAAATAACATCCTTCCACTTGTTCCTCAAATTCGTTATGTAGCAACTGAAATAGGAAGTGTTCTGTGACAAGTTGGCATTGGGTTGTGTCAGTTAGGGCCTTCAGTCTAATCCTCTTCCCTCCAAGGTTCACAGTAACTGACATATCATCATAATCTAACTCAATAGGGGTATTCTCCTTAAGCTAATCACCTCCAAGAATAAGATCACATCCTTCATATTTTAGGAGCCTCAGAGGGTATTTGCACACGTATTTTTGCATGGTTCAGGTAAACCCTACTGCTTGTTGAGAGCTTAACAGTTTCTGTCCACTGGCTACCCTTACCAATATGGGTTTGGTGGGTCCCAATTCACATCCTAATTCCCTGGCAGTTTCTTCTTTAATGAAGCTCAGTGTACTCCCTGAATCCAACAACACATGCAATTGTTTGTCTCCACAATACCCTACAAACCTCATAGTTGTGAGACCATTTCCTCCCACAATGGAGTTAAGTGACATCTGTACCTCTTCAACAGGGTCCATCACCCTCTCAGGTTCTTCACAGATAGGGTCTGAATTCAGGTAGTCCAGTTCCTCTTCTTCAGTCATCATCATGTAATTTACCTTATGTTTGCACTTGTGTCCCACTACAAACTTCTCATCACAATTATAGCAAAACCCTTTTTCTCTCCTTGCAGCCATCTCTGCTGATGAAAGTAATTTAGGAGGGATTTTCCCTTGGGTAAGAGGGGTCTGTCTGTAAGTATTGAGATCAGTGGGTACAATGACTCTCTGATTAGGGTAAGGAGCAGGAGGAAAATTCCTGTTAGGTCCCTTAACCCTCTTTGTGATTGCCTCCAGGGTCATCAACTGTTTCTTCCCCAATTTTATGGTTTGTTGTAGGGTGCTAGGCTCAAAAATGTTCACAAAAKCCTGTAGGTCCTCATTCAACCCACTAATGAAACTTGCTATAAAATATTTCTTAGTATATACCCTCCGGTTTAGCATCAGCATACAAGCCCTCAGTTCCTCAAATCTCTCTACATAATCAGTATATGAACCCCCTTGTTTCAGCTCGTTAAACTCTCCAATGATCTTAGTTTCCTTCAGCTCATCAAATTTAGCAGAAACAAGCTCTATGAACCTCTACCATGTGAGATCAGTATCCCCTGAATTTAAATTTTAAACCATTGGGCAGCTTTGCCTTCAAAGTGCATAGTGGCTAGAGTTACCTTCCGTGTTTCTGGAATATTGGGTATTAATATAAAWTACCCATTGCATTTGAGGATCCATCTTCTAGGGTCAATCCATCAAATTTTGGAAAATCAATCTTGGGCAAGGGGCTAAGAATCTGGGTGTTTTGTTGTTCTGCCAGTATTCTGCCTCTTGTTGATGTTTGTGTTCTTGACTGAGTACCTTCATGAATAGGGTTAGAGTAGRGGGACCCCRGAATGGATTCCTCATCAACTGTTGCTTTGCCTTTATTCATGTTGAGAAACTGCAACTGCATAGCTACTAGGGTTTGGGTGAGGTGATCCAATTTGTCCATAAACCCTGTTCTTAGCTCCTGCATCTCAGCTTTTATACCATGAAATTGCTCCTGTGTTTCCTGCTCTTTTGCTGTTCTCTTCAGATTTTCTATTTGTAGGTTAATCTCTAATTTATTTTGCATCTCTTGTAGGTCCTTCAATCTAGTTCCATCATGGCCAAGGAAGGATGGGTTCTAGATACCAAATTTTGAGTTCTTGTAATTTTATAAGAATTTTGATGAATTTCAATTTAACTTGTATATATTTTACTGCTCTTGAGTTGTAATCCGGAAGGAGAAAGGGAGAATGAGAGAGAGAGAGAGAGAAATTTGTAGGTAGGGAAAAATGTGTAAATGCTTGCTTGCCAATCCAAAACATGTTCTCACCGCGGGGACCATTAGCATATTATAACCTAAGTAACAGGGGGGGACCATTAGCATATTATAACCTAAGCAACAACAAAATAAAATGATTAAACAAGGTAGTAGCCTGATAACATAATTAATTATTGCAGCCCAATTGATAGAGTAGCCCAACAGCCCAATAAGCCAAAACCGCCCAGCAACTCAATTAATTCTCGGTCCAATATCTGCTAACCTGGCCCATTTCCACATCCCTCACTTATCAGCCCGGGTCCTCCTTCCTTACCCACAAAATTCAAAGCCTCTCCCTTTTCCCAAATCGGCTGCGATTCCTCCCCCCTTCCCGTCGATCTCCTCTGTCCCGATTACCACAGGCCCAACAACCATAATAGATAATTGGATGGATAATTCAGGATTTTTTTATACTTTGAAATATCTGGATAATTTATTTTGATTTTGGAATATTGGATAATTTGTTTTGATTTTTAATTATTGGATAATTTATTTTGGATTTATCTAAAATTTTATTTATTTATTATTTTATTAATTTAATCATTAATTGATATATCATAAAATTTTATAATATTTTCATTTCCTTACTGACGGCCTACTGACGGATATGGCCGTCAGTATATTTTATGACTTGCTGACGGTCACATACCCGCAAGCAATACTGACGGTCACATACCCGTCAGGATGTAAACTCCGTCAGGAGTACTGACGATCATTTTCTAACGGCTTGGGCCGTCAAGAAAGCCGTCACGAATACTGACGGGATGATTTACCCTTTCAGGATACTATAATCTTGACCATGGCCAATATCCGTCCGGAGGCCGTCAGTATTCCATATACTAACGGCTTCCTGGCGGATATGGCCGTCAGCATAGCCGAGATTTTTTGTAGTGGTTTTAGTATGTAATGTTGTTTGTATATATGAATATTATTTTGTAATTTCACAAAGTAGTTTGAAAGTATGAAATTCATGCTATAATATGAAATTTTATGATATAGTATGGAATTCGGCCGGTGTCAAGAGAAAGTAACCAAAGTCTGACATCAAAGGGTAGGAGCGACAACAATCAATATGAAATTAAAATGGGCAGTATGAAATTGTTGCGGTTATGGATCAGAAATTGCAGGAAATTGGGGAAAAATACTCGAACCCTAATTTGGAAAAGGGACGGATGGAAAATAAGAACTATGAGCAAGGCATTAACGGTCAAATTGGAGACCTTTTGGCGGCCAATAAGTTGAGGACACGTGGCGATTGGAGAAGGCACAATGGCCAGCATAATTAGGAAGAAATACGAAGGGCAATTTAGTAATTATATGTTATTTCCCAATTTGATTATTGTTGTCGTATGTGGACACCGTTTGGGATATTTGTTGTGGTCCCAAATGATTTTGGCCTAGGGATTATTTAACGGATGATGTATGCAGAATGAAAAACAGTTTTTGGAGTATCAATTCATTAATTTCTCTCCCCTATTCCTACCTTCTTCATCAAGTCTCATTCTATCCTTCTACTATTTCTATAATATACAACTAAATACAACAGAAATTAATATAAAATTTATTTGAATTAAATTTGGAAGAAACAAAAATAAAATAAAATTGATTAGTAAGAGAAAATTTGTACTCTTATATATTTGATTTGATTAAATGGGAAGTTAAATTATTAAATGAGAAATTAATATTTCTCAATAGATTATTTGGGAAAGAATATTTTCTTAATGGAGTATGGGGGAGTTATTCCAATTAAAAAAAGAAAAAACTCTCATTTACTATACTCCCATTACCATTAATTGTCAAATAATCTAATGAAGAATGTTTTATCCCATTTAGTCAATCATATCTTATTTAATCAAAATTACAACTTAAATGATCAAAACTATCCCTACAACTAAAAAACTAACAACAACAACAACAACAACAACAACAACAACAACAATAATAATAATAATAATAATAATAATAATAATAATAATAATAATAATAATAATAATAATAATGGCGTATGGAATTTTCCTTCACATGAGTAGTATGAAATAATGCTCGGTGCAGTATGTATTTTTGTTATGAAAATATTGTGCAGTATGGAATTATCTTATGCAATTTAATATAAGATTTGACAGTCCAATCTATTTGAAAAAAAAATGCATAATGTAGTTTGCAATCTGGTAGAGTTAGTATGTAATTTGATAATAGTAGTATAAGTTTTAAAATGTAATAGTTTTTTTTTTTTTTTTGAGTTTTAGTAGAGTTTTGAATTTGATAATGGTAGTATGAATTTTAAAATATAATAGTATGTAATTTGATAGTAGTAATATGAATTCTAAAATATAATAGTATGAGATTTTATTGATTTTGTGAAATTTTAGTATGAAATCCACAAGATCAGCTTGAATTTTATATATAGTATGAAATTAAAATTTAAAAACATAAAATTGTAAAAAAAATTTGTATTTTAGTGTAACATATTACATAAAATAATTATATGATATAGATATAGTATGAAATCTCACGGTGTAGTGTGAAATCTCGCCTATACAGTATAAATATGAAATTGCACTATGTACACACTGCATAATAGACTTTTAAAGCCTTTTTTTTTAAGGAATTAACTGCGGTTCTTGAAAAGTACCTTCTAGAAAGTCTATTCTCCAGAACGAATTTTTAGAAATACCCTCTAGAAAGTAATAAAAAATTAAAAAAAAAATTGAAAGCAGGTGCACCAAATATATTTCATATTGGTTTGATGAAATATGTACAATAATTGACAAATATATCAATATGCAATCATCCATATGTACACAACCATTGAAGAAAATATTCAATAATTTGCAGATTCTCTGTGTTAATTAATGGTGAGCCTTCTGATTTTTTTCAAGTCCTCTAGAGGTCCAAGACAAGGTGATCCCCTTTCCCCACCTTGTTTATGCTTGCTGCTGAGTTTCTATCCAGATGCCTTGGCAATCTTTTCTCACTCCATCCCATCCCATCCCAGCATGTTTCTCACTCCAGCCCACAAATCTCCAGCCTTCCTGTGTGCCACAACACACAAAACTTAAAAATATATATAACTACACCAATTAGTCCKTTTCCGATGGTKTTATTGGTCTCGCGATGTTCCTTGGGAATAAGAAATAAACGCCAAGAAATAATTAAGCAACCTAAAACTGATTTGTTACGGTGTACTCGGATATATTTTCACGATGACATATGAATTAAACGCCAAGAGTCTATTTTTGCCCCACAAMAAAATCTCTCCATACATAAATAAAGCTAAATTAAGTACAATAGCACCARACACAGAAAAATATCCAAATTTAAATCAGCTCAAGGAGCACACCAGTATTTCATTTCAATGAATATGAATTTTAATTTCCAACCACCAATATGAATATCATTTTCCAATGTGGTTTGACATAAAAAAATWAAAAAAAAGCTTTAATTRTGAGCCAGACCCCTCACCAACAAGAACAGCACCATCCATTTTACAACAACACAAACAGAATGAGATAATTGCAAAAACCACCTTTCAGGTTTAGCATAATAACAAAAGGCCTCCAGTTATMTTTCAATAATTCAATTCYTAAGTGCGCAATTTGTACAATAGAAACAAATATCAAGAGGTAATTTGTAAAAGAGATTTGTAATTTTCGAAGATAACTAAGTTGTTTTTCTTGTAATTAGRCTGAGCCTSGGGGTGGTATTCATAATTAACCCAAACAAAAATAATTGTGTTAACACTTGATTGGCCCCGTTGATTATTACTGACCATTGCTGCAAATATATTTAAATTCAAGTTCTTGTCCATTTCTTTCTTTTGCTAAAACAAATAAAGAAATCATCATCCGCAAGCAACTTGTGAATGCATATGTTGTAGCAAAAACATTCAACATCAAGCAAAGCAACCCTTTAAGTATATTTACTATCAGCACTGCCACTATACATTCTCACTAATACTATCAACACAACACACAAAATTAAAAAATATTTGAAGATTTWAAAAAAAAAAGGATAATAAATGAAAGAATAACACCTTAAACAAAACATGATCAAGCTGCTGATGAACAATAGCAAAAGCTGATCGAACCCTTATCCGAGCTGGGGCGTGATCCAAGTTTTGTGACACGATCGAGTTCAGCTCATCGCTCGCACCTTTGATTTTTGGTTTTTTCTGTGCCATTACAATTACTTTTGGAGTCGGCGAAAATAAAAAGCATCCAATTTTTCAATCAAAGTTCACATAAATCTCAATTTCAATTCCAATAATCCCAACATTATTAAACAAAATCAAGATTAACCGCCGTAGAAATTGAAATCTGGGGAAAATTGCTTTTTTGGTTCATATCTAATATATTAAATATATTTCTTTTTATTTAAAAAATATAAAAAATATTTTTGGACCATTTTTGATGAATTGACCAACTTAGCAGATGTGATTTGATGATGGTCAATGTCACGTACGTTTTTTGGAATGTGGTCAATATAATGGACCAAAATTGATTTCTTTCTCAAGTATTTTTGTTCAATTAATGTTTAAAAATAAAAAAAATGATAAGAAATTATTGAATCACGCCACGTCAGCAAAAAAGCCCGATCGGGATAATTTTGTACCTTTTTTTGATGATTTTGCCAACTTCGTGTATGTGTTTTGATAGTGGACAATATCTTGGTCCTAAATCGAAAAGTGGACAACATAATGCGACCAAAAAAGCAATTTTCCCTTGAAATTTGTAGCAGATATTTATCAATTTTAAGAGGAAAAGAATGAAATAGAAATAAAAACTATAGTAAATCAACAATAAATGAGAAATTTTGGCCGCGGAATGTTAACCTGGAGATGGCGGCGTCGAAATCATCATCAATGATGACTCGCTTTTGTAGTTTGGGCTTCAGATTCGCCGACTCCGAAACTCGCTTCGCACTTGCTTTTGCGGCCAATGATTATCGTATTAGAACTCATCCTTTTAAATCCTCATTTCCCCCATTAACAGACGATTTTTCATCACCATCCTCAGATGAAAGCTTTTCGGATGTACTCGAAAATTCTGAATTCACTTTTTGATTCCCAAATTAGTCGCAGCCTCGTTTTTCACCGGCTCGTAGTTTCCAGATTCGGGTCGTGATTTTGGATCCGCTTAATCATCTTCATCGCTCGAGCTGCAGCTTGTGATGCTGTTATTATGATGGTCTCCCCATTCGCTGCACTGAGCTTCTTCTCTCTCGGCCTCGTTATCCTCTTCGCTTTCCCAAGTTTTCTGATTTTGCCCTAATTTTTCAGAGCTTTGTTTCGCGTGATTATTAATTTTGTTATTATTTGAATAATCGTCAAATTGCTTCGACGGGTTGTGCTTTTGATGAAATTGGCAGGGAATGTTGGAATACGACGTTGTAGTATTTGAATCTTTGTCGTCGTTGTCAGAGGAGAGATGACGGTGATCGTCATCATCTGAGTTGTTGTTGATGTTGTAGGTTAGGGTTTTGTATTTTTGGTTGTCTTGGAGTTTTTGGAAATATTCAGAGTCTGGAGGTGAAGGGGGATAGAAATTATCTAAAAAATGGGTGAATGTATATCGTCGGATTAGACACGGATCAACCGTTGAAACAACTTCCTTGAGCAAGACGAGGATCGGTGATATGGCAGACTGTGGATTTTACGGCGGTTTCAATGGAACCGCCGTGAAATGCCATCTCATTCGTGGTGGTTCCTTAAGAACCGCCT
>BMAC01000835.1:194966-205365 GCA_014905375.1 Phtheirospermum japonicum | reverse complement strand
TCACATAAATCTTCAATTTCAATTCCAATAATCCCAAACATTATTAAACAAAATCAAGATTAACCGGCCGCTAGAAATTGAAATCTGGGGAAAAATTGCTTTTTTGGTTTCATATCTAATATATTAAATATATTTCTTTTTATTTAAAAAATATAAAAAATATTTTTGGACCATTTTTGATGAATTGACCAACTTAGCAGATGTGATTTGATGATGGTCAATGTCACGTACGTTTTTTGGAATGTGGTCAATATAAATGGACCAAAATTGATTTCTTTCTCAAGTATTTTTGATCAATTAATGTTTAAAAATAAAGAAAAATGATAAGAAATTATTGAATCGACGCCACGTCAGCAAAAAAGCCCGATCGGGATAATTTTGTACCTTTTTTTGATGATTTTGCCAACTTCGTGTATGTGTTTTGATAGTGGACAATATCTTGGTCCTAAATTGAAAAGTGGACAACATAATGGACCAAAAAAGCAATTTTCCCTTGAAATTTGTAGCAGATATTTATCAATTTTAAGAGGAAAAGAATGAAATAGAAATAAAAACTATAGTAAATCAACAATAAATGAGAAATTTTGGCCGCGGAATGTTAACCTGGAGATGGCGGCGTCGAAATCATCATCAATGATGACTCGCTTTTGTAGTTTGGGCTTCAGATTCGCCGACTCCGAAACTCGCTTCGCACTTGCTTTTGCGGCCAATGATTATCGTATTAGAACTCATCCTTTTAAATCCTCATTTCCCCCATTAACAGACGATTTTTCATCACCATCCTCAGATGAAAGCTTTTCGGATGTACTCGAAAATTCTGAATTCACTTTTTGATTCCCAAATTAGTCGCAAGCCTCGTTTTTCACCGGCTCGTAGTTTCCAGATTCGGGTCGTGATTTTGGATCCGCTTAATCATCTTCATCGCTCGAGCTGCAGCTTGTGATGCTGTTATTATGATGGTCTCCCCATTCGCTGCACTGAGCTTCTTCTCTCTCGGCCTCGTTATCCTCTTCGCTTTCCCAAGTTTTCTGATTTTGCCCTAATTTTTCAGAGCTTTGTTTCGCGTGATTATTAATTTTGTTATTATTTGAATAATCGTCAAATTGCTTCGACGGGTTGTGCTTTTGATGAAATTGGCAGGGAATGTTGGAATACGACGTTGTAGTATTTGAATCTTTGTCGTCGTTGTCAGAGGAGAGATGACGGTGATCGTCATCATCTGAGTTGTTGTTGATGTTGTAGGTTAGGGTTTTGTATTTTTGGTTGTCTTGGAGTTTTTGGAAATATTCAGAGTCTGGAGGTGAAGGGGGATAGAAATTATCTAAAAAATGGGTGAATGTATATCGTCGGATTAGACACGGATCAACCGTTGAAACAACTTCCTTGAGCAAGACGAGGATCGGTGATATGGCAGACTGTGGATTTTACGGCGGTTTCAATGGAACCGCCGTGAAATGCCATCCTCATTCGTGGTGGTTCCTTAAGAACCGCCTTTAATTAGCTCGGATTTAACGTCGGTTCTAAGACAACCGCCGTAAAATGTAGGATTCTACGGCGGTTTTAAGAGAATCGCCGTAAAATTATGGATTTAACATCGATTTTCTAAAAAACCGCCGTAAAAACATATTTAACGACGGTTTTCCAGAACTGCCGTGATGAGGCGCCGTGGAATGCAGATTCTGCAGAAGTGGTAGTATGAAAATGCATAGCTTAGTGAAGTTCGCCATTTACGGTAGGTGAAAATTATATTGAAAGGTCGTATAATAGTATGAATTTTGATTGTATTAAATACTGAATAAAGAAAAGAAAAAGAAAAGAAAAAAGGAAATCATTTATAAGGGGTAAAATCGTATTCTTATTTAGTAGTTTAGATTAATTTGGAATTTGTAAGTTTTCAATTTTGAAAAGGAATCAGTCTAAGTTCATTCTTCCCCTCACCCACAAATTGAGACCTCTCTCTCTTTCTTTTCCTCTTCATGCAACATAGTAATTAACTACTTCTCCATACATCCATTACCCCCCAATCAAGTAAGTATGCATTTAATCCGCCATGCAAACTACAACATAACTCATAAGTGAATGAAATTAGTATAAAATTATGGAATTCATGAATGGGAATTGTGTAAAATGACCACATGCAATTTCTTAAATTTTGCAATGTAGAATATAATTTTCCAGAAATTATGAGAAGTAGTATGTAATTCTCGAAATTTGTTAATTTGATGAATTTCTCAAATCTTTCAAAWTTTTCTCAAATTTTGCTAAGAAGCATGTAATTTTTCAAATTTTGCTAAAGTAGTACGTTATGTAGTTTTACTAAAGTGACGACTGACGGCGGTGGTAGGTATCTAAAACCCCAATCCCTTTTGGGGGCCAAATACCTCCGATCTCTACTGCCAATGTATTATGAATCACACGGTGTAGTATAAAAATTTAGGAAGTAGTATGAAATCACACGGTGTAGTATAAAATTTTGTAATGTGGTATGAAATTGATTAATAAGGGTATATTAGTATTTTTGTATATTACTTTGTATTAATTGGTAAGTTACATTTGAATAGACTATTTGGCATATTATATTTTTCTAATGGTTTATATGGGAATTGTCCCTCTAGCTGTCGTCGTCAATTTCCCAAGATTTTAAAAACATAAAATAAGAAATTATTATTAGTAACAATTTTAACTGAAAATAAGAAATTTTTGCAACCATGTCCAATATATTTTTATTAGTTATTTATTTTTGAATTACCTTGTTAACTTTTTTGGTATTATATGTCATAATTTTTGTCTATTTGACAAAAATAAAAAATTATTTAATTTAAAATTGAATTCAAAATTAATTAACAAATTATCCCTATTTGTATTAAATTTTCTTATCTAATCCTATCTCCAAATGCAAACGAGGCCTATATATAAWAATAGAGTTTAATACAATTATACGAAACTACTCAGGTAATAATATGTTGGGCAACACTCTTGTCAGGCCGGATTAACGGATCATCCGTTAGACCAAAATTTCATATCAATATATCATAATACAAAAGCCAATACATTATAATGAAAAACCATTATATCATAGTACCAATATATCACAGTATAAAAATTAATACATCATAATACGGATAAGAGATGTATGAAAAATAAATACTTTCAAATACAAAAATCAATATAATATAATACAAAAACTAATATATTATAATATCAAGTCAAATGGACTAACGGATAATGACCCGTCAATCGGGCCTAACATAGKTATTTGCCTAATATGTAACTCAATCCAAATTAATGAGAAACAAATTCTAAGAGCTGCAGAATAGCGTGGGGCGTTATTTTACAGCAGAATTTGTGCTCCAGCAGTGCGTCAATTGATGCGCTATTATAGGGTTGATATACAGTGCAACGTCAATTTTAGCGCTGCACTGTTCTGCGCTATTCTATTCTGTTTTTTTTAATTTAATATAATATATATACTTATATATTTTTTATGTAATATATATATATATATATATATTTTATGTTATCTTTTTTATGTAATATATGTTATTTTTAATTTAGTGTAATATATATTTAATGTAATATATATATATATATATATATATATATATATGTTATATTTTTTATGTAATATATATATTATTTTTAATTTAATGTAATATAATAATAATAATAATAATAATAATAATAATAAATGTAAAAATATTAAAAAGACAACACATAAAATTACAATTTAAGACAACTGAATACAAAATTATTAAAAATACAAATAAAACACACACATTTATAACATAGAATTACCAAATTAAAATTACATACGACAACTAAATAGAAAAATATTAAAAATACAAATAAAACACACATAATATTTTCTTAATAATTTGAAAGACCAGCTCCATCCCCTCCAACATCTGGAAAAAGTTGACCAAACATATTATATGTGCTAGAGCCTTGTTGGTCTGGTTGTTGTGCTTGTCTTCGCTTTTGCATAATTTGATTTTGCTCCAATCGGAAGAATTCGCGTCGTACTGGATCAGAAATGGTGTCCAAATTTATTATTAAAATGTTATCTTCTCTCATCAATTCATTTATTTTAGATTTACGATTTTTTGCTTCAATTTTTTTCATTTGAACTTCAATATCACGATCTCTTTTTGCGGCTGAACTTAATAATATTTCTCGAAATTTCTCGTTTTCTTCCTTAAGCGTTTTTGCGAAAATAGATGCATCCTCATTCTGTTTCCTTTTCAATTTGGATTTTTTTACCCCTTTGGGTCGTTGTGAAGAAGAACCTCCACTATTAATATTTTCATTTTCATCACTTAAATTGATAGAAAATGAAGATAACGAAGGATTTGAAGGATTAGGTGAGTCCGACACATTTTTCTCTTCTGCAAATGAATTAACTCCACCAATTGTTTCACTTTGCACATAATTTTTCATAAGAGACCATACGTGGTCAAATTTAAATCCGCTAGCATAATCTCTTTTTTGCATCAACAACTCATTTGCACGCTCAAGCTGCATTAATATTGCAAAGATACTAGAAATTAGAGAAGTTTTACTGGGATAAAGAAATAGAAATAAAGCATATTAGTATTTGTTCATTTTCACCACTTGGACTCAGATATTCAATTTGGTGAAGACAACCATTGAATTTTCTTGAATCTTTGAGAATGGCTTGCATACGACATTGCAGTGATATTTGGGTACGGTCACCCATATTAGGATTTGGTTTTTCAGAATTATATTTCTCTGCAATAAGCTTCCAAAATTGATCTTTTGATTGGTTTATTCCTACAATTGGATCTTGTGAAACATCAAGATACACGGTACAAAGATGTCGATCTTCTGCAATAGTATAATTTTTAGAACGTGACTTTGACATTATTGAGATGAGTAGAGGGTGCTAAAAAAATGGAATGAATAATAATTGTGATTTTTCTGATTTATGTGTCAAACAATATATGTTACATGGTCTATTTATAGAAAACTTGAAGATACACATGTAGAGCTTTGATTGAAATGAAGAATATTATGATCAACGGCCATAATTGAAAGTATTTGGTGATAAGAATTGAACGGACAGGATGAAAATGAATTTTATGATCAACAGCCATAATTGAAAGCACAAGGATTGTGCTTTCTTGCTTTCTTGAATAGTGTCCATCTTTTGGAGATAAGTATTGAACGGACAGGATGCAAATGAATTTTTGTTAGAATAGGCTGTGGTCTGACCATTCTCTTGTAATACAATCGTTTTTTATTCGTAATAATATCTTTTATAAATATTGGCATTTCATATCTTTTATCCCATGCTAGATGCATAGGTATGGTCCTGATGAAATTACTTTATTACGGTGGATTGGTCTAGCAGAACCGTGAGATAATCTAGCACGTAATGTAACTCGTCGAACTTGTTCCTAGTCAAAGGGTTACGCCATAATGAGGATACAGGCCTTTCCCATTAAGACTAGTACTTAGTGTATGTGGACCGCATCTCATCGGTCACGGTGTCTGGACATCGACATACATAAGTAGGTACTCATAAGATGAGTTCACTGAACTCCCTCACCTAGAAATATCTAAGTGGTTCCCACTCATCGAGTAGATGATTTCTATGGTATAGCGTACAACATTAATCCTTAAGACCCAGACCTCACCGTGACTTCACTAGAGGACAGACTATGTTGTGACCTGTCTCTGTGTCTCTATGGAGGCCAATCAAAAGGGGCAACGTTCGCATAGTCGGGAATCTAGTGGGAAGTCTGTGCATGGTAGTAGGGGATTCGGACGCATTATAAGTCATGGATGTCCTGTGTGTTCTGATGGTTGATAAATTCTCAGAGTCTCTGGCCAGAGCTGATAGTGGGGTGTTTGGAGAAATGTGTTTCTCCAAATCACACACGAACGAATTATCTTGAACCTAGAACGTACACACAGTTATTGAACTAGAAAGAGGTCTCGATGAACTAATACCTCTTATTCAATTGGGACATAGATCGCGAAGGGATCGTACTGTACATATAAGTTATATCACAAGGTTCTTGCAGGCACTTCATTTGTATCTAGGGAATTATGATGCGTAGTTGCTAGGCGCCTCTCATAATTCGTTGGGTTCTGGTTTGACTAGTGATTAAGTAAAATGGGTTTTATTTAATCAGGGACTCTAAGGGACGAGTTCATATAAGAACAATATGTTGTTCGAATCGCAATGTGTTGTGAACCCACGGCTAGCTTACACMTGAACCATTGAGGGTCACACCACGTGTTTCCTGATTATTGAAAACGACAGCTAGAAATTAATTGTTAATTTTAGCATAGTTAGATGTCAATATGATTGAATCTAAATTGAAAAAAATACGAGAAATTTATTTTGGACGCGAAAATATAATTGTTATATTTTTCGAAATTATCGTTTGTGAGAAATGATTTAATTCCAATGGGATTTTTAATTTAAAACAGGGTCGGCCCAATAAGCCCTTTAAGTTGTTGGGCCGGTGTTATTTAAATTAAAAGTTTTGTTTTTAAAATTGAGCCCATCAGTTTTTGAGCCCATTTTTGTTGGGCTTGTGCTTTAACAATAAAACAAATTTACTTGGGCCAGCCACTTTAAGAGTTGGGCTTATGCAAATAATAAAAAATAAACAAAGAGATTACAAAACAAAAACAGAATGGCTGCACACGGGTTTTGAGATATAAATAAAAAGAAGGGTTTGGTTCAAAAACAACAACACTTCAAAAACAACGCAGACGGAAATTTTCGGAAAAGGTTTTTGAAGCAAACCCTAGCCGTCCTCCTCCTCCAGCCGTCTGTCGTCGCTTGCCGTCGGCCGACGCCACCGAAACGTTCGGTCGTCGTTTCTCTCCGTCGTTTTCAATCTCACAACGAAACTAGTGTTTCGTTGCGAGTACGTCGGGCTATACGGTGTGTGACACCGATACGCCGGAGACGCCTCGCGCCGTGCGCAATCAGCCGGGCGCCACAAGCCGGAGACGCCTCGCTCCGTGCGCAACCAGCCGGGACCAGCCGACGTGGCCGCACCTCCGCAGCCGAGTCGCGCTGCTGCTGTCATTCGCGCTGTGCCGCTGCTGTCATCGCGCCGGACTCCGCCCCACCGCTGCGTTTCGCCGACATCGCGTCGCACCCGATTGCGTCGGCAGCCGTGCCTGTCGCCGAGGCCGTCTCTCCGTCGCTGCAACCGAGGACTGCTGCCCGCCTCGTCGTTTCGAACGTCGCACCATTGCCTCCGGAACAGCCCGACGTCCCTGTCGTCTACACCCCGCTTGCTGCCACGCCGAAGCCGCACGCCTTCGCTGCCACCTGTCGCCTCCAGCGCACTAGCGTGCCGCCCGCTGCGTCGCCTCCGGCCCGCCGGTCGCAGCCGCCTCGTCTCCGGAAGCTCCAGCCAGCCGCGCGCTTCTCCTCCGAGTTGAGGGTTTAATGGCTGTTTCCTGTCATATATATATAATATATATATATATATATATATATATATATATATTATATTAGACTCTCCAATTTTTATGTACTCATCAATTGCATCTGCTGGAACTCCATATGCTAGTATGCGAAATGCAACTGTTACCTTTTGGAGAGTAGATAAACCTAATGTCCCGGCTGCATTCCTCCGTTGTACAAAGTAACCTTTTGGAGAGTAGATAAACCTAATGTCCCGGCTGCATTCCTCCGTTGTACAAAGTAACGATCATGATTTTTAACAAAATCGACGATACGCAGGAATAAACTTCGACACATCCGATAGCGTCGACAAAACTGCTCTTCGTTGTACGTGGGATTTGCTGAAAAGTAATCGTTGAAGAGGTTTTCAGCAGCTGCTTCTCGAGGTCGAAAAATTGTTCTTCGACCCTGAACAGAGCCGCCATGAATAGGTTCAGCGTTTTGTTGCTAATAAGAAATTCAGATACCATAAGATTGTTATTGTATATTTGTTACAACCAGTTGTTATTCTGTATCGTAATTATCTATCAACTGTTGAAACTCATCATCAGATGAGCTCGGAGAAGAAGATGAAGATATAGTAGGAAGGTTATTATAATTGAAATTCATTTTTCTTGCTTGAAACAAGTAAGGTGAGGGACAAATTTTTGTAGTGAGGATAAACTGAATACATCAAATGTACATTATATAATTATCCATGATCAATGAACACTATTCATGAAAGCACAATCCTTGTGCTTTCAATTATGGCCGTTGATCATAAAATTCATATGCATCTTATCCGTTCAATGCTCATATCCAAAAGTTGAACACTATTCAAGAAAGCACAATCCTTGTGCTTTCAATTATGGCCGTTGATCATAAAATTCATTGCATCCTGTCCGTTCAATGCTTATCTCCAAAAGTTGAACACTATTCAAGAAAGCAAGAAAGCACAATCCTTGTACTTTCAATTATGGCCGTTGATCATAAAATTGATGGGTTTGGTGGTACCGTCGCGTAGCGGAAAACAAAAATTTTTAAAAAATAAATTAATTGAATCGAATTCAATTGACGACGGCCCAATTTTATAATCAATTAATTCAAACAATGTTTTAATATGCCTTTAATAAATGAAATAATTTGATTTCCAAAAACAAACGAGCATGGTACGTTCTATTAAACATATATATATAACAATTATATATATATATTAATATATTAATCATATATTTAATTATATATATTATATACATATATCATATAAACATATATATATATATATATATATATAATACTTATATAATCAGAATGCATGAATATATAAAAACACATAATATATGTACACAACATGTATATTAATTATATATATATAAATATATGAACATTACATGCATGCATCATTATGCATTATATTTATATATATATATTACTCATACAGCATGCATTAATTCAATACATATCACACACATGTTTCATAAACATCACACACATACGGCATACATATAATATATATATAGTATATATATATATATATATATATATATATATATGACAGGAAACAGCCATTAAACCTCAACTCGGAGGAGAAGCGCGCGGCTGCTGGAGCTTCCGGAGACGAGGCGGCTGCGACCGGGCGGAGGCGACGCAGCGGGCGGCACGCTAGTGCGCTGGAGGCGACAGGTGCAGCGAAGGCGTGCGGCTTCGGCGTGGCAGCAAGCGGGTGTAGACGACAGGGACGTCGGGCTGTTCCGGAGGCAATGGTGCGACGTTCGAAACGACGAGGCGGCAGCAGTCCTCGGTTGCAGCGACGGAGAGACGGCCTCGGCGACAGGCACGGCTGCGACGCAATCGGGTGCGACGCGATGTCGGCGAAAACGCAGCGGTGGGGCGGAGTCCGGCGCGATGACAGCAGCGGCACAGCGCGATGACAGCAGCAGCGCGACTCGGCTGCGGAGGTGCGGCACGTCGGCTGGTCCCGGCTGGTTGCGCACGGAGCGAGGCGTCTCCGGCTTGTGGCGCCCGGCTGGTTGCGCACGGCGCGAGGCGTCTCCGGCGTATCGGTGGTCACACACCGTATAGCCCGACGTACTCGCAAACGAAACACTAGTTTCGTTGTGAGATTGAAAACGACGGAGAGAAACGACGACCGAACGTTTCGGTGGCGTCGGCCGACGGCAAGCGACGACAGACGGCTGGAGGAGGAGGACGGCTAGGGTTTGCTTCAAAACCTTTTCCGAAAATTTCCGTCTGCGTTGTTTTTGAAGTGTTGTTGTTTTTGAACCAAACCCTTCTTTTTATTTATATCTCAAAACCCGTGTGCAGCCATTCTGTTTTTGTTTTGTAATCTCTTTGTTTATTTTTTATTATTTGCATAAGCCCAACTCTTAAAGTGGCTGGCCCAGTTAAATTTGTTTTATTGTTAAAGCACAAGCCCAACAAAAATGGGCTCAAAAACTGATGGGCTCAATTTTAAAAACAAAACTTTTAATTTAAATAACACCGGCCCAACAACTTAAAGGGCTTATTGGGCCGACCCTGTTTTTAAATTAAAAATCCCATTGGAATTAAATCATTTCTCACAAACGATAATTTCGAAAAATATAACAATTATATTTTCGCGTCCAAAATAAATTTCTCGTATTTTTTTCAATTTAGATTCAATCATATTGACATCTAACTATGCTAAAATTAACAATTAATTTCTAACTATCGTTTTCAATAATCAGGAAACACGTGGTGTGACCCTCAATGGTTCATGTGTAAGCTAGCCGTGGGTTCACAACACATTGCGATTCGAACAACATATTGTTCTTATATGAACTCGTCCCTTAGAGTCCCTGATTAAATAAAACCCATTTTACTTAATCACTAGTCAAACCAGAACCCAACGAATTATGAGAGGCGCCTAGCAACTACGCATCATAATTCCCTAGATACAAATGAAGTGCCTGCAAGAACCTT
>BMAC01000835.1:161851-190218 GCA_014905375.1 Phtheirospermum japonicum | reverse complement strand
GACTCTCCAATTTTTATGTACTCATCAATTGCATCTGCTGGAACTCCATATGCTAGTACGCGAAATGCAGCTGTTACCTTTTGGAGAGTAGATAAACCTAATGTCCCGGCTGCATTCCTCCGTTGTACAAAGTAACCTTTTGGAGAGTAGATAAACCTAATGTCCCGGCTGCATTCCTCCGTTGTACAAAGTAACGATCATGATTTTTAACAAAATCGACGATACGCAGGAATAAACTTCGACACATCCGATAGCGTCGACAAAACTGCTCTTCGTTGTACGTGGGATTTGCTGAAAAGTAATCGTTGAAGAGGTTTTCAGCAGCTGCTTCTCGAGGTCGAAAAATTGTTCTTCGACCCTGAACAGAGCCGCCATGAATAGGTTCAGCGTTTTGTTGCTAATAAGAAATTCAGATACCATAAGATTGTTATTGTATATTTGTTACAACCAGTTGTTATTCTGTATCGTAATTATCTATCAACTGTTGAAACTCATCATCAGATGAGCTCGGAGAAGAAGATGAAGATATAGTAGGAAGGTTATTATAATTGAAATTCATTTTTCTTGCTTGAAACAAGTAAGGTGAGGGGACAAATTTTTGTAGTGAGGATAAACTGAATACATCAAATGTACATTATATAATTATCCATGATCAATGAACACTATTCATGAAAGCACAATCCTTGTGCTTTCAATTATGGCCGTTGATCATAAAATTCATATGCATCTTATCCGTTCAATGCTCATATCCAAAAGTTGAACACTATTATGAACGAGATCTTGATGCTCCAATTGATGAAACAAGAGAAGTGCCACCTCCAGATGTAGAATTTGTTGAAAGGGAGCATCCTCGATTTGAAGATTTTCTTACTCGATTTAGACAAATCAAAGATGCAGAGGCTCATTTCACACTTCGAAATGCATTAATTGATCATTTATGGGAGGAATATTCTAATTCGGAGAATTAGTTTATATTATTATGTAACTTTGTTTATTTTTTTTAAATATTATTATGAATGTTATTTTTATTTTGCTCTAATATAATTAAATTTATTTATTATTATTTAATCAAATGTGTAATCTTTTGTTTTTTCTTTATTTAATAAAATTATTTATTTAGTATTTATCCAAAAATGCAATAATTTTTTAATAAGTATTATTTTGCCAATTTTGAATTAAAAATGTATTATTTATTTAATAATACCTTACAAAATAATATAAGATTAAAAAGAATTAGAAATAAATAATATAATAGAATATTCATTTTTAGTGCAAAATTTAGTGCAAACTGCTGGAGTTGTTGTGCAGATTTTGCACTATTTTAGTGCAGATTCTGCTATAAAATAGTGCAGACTGCTGGAGATGGCCTAAAGACAGTAATCACGAACAATATTATTAAAAAGATTATTTGACATTAAATTTTATTATAATGCAAATCAAAAAACAACAAACTATGCAAAAGCTTCTTAAAATAAAATTGCTAGTTGACATGTTTGAATCATTCAAGTAAATAATTACTATGAGGCACAATATATATTCTTTTACTAATTAATATATTTTCTTATAAAATAAATATTACAGATAAATAATAAAAAAGATTATTGGGGCATGTGCCCCTATAAGAAGATTTAAATTACATTTCTTAATTGTAAAAAATAGTTAAAAATGATAATTTTAAGTTAAAAAGTGAATTTGTCAATTGGTCGCTAGAATTAACCATGAAAACTAAGTGGAAAAAATAATTTGAACACAAATAAGTTTATTAACTTTAATGTATAAAACTTATTATTAATTTTTTAAAAATATAATTAATAATATAAACATAAATATAAATACTTCTATTAAACATTAAGATTAATAAAATTATTTATGTATTAAATAATTTTTTGTATATATATAAAATAAGTATGGGACACTTTTATATTAAAGTATAAAAATATTATAAGAATAAAGTACAGTCACTCTTCCTTCCTTTCTCTTTGCTTAGCGATTATTCTGGCTATGACGTACTGTCCTACCCTCCCCCGGATTTCAAGATTCAACTTTTTGACATTTTGCGTTCAAATTTAAAGGAAAAAAAACTCTTTGCCACCTGTACTTGTAGTGTTTTTATGATTTGCAACCTAATATTTTTTTTTTGTTGTTGTTATTAACAACCCCAAGTATACGGGTTTTGCTATTTGCAACCTTCAGGCTATTTTCCATTCAAAAAATGGTTGAATCGAAACACGTAAACCTCATGCCTCATTATAAAAATATGAAAACATTGCCCAATATAATAATTGGTGAGGCATGAGGTTTACGTGCTTCGATTCAACCATTTTTTGAATGAAAAATAGCCTTAAGGTTGCAAAGAGCAAAACCCACATACTTTGGGTTGTTAATAACAGCAAAAAAAATATTAGGTTGCAAACCATAAAAACGCTATAAGTATAGGTGGTAAAGGATTTTTCCCCTAAATTAAAAGGGAATTGGGTAAATGACATGGATACCGAGTTTAAGAGTGCTAATTTTATTTTTATCAATATGATTAAATAATATCATATATATCTAATCACTATTAAAATAGTTTTACCGTTAAATATCTTGTACACTAACTAAAATTAACAATGCAAATATTTTCCTCAACAATAAATGTAAATAAATCATCTCATATATCATTCCAATTTGTTAATCATGCAATCGTATAAATGGAAAGTAAGAGAAGATGAGGCAAATTAAAAAAAGAAAATCAGTAGCGAATAAAAAAAAAAAAGACAACTGAAAAGTGAAAGAAGTTTTAAAATTTGTACGCACCTCAAATCGTCTTCAAAATTTTTTTTCTGTACCCATTTTGACGGTAAGAAAACTAAATTTATTGATGTTGAAGATATTTTTCTTTTCTATTGTTTGAACGAAATTATAAAATCAACATGTGATGTTATGATATATTATTTATGCATGTCATTTTATTAAATTATTATTATTATTATTATTATTATGCCAATAAGTTATTTTTTTTTCCCATTCAAATCATAATACACTCAGTAATTAGGATGAACAAGTTGATCATTATTTTGAAAATGTTTGTGTTATTCTGATGTGACGTATGTTTATTGGGAGTGAATCTTACAGTTGAAAAAAAATAATAAAAAAGTTCAAAAGTGACGTTTATGTTTATTGGGAGTTTATTTGTATTGAAATCGACTATCATTATGTAATTTGATTGCCTTGCGTATTATGTATTCGAATGTGAGACAAGTAAAAATAAATATTACTTAGGTTTCATGAAATGTCATGAGTTACTGATATAACCATTGGATATTGTAAAATACTTCTCATTTATTAATGAAGTAGTACCACTAAAGCTAACATATCAAGTCAACATAAGAAAAGCAACTAATGAATATTAAATAAACAAAAGACATATATACAATCAATATACAGAAAATAAACAACATATCAACCCAATAATAAGCACATGAGATAATAAACAACAAGGAAACCCGTGATAAAGTGTATATAAATGTAATAAGACCCATTGAAAATAGTGCAAAGGATAATTAAGTAAATTAGAATTATGAATTCTATGTGAACCGAAGTCCCACAAAATATTGAAAACTAAATAGAAAAAAAAAAGATCCAATTACAACTAGAAGGATAAGATGATAAATTACATTTATCAATAATTAATTCTCAAAGACTAACTCTGACTTCACCTCATTCAAGCTTCAAAACAAAGAACACAAGTCATGACATGAAAATATTTAATGAATAAAATAAATTAAGTTGAGGAAAATATTATATAGAATTGATTTATAGAGAGAGAGAGAAATGAATCGATTAATAGTTTTAAGAATCTCAAAAGCTTAATTAGGAAGAAGCTGATATGAGTGGAAGATTTTAATATGCAATTAAATAAATTATTTAGATTATCTTAAATAAATCCTAGATATCCCATAAATATGTAATATTATTCTAACCAAAGTCCCGTATTCTTGAGAGAATTTTAACTCACAAACTATCAAAGACAATAAAAATAGTTTTAACGAAAAAAGAATTAATTAAAGATAAATTGGGAAAAAATTTAAAAAATATAGTATATACCGACATTTTTCTATGGCCTGGTTCAAGTCATTGGGCCAAGTAATTATTGTTTGTGTGGCAATTAAGGGCTTGGGCAAATTTGATGCCTCGTGGAAAGTAAAATTAAGGCCTTTGGTGGCCATAATTTATTGGGCCCAATACTAATTTCGTGTGGGCATAACAATTGAAGCTTGGTCGARTTTGGGATAAATTAATTGACGGGCCTAAATGTCAAAGTGGGTCATGATTGTTTGGCTCAATATTTGTTTTCGGGCTTAATATTTAAATGAATGGTTTAAGTTTAATTTTGAACTAGGTTTATAATTAATGTTTGAGCTTAATTTTGAATCAAACTTGAAATTAATTAAAGCCTGTTTTTTTCCCCAAGAAATCAATTTATGAATTTTGATTGTCGGGTATGGGTAAAATTTATAAAGGCTAATAATGTAAATTAAACTTGGATCTAATATATGAATTGGATCTTAAAATCTAATTGTTGGAACTTCTCATATCACTTCGATTTTTCAACGACGTCAAGCGTCGCCATATTGGTCAAATGAAGTGGATAGTGACATAGATAACTTGAGATAGATAATCTCATAAGACAAAATGAGTATTAAATTTGCTAAATTCAAGTAAAGTTCTAAAAGTCAAAGGAGGAATATGGAAAGTCATAATTATTGGGCCTACATGCTTAATTGGAAAAGTTCAATAATTTCAAATAGTGATATCGGAAAATGCTATTCTAATTAACTACTTTGAACCCTGGTTATTGACTAATGATCTTTTAAGTTAAACGAGGAAGGATAAGATGTAATTCTGATAAATATGAGATGCTAGTGTTTTTGTTTGTTTTTCTTGATGGTATGAGATGCTAGTTTCTTGTTTAAATTTATGCCATGAGTATGCTATTGTTATGGTATGTTAAATTGAAAGAGTTTGATCGTTAAACTCTTCGTAATGGTTGTTGAACCAAAAGTTAATAAATGGATAAACTCTTCGATTATAATACTACATGGACATTAATTMAATTGARTTGTATATTAACATTCCATAAAGACAAGTGTGAGACTTGTATTGAAACTATTGTGAAATAGCGAACCACTTTATGTAATTCACTTATGTGAGTGATTTAAATATATTGCGAAACGTTTGCTTGCAAGGTTATACTTATAATTAAAGCTTATGAGCAATAAGAAGCATGAAACTAGATTTAAAAAAAAAACTAAACAACCGAACCTTCATAAAAAGTCTGACTTTGTATACATCATCTAACTTATCAGGTTCTAGTTATTTTCTCGGTTTCAACTCATCGATAATTTTTTTTAACTACAGTCAATCCTCAATCGTCTTAACAACATCCGATTTTCTCGTGATTCAAATCCTCGATCTCTAAACTCATTGTTACAATCATCGTGCCCTATTTTTTGCGCTTGATCAATTACCCGAGCATGGAACGTATAGTTAATTTATAAACATGAGAAATTAAATTTAATGACAAATCTAGCATTAGACACACAATTGAGAATCTGGTCATAACAATTTCATGAATTCCTCCCTAAATTTTTCTTGGTGTTGAAAAGTTGGGGTGAAATGGAAACATGGGAATATTGGTTTTTTGTTGGACTTGTTATGATTAGCAGTGGCTGTTATTCTTAATTCTCTAAATTTCTTTATATAATCATATCTTATGATTACACTACAACTAGAGATTAGAAATATTATTTTATATTTTAATTATAAAATAATTGAAATATTATATACAACGCGAGGATTTGGGTAGGGAACCCAATGCATTCGAGTTTTTCCTGGCCATGCTGATTCGAGCTTTTGCGTGTGCCTACTTTATAAATAATTGTCAGAAATTTAATAGCTCGCCCGCAAAATAACGGGGTCGCGTGTAGGTTTGACAAGCTTAACTCGAGTCGTCTCTCAAGGACTCACGTTCGGAATTTTTAATGTTTGTTTAATCACAATGTTTAACACGAGAACTTGTATAAATTCAGTTTTTGAAAATTATAACTACGAGATTAAAAAGCAATAACTAACTATCTTGAACTAATTAAATTAAACTAATTAACCAACTATAATTAACTAGCATGGATTGAACTACGATTACGACTATCAAACATATGAATTCTCAAGAACAAAATTAATTCTAAAATTCCCAAGCAATTGCATATCATAAACTAATTAACCAAGCATAAGTAATAAATGAACTAAGCATGAACAATCTCATCACCAAGCATGAACGAAGGTAAAACGTAGCAACTAATTAATTATTAAAAATGAAATCTAAGGTTCAAAGYYTCAGCGATTCAATRGTTCAAACGATTCTAATTATCAAACGGAAAGCAATAAATACTTAATAACATAAATTAACTAAGAATTAATCTAAAAGAAATAACTAAAGTTTAGAGAACTTTTTAATGTCTAAAAAGTGCTGAGCGATTGCTGTAATTTCGGACTATGGATGGTTGATCTTGGTCGAGACAATCGGAGCTTGAACCACCGTCTTCGTCCTTCAATCGTAGATCTTTAAAATATGTTGTAGGGTGTTGAAAATAGGTTTCTCAACCCTAGGTAAGTGTTTTAAGTCGTGGTTGTCTTTTTAATCCGAAATATGAAGGGTTTATATAGTTATTCTAAGACTTGGCGCACAAGAAACCCTAAAATCCGAATTTTGGGCCATCGCGTCGACGGTGCATCGACTGACGCGTGCCGGTGCTCGGCATCGTTGCTGCCTGGGTGTGCGCGTCGGCTAGGCGGGTGCATCGACGGTGCGTTGACTGATGCTCGTTCAGTCGACGCTTCAGCAAGTTGCGTCGACGATGCGTCGACTGATGCTCCTTCAGTCGACGCTTCATCAAGTTGCGTCGACGGTGCGTCGACTGACGCTCCTTCAGTCGATGCTTCAGCAAGTTGCGTCGGCAGGGCATCGACTGACGCGGATCATGGCTCGCGTCGACGGTCGCGTCAGTCGACGCGATAGAGTGTCTGTCTCCAATTCTCGATCTTTTGCTACTCGTTTCACCGGAAAGCTTGTTCTTCACTTCTTGAACATCGAACCTCGTCTATTACGCGTTGAACTCTTCCGGTTACTTATCTGTAAGGTGAAAAACAATGAAATATCACCTACTTGCATCAATTACGATCAAAATGCGGTAAAATAAGCTGGAATCATAAAAATACGAGATTAAGCTTAAATCGTCCAACTTATACCAAAAACAATAAGAAAAATAAACTAAAATACTAATAAAAACCAAGACAAATCCGTGCTAATCAACTACCCCACGCTTAATTGGTTTGTTCGTCCTCGAACAAACGTTAGTTTCAAAGTATAACAAGAGTGAAAATCAGTTCAAGCAATGAGCTATGCTACATACATAATTTTGAAAATATAGATACAAGTAACGCAACGTCAAACACTCCACCCTTATTACATTGTCGCTTCAAAAACAAAATCATGCATCCTCTCAAAAGGGTAATATATAGGGGTGTTCGCTCAAAGCACTCAAGTATTTTCTTCATGGGACGTGTATACACTCAAATCATACAAATACCAGCACATAAAATAAGCACAGAAAATCAATCTCTTTTCAATCACAAATTAAGTGTGTTGTTAAAACTAAGAATCAGAAAAGGTCTTCGCGGGTTGTAATGTAAGGCTCTTTGGACGGGTATGGAATATATAAGTCGTGTGGCTAAATAACCCCCCAACTAATCTAATCATGAAGTAAGATGCCTCACCTCGTACAAAAGAAAAACCTCACTAAACGCTCATAATGTAGCCTTTAAATAAGGCTATTTCCCAACTCGCAAACCTAAAACCGACTTGAAGCTCAAACCAATTATTACAACTCAACTCCTTTCCTTTTAAGCATTGGGCTTCATAACAAAATAAACAATAAAACATAAGCCTTCATTAGCGCGTAGGCAATGACTATCATAATTCACCATCCTTCTTGTTTTCTTTTTCTTTTTCTCTTTTTTTTTATAATCCCCTCTAATTCTTTTTTATGGGGTCGTTCCTTTTTTTCTTTTTATTGAAGGATGGTGATCCTTTATTATAAAAATTCATAAATCCCTTGTAAAAACTCCAAAACACTAATAACCAATAAAAATCACCAACTCCTACCCCACGCTTTTAATGGGTTGTAGGGGTCGACTCAAAAACACTCATGGCTATAGGCATGAATTATTTGGCTATGAGGGGCTCATTCGGAATTTATAGTGGCTAAAATATATAAATATGGCCGAAATAGGGTTTTATATGTGCCTTAACGTCATTTACAAAGTCAACTACACACAACGATTTCAAAGAGATCTCAAATCAAAACTCATTCAAGCACATGCAATGATGATAATCACTCAGACTACTTACAGGCTTTTTGCATGAAAAAGTTCTGAATTGACGCTGCTTTTAAGGTTTCGCGAAATCAATTGCGTCAAAGTACCATTTTACAAATATATAATAATAATTTTGAAAATTTCTATGCACTTATGCACGCTCAAAAGACAAAAACCTCAAATCATACTTAGATAACTTTGACAGGCAAGCCATACAAACACAATACAACGCATAAATAGTGATCAATCACGTAAAATTTAGCACTACAAACCCACAAAAATTTTTAAATTTGCACACATTTCAACTATTATTCACACTCAACCATCCCCCCCTTTAAAAATGTGGCAAACTCCTGATTGTCATAAATATAAAGAAAATAAAAGTAAGGGAGATAAGAAAACATCCCTGAAAACTCGATAGTTGAGTCTTTCCAAAATGTTTGTGCAATAATCCCTCGTCTTGAACTCATGATTGGAATTGTCTTGAATTAAAACGATTGTAGTCAATTGTGTTGCACGCAAGTGCCCGGTGGCACATCGTGTGGAATGAATCGGCCGGATTGCGGCTCATCAAAAGGTTGCCGGACTGCGGCTAAATTGGGTTAGATTGCGACCTCGATCGGCGGAAATGAAATCGTAAAATCGGATTTCCTGCACATTAACACACAAATAAACGCACCACGACAATTGACACAATAAAAACAAAAATAAACTAAAAAAAATCGAAATAAAAATTAAAGAAAAACTAACGCTTGGGTTGCCTCCCAAGAAGCGCAATATTTTACGTCGTATGCTCGACGCGTTTCAACGATCAATACTCGACTTGCGGTGGATCACCTAACTCCACCATGTCACTCGCTTGAAACTCCTTCTCAAATGTTTCGTTGGGGTCCATAATCGCAAGGTCCACTCCAATGTCATGAAAATCAATACCAAATAGTTCGGATACCTCCTCCCTGCTAAGAAAATCATTGTCGTCCTCGACGTTCATCTCGTCCAAAACCGTTATGCTCTTAAGCTCTCGGACGCATGCATCTACCGGGTCAACGAACGAACATTCTTCTTCTTCCATCAATGGCGCAGGGCAATTATGCACATCTCGCAAAGAAAAAGTAACCGTCTCTCCCAAAACAGACATGCTCATCCTCCCTTTGTTCACATCAATCACCGCATGGGAGGTAGACAAAAATGGACGGCCTAAAAGAATAGTATGCCCCTTGTCCTCACTTGACATAAATCAACTAGTATTATTAATTCACCTACTTTCACCAAAACGTCTTCTACAATTCCCAATGGTTGGCGAATTGAACGACTCGCTAATTGGAGACGCATCCTTGTCGGCTTCAATGGTCCTAAATCAAATTGCTTATAAAGGGAATGCGGCATTAAGTTAATTCCCGCGCCAAGATCAAGCATTCCGCGCGCTTGTTGCCCATTCTCCAATGTAATATTGACACAAAAGCTTCCAGGGTCCTTCTCCTTTGTAGGCAGTGGTTGCTTGCATAACGCACTCACCTCCTTCGTTAGAGGAACGTACTGATTTGTCTCCGAACGCCTATGTCTTGTAGCAAGCTCCTTGAAAAACTTCACATATGCCGGCATCGTTTTGATCACATCCAAAAGAGGAAGGTTGATGTTGACGTACTTCAGCAAGTTGTAAAGCTCCATGAACTTCTTATTCTCTTTTGCTAGTCGAAGACGGCTTGGAAATGGAACTTTTTCGACTATCGGCGAAGTGAGAATCTTGTTTGTGAGCTTCCCCTTCAAAGATCCCGGAATGTAAGGGTTTGGTGTCTTATGCAATTGTTCTATCGGCTTGGATTCATATCCCTTTGGCGATGCCGGCGTTGGACTCTCCGTCATCTCTTCATCCCCTCCGACTCCGTTATCGATCACTTTTCCACTGCGTAGGATTTTAATCGCTGAGGCTTGCTCCGTTTGACTCGGAAACTTGTCCTTTTCCTTATTTGATCTCGCAATGTCAGTCGCCAATTGTCCTATCGTCCTATCAATCCTCTCCACACTCTTGGCTAGAGCCGGCAATTTCAGGCCCGGCCCACGGGCCGGCCCTGCCCGATTCTAGACGGGCTTGGGCCTTGGAATACCAGGCCCGATTTGGCGGGCTGGCCCGGCCCGGCCCGACTTGGCCCGCAGAAATACACTAAAAACCCTATGGTGGGCCGGGTTTGGGCAAACGAAATCACGGCCCGATAGAATTTCGGCCCGGCCCGGCCCGATTTTCGACGTTGGCCCGACGGGCTCGGGCTGGGCTGGCCCGGCCCAGCCCATTGCCAGCTCTACTCTTGGCAAGATCATGCACTATCCTAGAGAGACTGTCGATACTATTCACCTTTTTGGAGAGGTCGTCTGTATTTTCATTCACTTTAACAAGTCCCTCTCTATTAATGAGCGTCTCAGTCACTTGATTTTGTTGCCAAACCAACACTTGATCATTTGGTTTAACCGGATTTGACGTTTGTCCCTTCGTAGGCGATGGTGGTGAAGTAAGGTACCGTGGTTCGGTCTGTGGCTTCATTGACGCATAATGTGGGTTCTCAGGACCCCACTTGAAAAAGGGAGAATCACGCTGTGCCTGAAATTGGTTTGTGGGTTTCTGCCCAGAATTGTTGTGTTGGAAATTTTGCACGGCGTTGACCTCTATGTTCGATTCATCGTCAAAAGTCACCGAACACGCATTTGCTCCATGTCCAAATGATCCACAAATTCCACATGTCTCTTGTGAAGGTTGCGTTTGTTGCTTCATCATCATGTTAGTCAACAACTCCACTTGCTTTGTAAGTTTATCGATCTTGTCATCCTCCGCTCGCGCAACTGAAACCTCATTCATTCTAAGTTTTCGAGGCCTTGAACTTGTTTGCCTCGACTTGTCACTTATTAATTCAAAAAGACCTCGTGCTTCCTCCGCGGTTAAGCCCCCCAAATCTCCTGCTCGTGTTTCCACTTGTTGCTTGAAATTTGGCAATAATCCTTCATAAAAGTAATTGTTGACCATTTCGTCATTGTTACCATGGTGTGGACATGCATTTAGGATCTCCTTAAAACAACCCCATGACTCGTGAAACAATTCGCCATCCAATTGCTCGAAGTTGGAAATTTCCCTCCTCAACTTTGTCGTCGTTTGGGCTGAGTAAAATCTTCCCACAAATTTCTTGTAAACCATCCCCCAATTTGTTAGGGAATTAGGTTGCAATTGATTAAACCATCGTTTCGCTTTATCTTTCAGGGTACCAGGGAAGTATCTCATTCTAAATTGTCCTTCACTGAGTCCTCGATCTTGAATCCCAGATAGTGCTATGTAAAATTCTCGAACGAACTCGAGTGGGTCTTCATTCGGCAAACCATAGAAAGAAGGTAATCTATTCAAATCGTCGGTCCTCAAGTTGTAGTTCCTAGCCGCTTGGCCTAAAACTATCACTGAGCTATATGGTCCAATGGTTGGACATGCTAGATCACCTTGTTTTCGTATGTTTTGATATCGAGGGGCATGTCTTCCTCCGAAATTCGCACGTCTTCCTCCAAAATTGTCCCCATCCTCATAATAATCATCCTCATGAAACTCGTTTTCATCCTCATATTCATCGTCCAGCGCATCGTTGTCTATATATATAGCAAGTTCGTTTCTAAGACTTCGACGTCCTAGCATCAACAACAAACAACATCAACGCATCGAGTGGAAAACAAAGAACCTTTATACAAATAAACGGAAGGGCATAAAATAACACGAACAAACATTATCAAAACCTATTTCAGTCCCCGGCAACGGCGCCAATTTTTGATTCGAGCTTTTGCGTGTGCCTACTTTATAAATAATTGTCAGAAATTTAATAGCTCGCCCGCAAAATAACGGGGTTGCGTGTAGGTTTGGCAAGCTTAACTCGAGTCGTCTCTCAAGGACTGACGTTCGGAATTTTTAATGTTTGTTTAATCACAATGTTTAACACGAGAACTTGTATAAATTTGGTTTTTTAAAATTATAACTATGAGATTAAAAAGCAATAACTAACTATCTTGAACTAATTAAATTAAACTAATTAACCAACTATAATTAACTAGCATGGATTGAACTACGATTACGACTATCAAGCATATGAATTCTCAAGAACAAAATTAATTCTAAAATTCCCAAGCAATTGCATATCATAAACTAATTAACCAAGCATAAGCAATAAATGAACTAAGCATGAACAATCTCATCACCAAGCATGAACGAAGGTAAAACGCAGCAACTAATTAATTATTAAAAATGAAATCTAAGGTTCAAAGCTTCAGCGATTCAATAGTTCAAACGATTCTAATTATCAAACGGAAAGCAATAAATACTTAATAACATAAATTAACTAAGAATTAATCTAAAAGAAATAACTAAAGTTTAGAGAATATAATTTGATACACAAATAAGTTTATCCACTTTAATGTATAAAACTTATAATTAATTTTTTTAAAAATATAAATTTCTTATATTATTAATAATGTAAACATAAATATAAACACTTCTATAGACATTAAAATCAATAAAAATTTTTTATGTATTAAATAATTTTTTGTATATATATATATATAATAAGTATGGACACTTATATTAAAGTTTAACAATAAAAGAATAAAGTGCAGTCAGTCTTCCTTCCTTTCTCTTAGCGATTACTCGAGCAATGACGTACTGTCCTACCAATGTCAAGATTCAACTTTTTGACATTTTGCATGGGATGATCACGCGTTCAAATTGGCCTTATTTATAAAAGGTGAAGACATATGCAAAACTACCAATGCAAGCAATAAGAAATTAATAGCAAATAATTATCGGTTTCAGTTTCTTAAGGTTTGTGGGAATGGAGAAAGTGGGTGTGGTGTCAATGTTGGTGGTGTGGTCAATCTTCATACTCAATTCTCTTCATGGTGCTTGCGAGCTTAATGCCGAAGGTTTGTAGTTTTTATATTTCTTTAATGTTTTATGGAACTTTAATGTTTGCTCATGACCAGGGCAGGTTGTTTAGATTTTGATATTATCATTAGTATGATTTTGCAAAGATTACCAATTTTAAGTTTGGAAATTGAAGAATTAATTATAAACTCAGTTTTGTACAGTAACTTGGCTAAGGTATTTTGGTGGAATCAATCAAAGTGGTATAATGATAAATGTCATGGTGCGAATCTAGGAATTATCTTCCACACAGATGGGTTTTAAATTTTTTTTTTTTTGTGATTAAAATAAAAAATTTGTAAATCATATATTAATTAATTAATAATAATAAAGGGTTTGTTCACCATCTTTTGAACAAGGTAGTCAATCCCTTTATGTAAAACCCCCCAATTTTTTAGTTGAGTTTGCGGAATTGATAGATCAGATATCTTCTTAATTAAATTGAACAAGTGTTAATATTAGTTTATTTATTTTTGAGTAAGCAGTGCTAATATTAACTCAACACATTTTAAAGTGTAAATTTTTTATTATTAAATACCTAAATAGCTACACACACACATATATATTAGTTCAACATTAGCAATTATGCGGGATTTGAAAGAAAAAATAACATTTATTAAAAATACTAAAAAAATAATATTAAATATAATACACACAAATCATAACATTATTTTTCTATTTACACAAAAATTATTATTCACAATAAATAATTTTTACATATAAATTGGAACATTGTTTGTTAATTACAGTAAGACTGATTTTCACAATAAATAATTTTTAATTATTTTTATCCGGGAGTCACGAAATTAGTTGTAAGACATAGCAAAATACCCTATACTTGAAAAGAAACCCGTGAAAAATTGAGTTTGTAAAAATGTAAAACACACACTACCAGCATGTTGCATATGAATATGTGATATAAAGAACTAAAATATATAAGACACTGATAATTCTATTAAAAAACGCCGTATATCTAACTTATAGTATACGTAATATTATTTTTATTATTATTATTATTATTATTATTTTCCTTTCTTTTATGCGTAAGATATTAATTTGTTCATATAGATATATAATGTGTTTATCAATACATTTTACTGAAAATAGATAAGGAGATTTAAAATATATTTAATATTTATTTTCCTATGTGTAATAATTAATATTATTTGTATTTTTTGTTGTTGTTTATCTCTTTTTGTTTTTTGTTGCAGTGTTACAATTGTTTTTCATATAAATTTTTAATGTTATTCTTAATGCATTATATTAGAATTAAATATTCAAATTTAAATTTATAAATTTTATATTTATTTTTTTTATAATAATTTTATATAATTCATATTTTTTTTTATAAATAGAATTGCATTATTTACGGCCTATTAGTTAATATATGATAATATCTTATCATATACAAGAATTATAGTTTTCTTAAATAGAATTGCAATCATTTACGACCTATTAGTTAATATGATAATATCTTATCATATACAAATATTGTTGTAAAGTTGCTACAATATCGATGTCTTCGGTTTTCTAATTAACTAATTAACAATCATCAAATGCTAATTCTTTTTTCTTTTTTTTTCTTGGAGCCAATACCAATGCACAAACACATTTTAACTCTGTTGGCAATCACCAGATTTCAAAGTAATCTAATTTTGCATTAACCAAATGTGTCAAACAATACACACCCAAATTAGAAGCCAACTAGGAGTGTCTTTTTTATATAGTTAATATTCTACTTATTTTACGCTTCGAATATTTTGTAGTTAATTTACGATTAATCTGTAACTAAATATCTTTATTAAAAATTAATTATCTACTACTTAGTTATTATACTCTCCTAATTAATTTCATAATTTCTTACAATATCAACGTTACACGATTTATGTCCACGTATACATTTTGGTGTATTAGAAAGTTATGTGTTCAAAAATTTACTGAATTATTGTTCTCCTTGTTCGGACGTATTACCTTAATGATGATGTTTTTGGCGTGTAATTTATTTGCAACTCTAAGCATCTGAATTTCAAGTGATTTTGTTTTAAAGGTGAATCTTTATATCATTTCAAGAAACAATGTGATCCTAACAATGCTTTTTCTAATTGGGACGAAACTTCTGCCGACCCTTGCGGCCGATGGTACCATGTCACATGCAACGATGCAAAAAATGTAACGCGCATGTGTGTTAAGAATATGGTCAATGTTTCTCGTCTCATTCAGCGTTATTTGTTTCATTCGTTTCATAATTTAGTTAATTTACTGAATGAATTGCTAATATCTAATTTGTTTTCATTAATTTTCGTTGACAGTGATCTTGGATCGATGAGTTTATCTGGTGAATTATCCCCAGAGCTTGGCAAATTAGCAAAATTGAACACCTTGTATGTTATGTTTGTATTGTTTATGATTAGCACTCTCAATTTCCCAACTAAAGAGTTTCAATTAACTATTTCAAAATAAATTTGGTATCACTATTTATTTTCTTAATCTCGATATTATATCTTTGAATTACTATATATATATCGAGTCTTTCGTCTTTATACTTCATGAGAAATATCAAATTGATAGAAACAACAAGCAATAGCAAGTAGAAGATACTTTTCGAGCGGGAATTGCTATTTTTTGAAATTAATATATGATCATGCACTTGTCTTCAAATGGTCACATGCACTTGTCTTGAAATGGTCACGTGAATCAATGCGGTCACCACCTATAAATTTCAAAAGTTTGACGCATTGTTCAAATTATTGGGTGTTGTACAATCAAATTGTCTTACTTTAGCTACCTAATATTAATGTTGATTTAATTGTGGTGCCAGAGTCATATCCAATAATACCATAGCGGGGAAAATACCGGAAGAGTTTGGAGGTCTTGCTAATCTGAAGAACTTGGATTTGTCAATGAACTTTCTTAATGGGACCATTCCGAGAACGTTTTTTAAGTTGACGAAGTTGATAACATTGTGCGTGTTCATATATGCATGCTCTTATTCACATATTTATTTTTTGACTTGCTTGCAACTTATTTTCTTCCGATTTAGGAATCTTTATACATATTTTTGATATATATATATATATATATATATATATATATATATATATATATATATATATATATATATATATATATAAAAGATGCCGAATCTTATTTTAATACAAGGCTAATTAATGTTTGTTCAAATTGTTGGGTGTTGGGTACTTAGATTATTTTACTTGAGCTAACACTAATATTAATATTAATTTGTCTGTTGTTGAAGAGATTTAAGTGAAAATGCCATACAAGACAACATATCAGAGTTTGGATCACTTACTAATCTAAGAAGTTTGAATCTGTCCACCAACATTTTCGATGGAGAAATTCCGGAATCTTTGGGCCAGTTGCAGAATCTACTTACCCTGTGAGTGAATTCATTCTATGCAAGCTCTTATTCACAAATATTTTTTTCTTCTGATCCAAGAGATTTTATACACGTCTTTTATATATATATATATATATATATATATATATATATATATATATATATATATATATATATATATATATATATATATATATAAAAGATGACGAATCTTATTTTAATATAGGGCTAATTAATGTTTGTTCAAATTGTTGAATGTTGTGTACTTTGATTATCTTACTTGAGCTAACACTAATATTAATATTGTTTTGTTTGTGGTTGAAGAAACTTAAGTAAAAACGCCATATTTGATAGTATAAAAGATGAGATTGGAAATTTTACTAATCTGGTGAACTTGGATCTGTCCATCAACGCTTTCTATGGAGAAATTCCGGAATCTTTGGGCCAGTTGTCGAATTTGGCTATTTTGTGCGTGAATTCACTCTATGCAAGCTCTTATTCACAACTTCATTTCTTTTGATCCAGGATATTTTATATACGTCTTTTGATATATATTAATATAAGATGATGAATCTTAATTATTTAACTGTTGTGTCTTTGCAAGGACAGACGACTAAGTGATAACGTGTTCGAAGGCCCCATTAGCGCTAATTTTATAAATCTTCCTAAATTAGATGTATTGGATCTGAGTGAAAACAATCTCAATGGTACCTTGCCCGAGTGGAATGGCAAGCAACGAGAAATGACGAGCATGTGCGTATATTTATTAAGAGTTAGCTATATATAGTTATATATCACGTATAACATATCTATTTTGATTTTTGTAATATCTTTTATGATGAGATAATGAATTCTTATCGGAACTGTTGTGTCTGTCATTTGCAAGGGTAGTGAGCTATATAGTAACAATTTTACAGGCGATGTACCTGCTTCATGGAACACCATTATTAATGCCACTAAACTAGTGTGAGTACCCATCTAAAATTAATTATATATAGTTGGCGCATAAGTTTTAAATCTAAAAGTGTTGTAGTAATTAATTTTTACATGTAACAATATTGTCATGCAGGGATTTGAGAGGAAACCACTATTTGGAAGGCTCATGCACAAATGTGACATGCGTTAAGCCGAATTGAGATGTCACATCTAATTTAGCATAGTTCATGAGTTGTTCTACTAAACTGAAACTGTTGAAATTTCCCGTTTGATTGAATAAGGTGAATTTATCATAATATGCTTTAGTTTGTATCATCCCATATATGCAACGTGTTGTGCATATATCTCTTGTATCGTCTGCAAAATAAGAAGTGTAATCAATTAAAAGCTTTATATTACAATACTCTGCTTAGGTAGGAATATAACTAATGTCATGCCCTTTAACACTAGAAAATGTGCAATGACACTTATTTATTTTGGTTCTTATGATTAAATATTCTTTCTTTATATATTTTTACAGTATTGAACTTTATACTATCAACAATTTTAATCAAACGTATTATTATTCATTCTACAGTGTACTTAAACTATTGATAAGAAGAGTGAGTTTACTTGTACCATCACTTGGAGGGTAGGCCTCATTTGTATTACCACTTTTATTCCATGTATAGTACAAATGCTATCTGGAATTATCTTAATTCACTGTTGCAGATCCGGATTTATATATATATATATATATATATATATATATATATATATATATATATATATATATATATATAAGAAAACACTGGATAATGTTCGATCCAACATTTGTATAATAATTTGGATAATCTCATTTATGGTGTTAGTTTTCCACCTACACTATTTACCACAATTCAAACTAATGTTATTAATGTTGTCCCTTAAATATAATGTTACAACTCTTTAATATTTATTATTAATTATTAGTTAAACTTTGAGGATATATTTATTATTATATATAGAATAAAAAATTAGGGTTTCCAACTTTTTCTCCCATTCCCTGCAGCAACACTTTGCCATTGAAGTGATCTCAAACGCACTATATTTTACAAACGTTTGAGAATTGCCCGCAAGAAAATGGGGTCGTTCGTTAGTGCAGTGAGGTGACTCAAGTCGAATCTCTTGAGTAATACTAATTGGAGGTGATTTTATGTTTGATTCACAAATGAAGAATTAATGAAAAAAACTATGTTAAACACGTGATCAAATCTATGGTTTTGAGTTTTCAAAAATTAAGACGAGAATTTAAATGGCGAGAAATGAAATTGAAGATTTTGAAAAGATGAATAAATCGAGGGTCCAGTGTTCTAAATCATCTCCACGACTCATTGACAATTTATCACACTTAATATACAAATCGGGATTGTCAATCTAGATTCTCAATTAAATATTTGATAATTAACAATTAATGGTTATAAATACATTTATAACCTAGACCCATAAATTCGAACATATAATAATCAAGAAATGCGATAACATAAACTTAGAGACGACATGAACATAATTAATCCAATTAGGAAATCCATAATCAAAGTTAGTAACATCATAAATTCATAATTAAAAGCACAAATAAATTAACAAAAAACATGGAGAGAAAATACATTCAACTATAACACTACAAAAAAACAGCAGTTTTTCGAGGGATTTCTCCCTCGATTTTTAGGAAAATTTCGTCAGTTTTTGGAGAAACCGAGGGCGAAACCAAGGGAAAAGACCCATTTTTTCGAGGGGAATACCGAGGGTCACTCCCCTCGGTTAAATCCTCCCTACGACCCTCGGAAAAACTGAGGGCAAACCGAGGGCATCGACCCTCGGAAAGACCAAGGGCAAACCGAGGGGCGATTGCCCTCAGAAAAACCGAGGGTCTACTACCCTCGGAAAACCCGAGGGGCGATTGCCCTCAGAAAATCGAGGGGCAATTCCCCTCGGAAAAACCGAGGGTGTAATGCCTTCGGAAAAAACCGAGGGTATTCCCCCTCGGTTTTTTTTTTTTTAATATTTTTAAAATTTTAATTCCTGTTTATTTATTAAAACTCCCAAAAAAATTGAAAAAAAATCATTAATGAACAGATAACTAAATAAACCAATTATTATAAAAATACTTGAATATTTAGAATTATTACATTCGTTCGACACAATAACAAAGTTTATATAAAAATCAAAATATCCTATGATGGGGGTGGGGGGTGGGACTGCTGCAAACGAGCATACAGCGCGGCCATCTGGGCGGCCATCTGCGCCTGAAATGCCTCCTGCTGCCGGCGCTGCTCCTCAATTGCCTCCTGCTGCCGGCGCTGCACCTCACGCTCCTCCTCACGTTGTCGCTCAGAATCGACATATCGCTGCTGGATCACCTCGAGCTCCGCCCTCTACGCTTTCTGAGCTCGTCTGGTGACCTCCAACTCCTCACTCTACGCCTGGAGCTGCGCCTCGAGCTGTCTGACGTGCATCCTATCAGACTGGGAGGAGGTGGAAGAAGAGCGGCATGTGAAAAAACCCTTCGCAGTAGCCAACGCCTTCCTGAACGAGCCGGTGCCGTAGATTTTTCCCTTTTCTCGACCCGACGACATCAAAGAAAACCCAGTCAGGGTCAACCTCGGTACTCGCATCCTAGGAAGAAGCACGTGCCTCCTCCAGGTGTCGCTCGTACTCTGCCTAAAATACAACTCCTTAGAAAGTCTTACATTAAAACCAAAGAACAAGTTAAAAATAAGAAAGAGACTCATATTAACAGTACTGGATCTCACATTGATCCACGTGCCATCGTCCTTCTTATGCGTACATACAAAAACCTGGTACGCCTTGGCCGGCTCATCCGTCTCCAGCTCCTGTATCCAAATTGAATTTTCAAATAATTAACATTAAAACTAAACAAATAAGTAATATATTATTATATTCTAAAATTACTTACGATATCCAGAGTATAATCGATATTAGATCTAGCCCCCCCTGCTTCGATCCTAGTACCCAGCCTAGCATGCTCCCAAATTTGATTATAGTTGTGGTCGTGAGTTTGTCTATGGCGCGGTGGTTGTGAGCTTCCGAGACGCAAATTTGGGAGGGAGAAGTGTGGTTTGCGAGAGAGAATTTATTATTATTATTATTATTATTATTATTATTATTATTATTATAATTATAATTATTATTATTATTATTGTTTAAATTTATATTATTTAATTTGTGTAAATTGTGACCAAATTTGGATGGAAGACTATGTGTCATTAAACACTAAGTAAAATAGTGACCGAGTTTTGGTAGTTAAATACTTATAGACTCAGTTCTTGTCGATAAATAGTAATAAAAAATTTTGTCGCTAACTTTTTTTTTTTAAATTTATGCAGTAACATTGGATTTAATTTGTTTATAGAATAGCAACTAAATTATATTCCGTCACTAATTTCATCGGTATTCTATTACTACATTCTCGTTATTATCTTCATAATTTTGATTCTCATTTTACTGATATTCTGTTGGTATTTTGTCACTATTTAGCAACGGACTTAATTTGTTGCCAAATTCTGTAGTTATTTTACAGTTTTCTTGTAGTGATACTTATAGATGAACAATATAATACTATCCAATCAATTTCTTATTTTGGCAATTTTGAAATAAACCATATGAAAAAAATAAATTTTCCTTCAAATACTCCAAGCAATATAAAAATTGTCGAATAGTTCAACCCCAAATATATAATTATAAGGTTACTCTCTATTAAAATAAGGAAAATTCTCATTCACTACCAAATCATAAACTCCAACTACCATATAATGTTTATACTCATATAATCCAAATACTTCCTATTCAATCAAATATTATATTTAAAATACCAAAATTACCCCTACACCTAAAAAGACTCTATTATATATATATATATGACCAGAATCACGTGAGAACCAAGTTCCTAGGTGGGAACTTTAGAAACCGCTATATTAGATTATATGTGATGCTAATTTAAATAATGCAAAATGCTATTTATATTTTCAGACTGCTATTATTATGTTTACTTGATTTTTACTATTATCTTATTAGCACGCACATGATTCATAAATAGCATCACATCCTATGTAATATAGCAAATTTTTAGTTCCCACACAGGGATTGGTTCCCATGTGAACCCACCTATATATATATATATATATATATATAGGATTAGGTTCAAATGAGAACTATGTTCCTATATGTGAACGTAGGGTCAATTATGGGCCTTAGATCTAATTAAATGGATGGATTAGATTTTTTGTGTATTTTCTTATTTAATTAAAAGTATTAGGATTGTATAATAAAAGCACTACTGGTGTATATAACTGAAAATATTAATAAAGCACTGTGATTGTATAATAAAAGCACTACTGGTATATAATAAAAACACTAGTTCGCAGGTTCGCATATAATGACATGGTTTCATTTGAACCCACCCCTATATATATATATATATATATATATATATATATATGTGTGTGTGTGTGTGTGTGTGTGTGTGTGTGTGTGTGTGTAGGGGTAATTTTGGTATTTTAAATAAAATTGGTAAGTAAGAGAAAACTTGTACTCTTATATATTAGTTTTGATTAAATGGGAAGTTGAATTATTAAATGAGAATTAATATTTCTCAATAGATTATTTGGGAAAGAATGTTTTCCTATTGGAGTATGTGGGAATTATTCCAATTAAAAAAAGGAAAAAAAGATCTCATTTACTATACTCCTATTACCATTAATTGTGAAAACGCTAATAAAAAATATTTTGTCCAATTTAGTCAAACATATCTAATTTAATCAAAACAACAACTTAAATGATCAAAACTATCCCTACACCTAAAATAATAATAATAATAATAATAATAATAATAATAATAATAATAATAATAATAATAATAATAATGGCGTATGGAATTTTCCTCCACATGAGTAGTATGAAATAATGTTCGATGCAGTATGTATTTTTGTTATGAAAATATTGTGTAGTATGGAATTATCATATGCAATTTAACATAAGATTTGACAGTCCAATCTATTTGGAAAAAAAAAAATAGATAATGTAGTTTACAATCTCGTAGGGTTAGTATGTAGTTTGATAATAGTAGTATAAGTTTCAAAATGTAATAGTATTTTTTTTTTTGAGTTTTTGAATTTTAGTAGAGTTATAAATTTGATATGGTAGTATTAATTTTAAAATATAATAGTATGTAATTTGATAGTAGTAATATGAATTTTAAAATATAATAGTATGAAATTTTTATTGATATTGTTAAATTTTAGTATGAAATCCACAATATCAACTTGAGTTTTATATATAGTATGAAATTATAATATATTTATACGAATAAGTTAGCATCTTACACAATAAAATAATAATAATTATTATTATTATAAAATAATGATTTTTAGTTAAGAAGTGAATTTGTCAATTGGTCACCAGCTTCTAACCTTGAAGACAAACGGAAAGTGCGACGTTGTCTTCGACGATAGGCCGTGAACTCACGAGTCTATGGCGATGGTTGTGAGCTTGTCAATAGTCGGTGGTCGTGAGTTTGTCTATGGCGCGGTGGTTGTCAGCTTCTGAGACGCAAACTTTGGAGAGAGAACTGTAGTTTGCGAGAGAGAATTTATTATTATTGTTTAAATTGATATTATTTAATTTGTGTAAATTGTGACCAAATTTGGATGGAAGGCTATGTGTCATTAAACACTGAGTATAATAGTGACTGAATTTCGGTATTTAAATACTTATAGACTCGGTTTTTATCGATAAATAGTAATAAAAAATTGTGTCGCTAACTTTTTTTTTTAAACTTTATGCAGTAACATTGGATTTAATTTGTTTATAGAATAGCGACTAAAATATATTCCGTCACTAATTCCGTCGGTAATCTATTACTACATTCTCGTTATTATCTTCATAATTTTGATTCTCATTTTACTCGATATTCTGTTGGTATTTTGTCACTATTTAGCAACGGACTTAATCTGTCGCCAAATTCTGTAGTTATTTTACAGTTTTCTTGTAGTGATACTCATAGATGAACAATATAATACTATCCCATCAATTTCTTATTTTGGCAATTTTGAAATAAACCATATGAAAAAAAATAATTTTTCTTTCAAATACTCCAAGCAATATACAAATTGTCGAATAGTTCAACCCCAAATATATAATTATAAGGTTACTTTCTATTAAAATAAGGGAAATTCTCATTTACTACCAAACCATAAACTCCAACTACTATATAGTGTTTATACCCATATAATCCCAATACTTCCTATTTAATCAAAAATTATATTTAAAATATCAAAATTACCTCTACACCTAAAAAGACTCTATTATATATATATATATATATATATATATATATATATAGGATTAGATTCAAATGAGAACCATGTTCCTATATGTGAACCTAGTGTCAATTATGGGCCTTAGATCTAATTAAATGGATGGATTAGATTCTTTTGTGTATTTTCTTATTTAATTAAAAGTATTAGGATTGTATAATAAAAGCACTACTTGTGTATATAACTGAAAATATTAATAAAGCACTGTGATTGTATAATAAAAATACTACTGGTATATAATAGAAGCAATAGTTCGCAGGTTCGCATATAATAACATGGTTCCATTTGAACCCACCCATATATATATATAATAGAGCTTTTAAGGTGTAGGGGTAATTTTGGTATTTTAAATAAAATTGGTAAGTAAGAGAAAACTTGTACTATTATATATTAGTTTTGATTAAATGGGAAGTTGAATTATTAAATGAGAAATTAATATTTTTTAATAGATTATTTGGGAAAGAATGTTTTCCTATTGGAATATGTTGGAATTATTCCAATTAAAAAAACAAAAAAAGATCTCATTTACTATACTCCCATTACCATTAATTGTGAAATACGTTGATGAAATATATTTTGTCCCATTTAGTCAAACATACCTAATTTAATCAAAATAACAACTTAAATGATCAAAACTATCCCTACACCTAAAATAACAATAATAATAATAATAATAATAATAATAATAATAATAATAATAATGGCGTATGGAGTTTCTCTCGACATAAGTAGTATGAAATAATGCTCGGTGCAGTATGTATTTTTGTTATGAAAATATTGTGCAGTATGTAATTATCATATGCAATTTAACATAAGATTTGACAGTCCAATCAAATTGGGAAAAAAAATGCATAATGTAGTTTACAATCTGGTAGGGTAGTATGTAATTTGATAATAGTAATATAAGTTTTAAAATATAATAGTTTTTTTTTTTTTTGTGAATTTTAGTAGAGTTGTGAATTTGATAATGTTAGTATGAAATTTAAATATATAATAGTTTATTCACTATTATATTTATACGAATAAATTATATGAATAAGTTAGCGTCTTACATAATAAAATAATAATAATAATAATTATTATTATTATAAAATAATGATTTTTAGTTAAGAAGTGAATTTGTCAATTGGTCACCAGCTTCTACTTACCCAACCCAAATAGAAATTAACCGTATTAATAATTTAGAAAATACTATAAGGAATGCACAAAAGCAGAAATAATTAACCATGAAAATTAAGTGGAGAATATAATTTGATACACAAATAAGTTTATTCACTTTAATGTATAAAACTTATTATTAATTTTTAAAAAAATATAAATTTCTTATATTATCAATACTCTAAACATAAATATAAACACTTCTATTAGACATTAAAATTAATAAAATTGTTTATGTATTAAATAATTTTTTGTATATATATATATATATATATATATATATATATATATATATATATATATAATAAGTATGGACACTTTTTCTTTACTTTTGATTTGTTTTTTTTTCTTTTTTCTTTTCTTTTCTTTTTTTTATTTTGGGTTTTATTTTTAATAAACTTATATATAAAAATTACTTTTTAATAAACTTATATATAAAAATTATTTTAAAGATGAAATTAGCCAGTATAATTTTAATTTTCAAATTATACTATTTTTATATGTTGTACTAATTTATGATAAAGGTTACGAATGATTATTGTTTAACTAAAAAAATTGAAATTTAAAAAACCTAATCAATTAGTGTAATTTTATTTTTTCATTAAACTACAATTTAAATTATGATATTTTTATTACCAACATATTTAAAATAATAATTATATTATTTAATGAATGTATTTTTTATTTCTTTGTAATTTAATTCTTTTTCTTTCCACAAACAATTAAACTTGTCGTCAATAATTTTTTGTTTTAAGAACGAAACTCATTTACCTATAATACAAATAATTAAAACCCAACATCTAAATTTTTGATTATGAGAGTGAATCAATGATATAGCATAATTAGTAGAAGTGATTATTAATAAAAATATACAATCATTTTATATTTTTCACTTTTATCTAACATCTTATAAACTAATTTAAAAATTATTGAATATAAATTTGTCCCACAACGAAGTGCGGGTCAAATTCTAATATATAGTATAGGTCTTATTGAAGGGTAATTATCTAGTTTATATATTATAGATGGCCTGCCGGTTTTTGGCAGGCCATTTGGCACTGTCTGATTTGTCTTTTCTTTTTCCTTTTTCTTTTCTATTTCTTCTTCTTTATTTTCTTTTTTGGTTTTGTTTTATTTGACTTCTTTTTTATGTTCTATTTCTTCTTCTTTATTTTCTTTTTTTTTGGTTGTTTTAATAAATCTTATATAAAGAAAGTTATTTTAAATATCAAATCAATTAGTATAATTTTATTTTCCAAATTATAACTATCTTTATATATTGTACTAGTTTATGGTAAAAGTTGTGAATTATTATTGTTTAGCAAAAAAATTTAATTATAGAAAATCTAATTCATTACTGTAATATTTTTCTTCATAAAATTATATTTTAAATTATAGTATTTTTATTCTTAGTATATTAAAAAATAATAATTATATTTATTTAAAGAATGTATTTTTTAATTCTTTCTTTGTATTTTTTTTTAATTTTATATTATCAATTTATTAGTTGATTCAATGTTACATTGCAATCTTATTTTTATATAATACAAATAATTAAAATTCAACATCTAGAATTTTAATTATGAGATTGAATCAATGATATAGCATGATTAACATAAATGATTATTAATAAAAATATACAACTCTTTTATATTTTTCAATTCTATTTAGCATCTTATAAATTAATTAAAAAACTACTGAATATAAATTTGACCCGCAATGAAGTGCGGGTCAGTTATAGTATATATTAAAACCACCAATGTTTTAGTTGAGTTTGCGGAATTGATAGATCAGATCTCTTCTTAATTAAATTAAATTGAGCAATTGTTAATATTAGTTTATTTATTTTTCGAGTAAGTAGTGCTAATATTAACTCAACACATTTTAAAGTGTAATTTTCTTATTATTAAATACCTAAATAGCTACACACACATATAAATTAGTTCAATATTCGTATATTATGCGGGATTTGAAAAAAAGAAAAATACTTATTAAAAATACTATAGAAATAATATTAAATATAGTACACACAAATCATAACATTATTTTTCTATTTACACAAAGAAAATTATTCACAATAAACAATTTTTACACATAAATTGGAACATTATTTGTTATACAGTAAGACTGATTTTTACAATAAATAATTTTTTAATTATTTTTACCCGAGAGTTACGAAATTAGTTGTAATACATAGCAAAATACCCTATACTTGAAAAGAAACACGTGAAAAATGAGTTTGTAAAAATGTAAAACACACACTACCCGCATGTTGCATATGAATATGTGATAAAAAAAATTAAAATATATAAGACACTGATAATTCTATTAAAAAACGCCGTATATCTAACTTATAGTATATGTAATATTATTTTATTATTATTATTCTTTCCTTTCTTTTATGTGTAAGGCATTAATTTGTTCATATGGATATATAATGTGTTTATCAATACATTTTATTGGAAATAGATAAGGAGATGTAAAATATATTTAATATTTATTTTCCTATGTGTAATAATTAATATTATTAGTGTTTTTTGTTGTTGTTTAACTTTTTTTTTTCAGCGTTACAATTGTTTTTCATATAAATTTTTAATGTTATTCTCAATGCATTATATTAGAATTAGATATCCAAATTTAAATTTATAAATTTTATATTTATTTTTCTTTTATAATAATTTTATATAATTCGTATTTTTTTAAAATAGAATTGCATCATTTACGACCTAGGTTGCACCGACACGGGAATTGGACTCGTGACACGACACGCGGACACGCTTATGACACGTAAATTATAACGTAAAATAGGACACGATACAGAGGACACAATACGGACAAATATCATATTTTGAAGTGTTCGTGCATCCTAGTTCACGACCTATTAGTTAATATGATAATATCTTTATCATATACAAATATTGTTGTAAAGTTGCTACAGTATCGATGTCTTCGGTTTTCTAATTAACTAATTAACAATTATCAAATGCCAATTCTTTTTTCTTTTTTTTTCTTGGAGCCAATAGCAATGCACAAACACATTTTAACTCTGTTGGCAATCACCAGATTTGAAAGTAATCTAATTTTGCATTAACCAAATGTGTCAAACAATACACACCCAAATTAGAAGCCAACTAGGAGTGTCTTTTTTATATAGTTAATATTCTACTTATTTTACGCTTCGAATATTTTGTAGTTAATTTACGATTAA
>BMAC01000835.1:131271-160281 GCA_014905375.1 Phtheirospermum japonicum | reverse complement strand
TATTTTGATATATATATATATATATATATATATATATATATATATATATATATATATATATATATATATATATATATATAAAAGATGACGAATCTTATTTTAATATAGGGCTAATTAATGTTTGTTCAAATTGTTGGATGTTGTGTACTTTGATTATTTTACTTGAGCTAACACTAATATTAATATTGATTTGTTGTGGTTGAAGAAACTTAAGTAAAAATGCCATATTTGACAATATAAGAGAGTTTGGATCACTTTACTAATCTGATGAACTTGGATCTGTCCACCAACGCTTTCTATGGAGAAATTCCGGAATCTTTGGGCCAGTTGCAGAATCTGGCTACTCTGTGCGTGAATTCATTCTATGCAAGCTCTTATTCACAAATTTTTTTCTTTTGATCCAAGAGATTTTATACACGTCTTTTGCTATATATTAATATAAGATGATGAATCTTAATTATTTAACTGTTGTGTCTTTGCAAGGATAGCCGGCTAAGTGATAACTTGTTGTCAGGCCCCATTAAAACTAGTATTATAAATCTTACTTTGTTGGATGTATTGGATTTGAGTTTAAACAATCTCAATGGTACCTTGCCCGAGTGGAATGGCATCAAACGAGGATTGACGAGCATGTGCGTGAATTTATATATATAATTAAATATCACGTATAACATATCTATTTTGATTTTTGTAATATCTATTATGATGAGATAATGAATTCTTATCGCAACTGTTGTGTCTGTCATTTGCAAGGGTAGTGAGCTATATAGTAATGATTTATCAGGCGAGGTGCCTGATTCATGGAACCCCATTATTAATGCCACTACACTAGTGTGAGTATCCATCTAAAATTAATTATATATAGTTGGAGCTCAAGTTTTAAATTTAGAAGCGTCTTAGTAATTAATTTTTTCATGTAACAATATTATTTTGCAGGGATATGAGAAAAAACCGAGATTTGACATGCCCAAGCATAATTCAGAAATTCTTCAAGCAGAATTGAGATGTTCCATCTAATTTTGCATAGTTCGTGAGTTGTTATACTAAACTGAATTGTGCTACAGTTGAAACTTCCTGTCATATTAGTATTTGCTTGAATAAGGTGACTTTGTCATAGTATGCTTTAGTTTGTATCGTCACATGTATGCAACGTGTTGTGCATATATATTTTATATCATCTATAGAATAAGAAGTGTAATAAATTAAAAGTTTTATATTATAATACTCTACTTAGGTAGGAATATAAGAATGTCATGCCCTTTTACACTTAGAAATGTGCAATGACACTTATTTATTTTATTACAATAACTTTTATTCCATGTATAGTACGAATGCTATCTGGAATTGTCTTAATTCATTGTTACAAATCCGGATATATATATATATATATATATATATATATATATATATATATATATATAAGAAAATATTGGATAATGTTCGGTCCAACCTTTGTATAATCATTTGGATAATCTTATTTATGGTATTATTTTCCCACCTACAATATTTACCACAATTCCAATTAATGTTATTAATGTTATCCCTTAAATATAATGTTACAGCTCTTTAATATTTATTATTAATTATTAGTTTAATTTTGGGCATATATGTATTATTATATATAGAATAAAAAATTAAGGTTTCCAACTTTTTCTCCCATTCCCTTTAACAACACTTTGCCACTGAAGTGATCTCAAAACACTATGTTTTTACAAACGTTTGAGAATTGGCCGCAAGAAAAGGGGGTCGATCGTTAGTGCAGTGAGGTGACTCAAGCCGAATCTCTCGAGAAAGACTAATCGAAGGTGATTTTGTGCTTGATTCACGAATGAAAAATTAAAGAAAAAAAACTATGCTAACCATGCGATCAAATTCTTGGTTTGGAGTTTTTAGAAGCTAATACGAGAATTTAGATGATGACAAATGAAATTGAAGATTTTGAAAAGATGAATAAATCGGGGGGCCAGTTTTCTAAACTCGTCTCCAATCTAAAAATTGGGATTGTCAATTGACTCGAACTTTCCTACCTACTTTTAATTATAAGTTTGTCAAAGCTTTATAGTTCGCTAGCAAGAGTACGAGTTCGCTTATAGGTTGGTAAGTTTAAACCGAGTCGAATCTCGAGAAACTAACAATTAGAATTTTGGATGTTTGCTTGATCACACACTAGAACATGTATAATTGGGGTTTTTGATTTAATAAACTACTAATTAAAAAGCAAGATCAAATATTTAAAACTAATTAATTAAACTACTTAATCTATACTAATTAATAAAATGGAACTAAAAAGCTAAATAAACTAAAAACTAAAAACTAGGTTTTTAGAAATAGAAGAACAATTAAACTAGGGGTTTGGGAATAAAGGAACAATTAAAGATCATGAACTAAAATCACCACTATAATTAATTAAACTACTTAATCTATACTAATTAATAAAATGGAATTTAAAAATTAAATAAACTAAAAACTAAAAACTAAAAACTAGGGTTTTTAGAAATAGAAGAACAATTAACCTAGGGGTTGAAAATAAAGGAACAATTAAAGATCATGAACTAAAGTTACCACTATAATTACCAAGCATAAATGAATGAGACAAAATTGAAAAGGGAAAAGATTACGATCTATATTATCAACTAAATCCAAAGTACTCAAGTAACAAATAGTTCAAGATTCGAAAAGAAAGAATAAATTATCTAAGATTAATAATTAACTAACAACTAATCTAGAAAGCAATTAAAGAGTTTAGAGTACTTATTAAAATCTCGAAAGAAGTAAATCTCCGACTAATCCGGAGAAAGGAAGGGGATCTCAATCGAAGAGAAATCATAAATCGAAGGAATGGAACTTAAGAACTTGTGATCTTCAATCTTCTCTCTCGATCTTGTATCTACGTTACGGAAGAAGGAATCGAGCTCTCTCTGCACCTTGGAACCTCATAAGTATCAAAAATGTAACCCTTATTGAAGCAAGGAAGGGTATATATAGGTTTCCAAAAGTTAGAGCGAAAGTTTCTTTCAAAATTACGATTTTGGGCCCGTTAGCGGTAGCTTAGTGGTAAGGCTACCGCTAATGCTACCGCTAATCCGTCTCTGAAATTCTACGTCATTCCTTAGCGGTAGAGCTAACGGTAAGGCTACTATTAAGCCTACTGGTAACTCATCTATGGAGCTCTCTGTCCGCCCTTAACGGTTCGGCTAACGGTAAATCCTACCGTTAAGCTTACCAACTTATTATGGGAGCTCTCTATCGGCACTTAGCGGTAGTGCTAACGGTAAGGGGACCGTTAAGCTTACAGCTAATGCATCTCCGGAGGTTTTTGACATCCCTTAACGGTAAGGATAGTGGCGGTGGAACCGCTAGGGGTTAACGGTAGCTTAGCAGTAGGAACTACCATTAACCCTACTGCTAAGCAGGTAAAAATGCTACTTTTTACCAGTTTGCTCGTTCTCGTCTCTGGGTTCTCGCAATAGTTTGTGAGCTTCTCCTTTTTAGTGCTGACCTTCCTCGATACTTAGCTGTATGGGAAAAGATAAAGAATAATCACCCAATTGCAGTAATTATGATCAAAACACGGTAAAATAAGTTGAAGATATATAAATATGAAAATATGCTCGATCTATCCAACCTATACCAAAATTAATCACAAATCTATCTAAAATACTACCTAAATATATATTAAAACTAAGACAAATGTATGCTAATTAACTACCCCACGCTTTATTATTTTGTTTGTCACCGAAAAAACGATAATTTCAAAGAATAACAAATATAAAAATAAGCTCAATCAAAGAGTCGTGTCGTGCTACATAGATAATTTTGAAAATATAGATAATTTCAACGCAAACTCAAACGCTAGACCCTTATTACATTGCCACTCCAAAAATAAAATCATGCTTCCTCACAAAGGGTAATATATATGTGTATGCTCAAAAGCACTCAAGTAATCTATTTAATGGGAAGTGTATACGCTCAAATAATCATAATACATGCATAATAAACAAGTACTGAAAATCAAAAACTTCTCCATCGTATAATAAGTGTGTAACTAACAAATAATCGGAAAAGGTCTTTACGGGTTGTAATGTAGGCTCTTTGGACGAGTATGGAATATATAAGTCGTGTGGCTAACTCACGATCTAACGTGATCAATAACTTACCAAGATATTCTAGTCACGAAGCAAAGTGCTTCACCTCATTCAAACGAAACCTCAATTAACTCTCATAACGTAGCCCTCACACTTAGGCTATTTCTCAACTCGAAACCCCAAACCAACTTCCGAACAAACCACTTAAAACAATTTAGAAGCTTATGATAAGCTTCTTATTTCAAACTCAACTCTTGACTCTTAAACATTAGGCATCGTTAGAAAATCAACAATACTAAACACAAGCCTTTATAAACATAGGCAACAACTCAACAAGACTCATCATCCTCTTTATTCTTTATTTTTTTTTGTATTTTTTGTTTTATATATATATATATATTTGAAAGATGGTGGTCCTTAACACTATTACAACGTTTTGATAAATCCATGATCATAATTCCTATACACAAATAACCAACAAAATAACTAACTCTTACCTCACGCTATTAATGACGTAGGAGTTAACTCATAAACACTCATGGATATAGGAAAATGGATATTTAGCTATGAAGGGCTCATTCGGAATTTATAGTGGCTAATATATATGGATATGGCTAGAATAGGGTATTTTCTGTGCCCAGTCGTCATGTTCAACGCTAACTACACACTGCGATTTCAAAGAGATCTCAAAACAGAACCTACTCAAGTACATGAAAAGATGATAAACACTCAGGCTACTCATAGGTTTTTGCATAAAGAGATTTTGAATTGATGCTGCTTTTAAGTTTTTACAAAATCATTTGCGTCCATGTACCATTTTAAAATATATAAATAATAATTTTGAAAAATTATATGCACTTATACACGCTCAAAGACAAGAACCTAAAATCACACATAGTTAACTTCGACAAGATAAACCAGACAAACAAAATTAAGCGCATGAATAGCAAATAATCACGTTCAATTACTAGCTATTACAAAACCACGAATTTAAATTGCACAATTATTAAATACAAATCACTACTCTACTACCCTCCCCCTTCTTAAAAATCCGGCAATCTCCGCATTTCCATAAAATACATATAAATCTCAAATCAAAAGAGGAAAGGAAAAAGAAAAACATCCTTGAAGCCTAAATAGTCGAGCTGCACCGAATAGAATTGTGCAATCATATTGAGTCGCGTGATTTCGATTATCCTGATTAACAAACTACGAAAACAAACAAACAAACAAAATATATAACAAAAATAAAAAGCGATAAATATATACAACGACAATCAACCGACCCGTCTCTATCAAATGCCCGGTGGCACGTCATCAAAGGGGCCCTGCCGCTGAACGACGTCCATATGATCAGGAGGGGCAACTGGCCAACGACTCATCATATCCATCTGAAACTGGGCGAAATTCGCCATTAAAGTCATCAAGAGCTCGTGGTTCCTGTCCCCAACCTCACGAGATAAGCGAGCATTCTCACACGCCGCATGAGCATCCTGGCTAGCCAAATGAACTTCGTCCTCCATGATAGAAAGTCAATCATAGATGTTCGTCTTAAATCCCGCATAATCGGCCAAATAAGCATCAAACTCGGTCTTCCCAAAATATGATAAATCGGCTGCTGGCTCGTCATCGGACTCAACAGAAGTTCTAGTGGTAGTTCTGGTAGCAGCCTCGATAGCCTCGTCTATCTCATCATGGCTACCGTCATCCTCCTCCTCCTGATCATGCGTCCTATACTCCTACGATTCTGTGATCGGCTTCGACATCCCCTTTGTTCGGCCCGGAATACGCACAATCCTCGTTCATAAGGCCAACGGCTGATGATCAAAGTAGAAGTCATCCTTCTTTCGTCTTTATACTTCATAGGAAATATCAAATTGATAGAAATAACAAGCAATAGAAAATAGAAGATAGTTTTCGAGTGGGAATTGCTATTTCCTGAAATTAATATATGATCATGCACTTGTCTTCAAATGGTCTCGTGAAACAATATGGGCCCCACCTATAAATTTTAAAAGTTTGACGCATTATTCAAATTGTTGGGTGTTGTACAATCAAATTGTCTTACTTGAGATACATAACTCTAATATTAATGTTGATTTAATTGTGGTGCCAGAGTCTTATACTATAATTCCATAACTGGAGGAATACCGGTAGCATTTGGAGATGGTCTTACTAGACTGACGTACTTGGATTTATCTCGGAACCTTCTTAATGGGACCCTTCTGATGTCGTTTTATAAGTTGACGAAGTTGGTAACATTGTGCGTGTTCATTCTTTGCATGCTCTTATTCACAATTTCCTTTTTGACTTACTTGTAACTTATTTTCTTTCGATCTAGAAAACTTTATGCACGTCTTTTGATATATATATATATATATATATATATATATAAGATGACGAATCTTATTTTAATATAGGGCTAATTAATGTTTGTTCAAATTGTTGAATGTTGTGTACTTTGATTATCTTACTTGAGCTAACACTAATATTAATATTGATTTGTTTGTGGTTGAAGAAACTTAAGTAAAAACGCCTTATTTGATAGTATACAAGATGAGATTGGATACTAATCTGGTGAACTTGGATCTGTCCATCAACGCTTTCTATGGAGAAATTCCGGAATCTTTGGGCCAGTTGTCGAAATTGGCTAATCTGTGCGTGAATTCATTCTATGCAAGCTCTTATTCACAACTTCTTTTATTTTGATCCAGTATATTTTATACACGTCTTTTGATATATATTAATATAAGATGATGAATCTTAATTATTTAACTGTTGTGTCTTTGTAAGGATAGACGACTAAGTGATAACGTGTTTTCAGGCCACATTAGCGCTATTTTTACAAATCTTCCTGATTTAGATGTATTGGATCTGAGTTTAAACAATCTCGAAGGTACCTTACTCGAGTGGAATGGCAACCAACAAGAAATGACGAGCATGTGCGTATATTTATTAAGAGTTAGCTATATATAGTTAAATATCACGTATAACATATCTATTTTGATTTTTGTAATATCTATTATGATGAGATAATAAATTATTATCGGAACTGTTATGTCTATCATTTGCAGGGGTAGTGACCTACATAGAAACAATTTCTCAGGCCGGGTACCTACTTCATGGGAAACCATTATTAATGTCACTGAACTAGTGTGAGTATCCATCCAAAATTAATTATATATAGTTGGCGCTCAAGTTTTAAATTTAGAAGCGTCTTAGTAATTAATTTTTTTCATGTAACAATATTGTTATGCAGGGATCTGACATCAAACAAGTTGCATGGCCAATGCACATCTAGTAAATGCTTCAATGGAAATGAAAGTGTCACATCTAATTTAGCATAGTTCATGAGTTGTTCTACTAAACTGAAACCGTTGAAATTCCCCGTTATATTAGTATTTGCTTGAATAAGGTGAATTTGTAATAATATGCTTTAGTTTGTATCATCCCATATATGCAACATGTTGTGCATATATCTCTTGTATCATCTGCGAAGTGTAATCAATTAAAAGCTTTACATTACAATACTCTGCTTAGGTAGGAATATAACTAATGTCATGCCCTTTAACACTAGAAATGTGCAATGACACTTATTTATTTTGGTTGTTATGATTAAATATTTCTCTTTTTATGTATTTTTACGGTATTGAACTTTATAATATCAACAATTTTAATCAAACGTATTATTATTCATTCCACAATATACTTAAACTATTGATAAGAAGAGTGAGTTTACTTGTAAGATGTGTATAAGAGACAGATATAAGGGTGATATATATAAGAAAATATTGGATAATGCTCGATCCAACCTTTGTATAATAATTTGGATAATCTCATTTATGGTGTTAGTTTCCCACCTACACTATTTACCACAATTCAGATTAATGTTATTAATATTGTCCCTTAAATATAATGGTACAACTCTTTAATATTTATTATTAATTATTAGTTAAATTTTGAGGATATATTTTTTTATTATATATAGAATAAAAATTAGGGTTTCCAACTTTTTCCCATTCTCTACAACAACACTTTGCCATTGAAGTGATCTCAAACGCACTATACTTTACAAATGTTTGAGAATTGCCCGCAAGAAAATGGGGTCGATCGTTGATCGTTAGTGCAGTGAGGTGACTAAATTCGAATCTCTTGAGTAATACTAATTGGAGGTGATTTTATGTTTGATTCAAAAATGAAGAATTAAAGAAAAAAACTATGCTAGACACGTGATCAAATCTATGGTTTAGAGTTTTCAGAAATTAAGACGAGAATTTAAATGGCGAGAAATGAAAATGAAGATTTTGAAAAGATGAATAAATCGAGGGTCGAGTGTTCTAAAATCATCTCAACAACTCATTGACAATTTATCAAACACTTAATCTACAAATCGGGATTGTCAATCCAGATTCTCAATTAAACATCCTATAATTACCAATTAATGGTTATAAATACATGTAGAACCTAGACCCATAAATTCGAACTTATAATAATCAAGAAACACAATAACATAAACTTACAGATGACATGAACATAATTGAACCAATTAAGAAATTCATAATCAAAGTTAGTAACACCATAAACTCATAATCAAAAGCACAAATAAATTAACACAAAACATGAAGGGATAATACATTCAACTATAACACTACAAAAAATAGCAGTTTTACGAGGGACTTTTCCCTCGGTTTTTAGGCAAATTTCGTCGGTTTTTGGAGAAACTGAGGGCAAAACCGAGGGAAAAGTTCCTTCGGAAAAAACCTCCTCGAAATTTTTTTCTGAGGGTGAATTACCCTCAGAAAAATTTCCCGAGGGGAATACCGAGTGTCACTACCCTCGGTTAAATCCCCCCCTACGACCCTCGGAAAAACTAAGGGCAAACCAAGGGCATCGACCCTCGGAAAAACCAAGGGCAAAATGAGGGGCGATGAAATGTCCCCTGCTGCCGGAGCTGCTCCTCACGTCATTGCTCGGACTCGACGTATTTCTGCTAGATCACCTCGAGCTCCGCACTCTGCGCCTCGAGCTGTCTGACGTGCATCCTATCATACTTGGAGGAGGTGGAAGAAGAGCGGCATGTGAAAAAATACTTCGCAACAGCCAACGCCTTCCCTAACGAGCCGGTGACGTAGATTTTTCCCTTGCTCGACCCGACGACATCGAAGAAAATCCAGTCAGGGTCAATCTCAGTACTCGCATCCTGGGAAGACGCACGTGCCTCCTCCAGGTGTCGCTCGTACTACTCGTGAAACACAACTCGTTAGAAAGTCTTACATTAAAACCAAAGAACAAGTTAAAAATAAGAAAGAGACTCACATTAAAAGTACTGGATCTCGCATCGTTCCACGTGTCGTCGTCCTTCTTGTGCGTACATACAAAAACCTGGTACGCCTTGTCCGACTCACCCGTCTCCCGCTCCTGTATCCAAATAGAACTTTCAAATAATCAACATTAAAATTAAGCAAATAAATAATATATTATTATATTCTGAATATACTTACGATATCCAGAGCATAATTGATTTTAGATCTAGACCCCCCTGTGCTTCGACATCCCATTACCCAGCCCAGCACGCTCGCTCCTCCTGTTCCGGCTGCACTGCTCGGATCTGGCCTTGTTCTCGGGCTTATCCCACTCGACCTTCCAAGCCCTAGTTGAGATACATGATATATAAGATGTTATAAATTATCTGTTATAAATAGAAGATTCTAGTTTAATAAGAAAATAAATAATGGAATCGTTTACCTCCAAACCTCCTGAATAATGCATCTCGGTAGCTGACCATACTTAGCATGGTACTGCCTATACTCGTTCAGCTGCTTCCCGTACTTGTCCCCGATCATCGAGAAAAATACTTCCTGTATCTCACCAGCACTATACTCCTCCGTGTCCCAATAACAAATCCCCTACAAAATAAAACAATAATTACTATTCAATTGATATATATATTATTGTGTAGTTAGAGTAAAGATTAACAAATTTGGACATAAAATAATAATTACCTGAAACATCTCCCACAAGAACACCTTAGTCTCCTCAGTGACCACCTTATAGCACCACCCGGCGGGATGAAGATCCATCTCGAGAATCTCCCGGAGTATAGTGGTCACCTTGGCATGTCTGTTGTGTAGCTTGTATTCAATTGTATTTTTCTTGTTACGAATATAATTTAATCATAACGATAATTACAATTTTAAAATCATTAATCTACTTACTTCTTCCTTGCAATATAAACTACCCCCCCCCCCCCCCCCTTGTGGTGGGACCAACTGCTGTCGTTGATGTACCCGCATCGGACGGTGTATGTAGCGGTGTGTGTGACGTCGGTGTCGGTGTATGGGTCGGTGTATCCAGCGTAGGCACTGAATGATCAGTATCGATACCCACGTAGTCGTCATCGAAATCAGCTAAACGATTAGTCGACCCCATATCAGATCGACCTATGCTGCTGGAACCTCGACCTCTCGGCATATGATAAAATTATTAGATAATAATACGAGCATTTTACAAAACACAAGTACATATTATTCCTACGCTTGTATCAATTGATTACCTCTGATGCATCTTTGATAATTTTTTTATTTTTATTTATTTATTTTAGTTTATCTTGAGAGGAAAACACTGACACAATTACTTATACTGATAATCCTTTTTTTTTTTTTTTTTTTTTTTTTTTTTTATATCATTACTTGAAAATTTATTGTTGCTGTTACTATGACAGAAGCTGGTAACTTATATTATCTTGACATATGTTTTTTTTAACTTAATTTATTTTTTTCAATAATTATAGTGTCAGCAATTTTGTGTGGCAAGAGATCATTTTCGAGGATATAGACCCGGCGGCGACATTGCCGGAGTCATCGTCGCCGCCATCATACAAGAAGTTTTGGTGCTCGTCACCGACTCAATTTACTTATTCGCCGTCATTTCGATCGAGTTTAGTTGATTAGCTCAGGACTTTGTTTCCTCATACGGAAACTCAGGTGAATGTTATTATTACGCTTGTTATCTGGATTTTGTTGTTAGTACTAGATTTAGGATTTTTGTGGGTACTAGGATTCGAAAGATTTAGATTAGTTATGCCTGCTAGAAATGATTCATTTTAATTAATGGTTGCTTTAACACTAGTGTTTTTGCCTTTGTTTTAGATTTAAATGAATATATAAATACGCGTGTACAAATTTCGCTGAGATTCATTTGATTGAAATACAAAGTACCATCACAAACAATTTAAAACATTTTGAAGACCACCATCATTTTTTAAATGATTTTGAAAATCGTTATTGGAGGGACGGAACCTCCCGGTCGTCGCCGTACACCGCGTCATCACCGACGTCTTCCAAAATCAATCACAACATCAAGTAATCACATTCAAACCATAACAAACATTAAGTTAACATCCATATACCGATCACCACGGTATTTCACCACCATCATCGAATACACTTTAATTAATTCTAAATTGGACTTCAATTACGTAATTAACTCTAATTTGAACCCTAATTATAAATTAATTCTAAATTAGACCCTAATTACGTAATTAATTCTAAATTGGACCCCAATTATGTAATCATTCCTAAATTTAACCCTATTACGTAATTAATTCTAAATTGGACCTCAATTACGTAATTATTTCTAAATTGAACCCAACCCTAATTACGTAATTAATTCTATATTGGACCCTAATTATGTAATTATTCTTAAACTTAACCCTAATCATGTAGTTATTCTTAAACATAACCATAATTACGTAATTAATTCTAAATTGGACCCCAATTACGTAATTACTCCTAAATTTATCCCTAATTACGTAATTAACTCTAAATTGGACCTCAATTATGTGATTATTTCTAAATTGAAACCTAATTATAAATTATTTCTAAATTGAACCATAATTACGTAATTAATCCTAAATTGGACCCTAATTACGTAATTAATTCTAAATTGTACCCCAATTACGTAATTAACCCTAAATTTAACTCTAATTACGTAATTAATTCTAAATTGAACCCTAATTACATAAATAACCCTAATTATGTAATTAATTCTAAATTGAAGCCTAATTACATAAATAATCTTAAATTGAACCCTAATAGTAAACTAATTCCTAATTAACCCTAATTTCAAATTCTAATCCCTAAACAAACACTAAACCCTAATCTTGAAAATTAATTATAAATTAATTACATCACAACAAATATATATAAAAAAATACAAATCTACAAAAAGAATAAAAAATATATGTAAAAAAATGATAACATAAAACTTACCTTGGAGGAGGCGACGGAGGCGGAAGGCGGCGACGGTCTTCTCGGCAGCTTGAGGCTGGCTGAAGGAGCAGCGGCTACTGTGGCTTCAAACGTTCAGGCGTGCGACGGTGGCTGAAGGATCTGTTTTTTTTTTCTTACTTTTATTTTCTCTGTTGTGTGCAAATGAAGCAGCGGATGTGCCCGCTACTGATTTAGGTTTTAAATTTTCCAAGGGCAATTGAAGCCCTCGGTTTTTTCGAGGGGATTCACGCACCCTAAAATGTTTTTGCCCTTTTTATTTTTTCTTGTTTTGTTTTAAATTGATTATAAATCGAGGGAAATTAGTAGCACTTGGTTTTTCCGAGTCGATTCACGCCGCCTCGGAATTTCTGTCCTTTTAATTTTTTTTTGTTTTGTTTTTATTTTGTTATAAACCGAGGGCAATTATTAGCCCTCAATTTTCCAAGTGGATCAGGCCCCCTCGAAAATTTTCGCCCTTTTATTTTATTTTATTTTATTTTTGTGTTGTTTTTAATTTATTATAAACCGAGGGAGATCCCGTACAAATCACTTATTTAAAACCAAGGGATATTCCCGTATAAATAATTACTTTGAAAGACTTTTCATTGCTACTACAACTCGAAAGAAAAAATGGAGGGAGACACTATCCCCAGTCTTATCGTAACTCTTTTCATGGAGCCCCGTAAATGGATACGCACATGCTCGTTCATATTGTTTGATTGAAATTGGGTCAGAACCACCCCACGTGCCTGAGATGATAGGATTTGTTTCATTTTTACGATTTTTTTTTATTTTTTTTCTATTTTTTCTGATTTTTTTTAATCTAAAAAAAATGATGGGAGGGCTAGAACCTCGGTTTTTCTTCCGAGGGAAACACTCCTTGGTTTTTCTAATTAAAAAAAATAAAAAACATAGAAAATGCGTACATGACGATCGACACCCATCTCTTGTGGTTTTGGGACACCGAGATGCACCTCTCCCCACCCGTTCGTGATATAATGGGATTTGTTTCTATTTTTTTTCGATTATTTATTTAAAAATCGGAAAAAAATAGGAAAGGCGTACCTAACGACCGACACCCGACCCTCGTGGTTCCGGGATGCCGAGACACACCCCTCCCCGACCCGTTCGTGAATTCTTGAGATTTTTTTCTATTTTTTTACTAATTTTCTATTTTTCTAGTTTTTTTTTTGATTTTTTATTTAAAAATTGGGAAAAAAAATAGAAAACGCGTACGAAACGATCGACAACCGATCCTTGTGGATCCACAACGCCGGGACGCACCCCTCCCCGCCCCCTCGGCAAAATTACGATGCCTCATATTTCCAACCGAACGACTTGATTGATCGATCATATTTTGGTTGTTGGTCGAATTACACGACACGTGTGGATACGCACATGCTCGTTCATATTTTTCAATCGAAATTTGGTCAAAACCACTCCACGTGCCTGAGATGACAGGATTTGTTTCATTTTTACAATTTTTCTATTTCTTTCAGTTTTTTTTCAATTTTTCTTAATTTTAAAAAAATCCGAGGGTAGGTGTTTCCCCTCGGAAAAAAACCGAGGGCCCCTCGGTGTTTTTCCGAGGGGAAAAACCTACCTTCATTTTTTTTTAATTGAAAAAAATAGAAAACGCGTACCTAACAATCGACACCCATTTCTCGTGGTTTCGGGACACCGAGAAACACCCCTCCCCGCCCCGTTTGTGATATAATGGGATTTATTTCAATTTTTTTTATTAATTTTATATTTTTTTGATTATTTATTTAAAAATAAAAAAATAGGAAAGTCGTACCTAATGACCGACACCCGACCGACTTGGTTCTGGGACACTGAGATGCACCTCTCCCTGCCTTGTTCGTGAATACTTGGGATTTGTTTCTATCTTTTACTAATTTTCTATTTTCTAGGTTTTTTTTTATTTTTTATTTAAAAACTGGAAAAAGATAGAAAACACGTACGAAACGATCGACAACCGATCCTTGTGGATCCATGACGCCGGGACGCACCCCTCTCCGCCCCCTCGGCAAATTCACGATGCCTCGTCGTTTCCCACATGTGGATACGCACATGCTCGTTCATATTTTTCGATCGAATTTAGGTCAAAACCACCCCACGTGCCTGAGATGATAGGATTTGTTTCATTTTTACGATCTTTCTATTTTTCTCTATTTTTTCAATTTAAAAATAACGAGGGGAGGGCTAGGCCCTCGGGTTTTTTCGAGGAAAAACACCTCCCCTCGATTTTTTTAATTAAAAACTATATTAAATAATAAAAACCGAGGATAAACCCGCCCCCTCGATTTATTTACGAGGGCAAATGGTTCCATCGGTTTTAGAATTAAAAAAAAACATTAAATAATAGAAACCGAGGGGAAGCATTCACCCTCGGGTTTTTTCCGAGGGTAAATGGTGCCCTCGATTTTGGAATTAAAAATAAATAAATTAAATAATAAAAAACCGAGGAGAGGGCTTGGCCCTCAGTTTTTTTCCAAGGGGACATCTTTCCCCTCAGTCTTTTAAATAAAAAAATTGAATAAATAAAAATTTGAGGGTTTGTCTTGGCCCTCGTTTTTTTCTGAAGGCTAATTCCCTTCGGTAATATTACCTCGGAAAACATTCGGTATTGCCTTCGGTAATTATGGCGGCAAATATTGGCGCCGTAATTCCAAGGGAAAAACCGAAGGAAAATAATTCCCTCGGAAAAAATTGAGGGGAAGCCATGGCCCTCGGTTTTGCCCTCGGAAAATTCCAAGGGGAATGGTGCCCTCGGTTTTCTCCTCGAAAAACTACAATTTCTTTGTAGTGTAACTAGAAAGTCAAAGAAACTACGATGCTTGAACATATCTTAATCATAAATCTAGAATACAATAACAACTAAGTGTAAGAAAATGACTAGTTTGGCAAAACTCATCTACCTTTCACTACCAACTTTCTACACTACACTAAAAGGGGAAACAAGCTTGAAAACAAGCAAGAAGACAACAATAAAGGAAAGTTCAAGTTGACTAGGAAAACAAGAAAATCTTAACATTCAAACTACAACCCATGCATGAGAAAACAAATTACTTCAAACATTCATGAAAATTACAAGAAAAAGCAAGAGAACAAGAACTAGAACCCGTAAGTAGAATTGTTCTGGAAAGTCTTGAAATCCAAAGAGTACAACACTTTAACAACTACAAACTAAGGTAATCTAAGATCTAAACTACAATTCTACAAGCTAAACTAAACTAACTAAGGATTTAATCTAACTATGTATTTTGATGTTAGGAGGTAAAATAGATGAAGAGATGGATAAGGTAAGCTTGGGCACCCAAACCCTTGAGGGTTTAAAGGCCACCCAAAATACAGCTGGGTATTGGATTTAAATAGGGGAAAGTGGGGGTAAAATGGTCGGAAATAGCCTTCCATCGATCGACAATATCTCTGTTGTTGATGATATGTCGATTGACTCAAGCTTTCGATGCTGGAAAAACGGTCATGTGTAGATCGGGAGTCAATCGATGGTGGCGTGAAAATCTCGGTCAGGGCCCTGAGGAGTTTGAGAAATGCCATGTGGTAGAGATGCTCGATAGTTAGACATTTTTTTTATTATTGTTATTTTGGTTCAGTTTGTTGAATCTTGGATCTCAAGGTATGCGGTTGAGGTCATCGACATACCTTGTACACATAACGCTTGATCATGTGATATTAAGAACAGAGGCGAGAGATAAGAAAAAATGGACAAAAAGAAAAGTAAAGCACAAACACGATACACAAACAAAATAAACAAAAACACAAATAAGAGTCACGAAGAGCAAACACAAAAATCATGAACTTTAGCCTTCTCCGAGAACAAAGCCAAAATTCTAAAGTGATCTCAAACGCATGTCTAACAAACATCTGTGGGTCGCCTTCAAGAGAATAGGGGGTGACTCAAGTCAAATCTCTCGAGAAACACTAATCGGAGGTAATTTTTGTATTTGATTCATAAACGAGAAATTCAAGAAAAAAACTACGCTAAACACACGATCAAATTTTTGGTTTTGAGTTTTTAGAAACTAAGATGAGAATTTAAATGATAATAAATGAAATTGAAGACTTTGAAAAGATGAATAAAATGAGGTTTCATGGTTCTAAACTCATCTCCATGACAATTTAGCAATATATCAAACATTTAATCTACAAATCTGTGTTATCAATCCCGATTCTCAATTAAACACCCGATAACTACCAATTGATGATTCTAAGCTCAATTAGACCCTAGACCCATAAATTCTTACATAAAATCATCAAGAAATGCAATAACATAAACTTAGAGAAAGCATGAATATAATTAAACTAATTAGGAAATCCATAATCAAAGTTAGTAACATCATAAACTCATAATCAAAAGAACAAATAAATTAATACGAAGTACGGAGGGAAAATAAATATAACCTACAACTAGAAAGTCAAAGAAACTACAATGCTTGAACATATCTTAATCATGAATCTAGAGTACAATAGCAACTGAGTGTAAGAAAATGACTAGTTTTGCAAAACTCATCTACCTTTCACTACCAACTTTCTACACTATACTAAAATGAAAACAAGGAAGAAGACGACAATGGAGGAAAACTCAAGTTCATTATCAAAACAATAAAAGCTTAGCATTCAACTACAACCCATGCATAAGAAGAAAATTACTTTAAATATTTATAGAAATTACAAAAAAAAGCAAGAGAACAAAAACTAAATTACCGATAAATGAAATTGTTCTTCAAAGTTTTGTAAGCCAAAGAGTATAACACTTCACCAATTACAACCTAAGCACATATAAGAGCTAAATTATAATTCTACAAGCTATATTAAGCTAACTAAAGATTTAACCTAACTATGGATTTTGATGCTTGAAGGTAAAAAGGATGAAAAGAGGATAAGGTAAGCTTGGGCATCCAAACCATAAAGGCCACCCAAAATACAGGTAGGTATTGGTTTTAAATAAGAAAAAGTGTGGGGCAAAAAGGTAATTTTTCCAAAAATGGCCAAAAATGGCCTTCCGTCGATCGACTGTGTCTTTATCGTTGATGATGTATCAATCGACTCAAGCTGTCAATGCTTGAAATAGTGGCATGAGAATCTCAACCAGGGGCGTGAGGAGCGCCATGTGGTAGAGATGTTCGATAGTTAGACATTTTTTTAATTTTTATATTTATAATTTATTATTTTTTTGGTCTAGTTTATTGGATCTCGGATCTCAAGGGACACGGTTTAGGTTGTCGATGTACTTTGCACATATAACACTCAAAAAACAAGACCAAACATACAGGCGGGAGATAAGAAAAATGAACAAAAATAAAAATAAAGTACGAACGCGATACACAAACAAAACAAATAAAAACATAAATATGAGTAACATAAATATGATTCGCGAAGAGAAAACACAAAAATCTCGATCTTTAGGCTTCTTCGACAACGACACCAAGATTTTAAAGTGATCTCAAATGCACTACATTTAACAAACTCCTGAGGATCGCCCACAAGAGAACATGGTTGATCGTAGTGCGGTGAGATGACTCAAGTCGAATTTCCGGACAAAGGCTAATTGGAAGCAATTTTTGTGTTTGATTCACGAATGAGGAATTAAAAAAAAAAACACTATGTTAAACACGTGAACAAATTTTTGTTATTGAGTCAATAGAAACTAAGACAAGAATTTAAATGAAGACAAATGAGATTGAAGAATCTTAAAAGATGAATAAAATGGGTGTCTAGGGCTTTAAACTCATTTATACGACCCATTTGCAATTTATCGAATACTTATCTACAAATTGGGGTTGTCAATCCCGATTCTTAATTAAACACCCGATATTTACCAATTGATGGTTCTAAACTCTATTAGACCTTATACCCATAAATTCTAACATACAATCATTAAGAAATGTAATAACATAAATTTAGAGCAAGCATGAACATAATTAAACTAATCATGAAATCTATAATCAAAGCTAGTAACATCATAAACTTATAATTTAAAGCACAAATAAATTAACACAAAGCATGGAGGAAAAATATATTTTAACTATGGGAGATAAACCCAGGAAATGTCATATTCCGGAATATGTCCAATTTAAGATCTAAACCCGATCAGGAAAAATGTGAATAGGTACCAAGAGTAGTCAAGCAAGAACCATAGACAATGTGCTCGATTGATTGCCCAAACTACTTATGCCTGATATCCCGATAACATTCGATAACAATCAATAACAATTAGTCACAAATCATAATACTCCCAAGAGGGAATCACTAGAAGATTAAATAAAGTACAATATGATCAACGAGTCAAATGTTAATGAACAGTATTACCAGCAGAAAATCACGGTTATAGAAACAAATATTATCTATTGGTTCATTTGGAAAACCACACTAGTGCAGAAACAACATTCTAGAACGGATAAAACAGGCAGTCTAGAACGGATTCTGCTACGTTCTAAATGCAGCCGTTCTAGTATGTCAGACATTTCAGAACGTATATTTTTTATCCGTTCTGGAATTTCTGACATTCTAGAACGGTTATTTATCCGTTCTAGAATATTTTATACCCGTTCTAAAAAGTCGCATTTTGGGTCTGCCCCCATTCTCAATAATACATTCTAGAACGTGCAATTCTAATATACGTTCCAGAATGTCTCATATTCTAGAACGTATATTAGAAAATACGTTCTAGCATGTCATATTTTAGAACGTATTTTCAAATTTTACGTTCTAGATGCCATTATTCTAGAACGTATATTAGAATTACGTTCTAGAATGTCGACCTTCTAGAACGTATATTCTATTATACGTTCTAGAATGTCATATTTTAGAATGGATATATGAATTGTACGTTCTAGAAAGTCATTATTTTAGAACGGATATTCGAATTCTAGAATGTCATATTTTAGAACTAATATTCGGATTGTACGTTCCAGATTGTCATATATTACAACGGATATTTGAACTGTATGTTCTAGAATGTCATATTTAAGAACATGTTACTATACCATTTTTATATTCGATTTGACCTAAATTATTATAGCTCCATAATCAACACATAAACAATAAATTTATAGCTCCATAATCAATACATAAACAATAAACTTATAGCTCCATAATCAATACATAAACAATAAAGCAAAATTAACTGACAAAATCATTAATTCATTCACCAACCACAAGTTAAAATTACCCCAATCACCAAATGTAACATCAACCATTAAAAGTACACTACAAGTCATAAAAATTACACAAATTAGTAGATGTACCATAAATTTTCAACCATCACAATTTAACATCAAAAAAATTTAGCACCTATATTGCTAACATTCTAATAATAGATAGTGCACTATCAATTGACCTCTAGAAAATGTAAAGAAATAACCTCCATAAAACACTCGGTCTAACGTCTATGTACATCATCAATGTCATCTTTCGAATAAGGCTCTTCCATATTGAGTGCCTATAGGTCAAAACGCACAATAAGACTTAAAAAAAAATTGAATCGAGAATGTCAAATATTGGATCCATATTCCAAGTTGACATCAAACTTAAGCTTGCTCGTTTCTGACAATGGATCTTAAAGCGGTGAAGAATTATTGATGCTGCATTATTCACTGTGGCTTGCACATGATTTTACTATTTGTGTGCTATTTGCTTTGGTTGGTGGGAGATGGCTTTGATTCTTCTTGTTCAACTACTTGGGCTTTGTCCAAATAAATTTAGATTTAGATAAACCTAACTAGGTTTACCCAATGAGAAGCTATGAGGGCTGAGATTGTGATGAGTCCAATGTTATAAATATGAATGTGCATTATTTTGTGTATATTTATTTTTCATATGGCTGAGGAATATAGTTATGAATATAATTTTATAACTCCATTCATAAGTATATAAATAGTTTTAAAATCAAGTTTAATAATTCAGAAATATTCTAACCTCCGCACGAAACACATCCAAAGCGAAGCCGTTGAAATAGCTGATGACAGCTTGTTGAATATCCAGTCCAAGGTTGTCTAGAGCCCACATACTCGAGAGCAATAGACCTGGTCTACGTGCACAGAACATGAGTTCACGTCCCAACAAAGTACCGAAAGACCAAAACCCCACTCACCACATTGCTCCACAAGAAAATGAAAATTCATACATTTCACAATAGGACAAGACGACAAATGAAGAACTCATGCACTTCGTTTTACATGCACTTTATTAAAATGACGATATTTTTCTATAAAGAGTACACATTGTGAATTATTATTCTACATAAAAAGTAACAAAAAAAATTACAGAATCAGAACAAATACATATTCTCACCTCTTCTTCTCTCCGCACAAGCTTTGGGCAGCTTGCAACGCAAAGTATGTGAGAATGATGTTAGCACCAGCTCGTCTCAGACATATCAATGACTCCATCATTACTTTCTCTTCATCGATCATATTTAGAATTCCTCTGGCCTTAATCATCGAGTATTCACCCGAAACCTAGTACAACACAAAGAAATGCAACCATAATGAATACACTTAATAATATCCTAATTACCAATAAAAAAAAAGATAAATCTTTTAAATTTTATTTTATTTTATGCCCTTATCTATCATATACTCAACAAGCCTATATTTAATCATTAAATTTTTAAATATATTAAATACTTTAAAAAAATCGAATTGGCCCGATCATAATGTGAAGTACCTGATACGCAGCAATGGGCAAAGGAGAGTTATCTCGTAAAAGCCTAATTATATCCAAGTAAGGTACACCCAGTTTTACCTATTAATCAAAAAAAAAAGAAAAAGAAAAAGAAAACATTATAATTCGCACTAAGAATTAATTTAATTTAAAACATAGAAAATGACACTAACCAGAAGAATATCGGTTCCTTCAGCTTCATCCTCACGGGTTTCAATTAGCGCTTCTCTATAATTTGCTAGATTCATCTTGTAGATTTTTTTTTTTAATATGATCAACAAAAGTGAGCTTTGTTGGTACAAAGAGTATAATAGAAAAGAATAAGTCAACAAGGTCGAGATTAGAATTGAGAAGTGATATACGTTTTCTTGTCTCCAAAACGCGATTTTGAGGCTAATGCCTCTCGGAAAGGACCGTATAACGAACTTGCGTACCTGAAATATTAATCAAATTTTAATAGAAGGATGTGATATTAAAGGAGTGCAAATAAACATTCATTATTAATGAATACGAATAATTAATACAGGGTTAATTACAAAAACAACCCCTGAAGTTTAGTCTAATTGAAAAAAAAAATCACTTATCTTTAAAAATTAAAAATCTAGAGCTAGAATGTGGTGTAATTTCATTCAACAGTACACTGTCAGTCATTCCAAAATTACTGAACATTAAAGAATCACATGCCCATAAACGCTGCAAATGTCGACATTGGATAATGAGCTTGACAAGATCGGGACTTCGAACCGTCGTATAACTCAAATTTAGAGAGTGATACCAGAGCAGGCTGAATACATGGCCGGAAGGTAATCTGGCACAACATCCCAGAAACCAGACAAGTCCTTAAGTTGCTTACAGGCTGAAAACACTTCTGTTAAGTTTGAGAATATATCGGGCCGAATTTCAGCTGAATAGGCACCGGTACCTAATTCGACCAACTGTGGGGCACGGTGAAGTAGGGTAGGGAGCTTCTGAAGGGGTATATCACGATTTAGCCGGAGAGTCCTCAAATTAGGGCACCGTGCAACCAAACACTCCAAGGCGGAGAAACTAACCTCTAAATCTAAGCAGGAGATGTTAAATGACACCAGTGAGGTGCATTTGTCGGGAAAATGGCTAAGCCAATGTCCACTTAGGTCTTCTGTCTTCTTCAAATCTAATTCTCTGAGATTCCTGTATTGAAAAAAAATAATTCCCAAGTTATATACGGTAAAACAGGATCTAGAGAATTATAGTCAACCGATGATGTCATATACAACACAAACGGTGGCATATCAAGTAAGCAGTTAATCACCAAAGTATTTTGAACCAATTAGCGAATTTGTGAGGTCATGATGCAACAAAGCACGTTAACTTTTCAGGTACCATGCATTCTTTATGTGTTCTTATATGTCACGATAAATTAGAATATGTTAAAGCAACTTCAAATGATGAATAAAAACCAAATAAAGATTCTCTAATTCAATCATACTCGGATAAGGCAGGAAAGACAGAATCCACTCAAATAAAACAGACTACAAATCTCACCTTTCTGAATCAAACAAACTAAAGATAACAGACATCAACGAATGGCGAAATCTCACCTTCTCTGCCTCCTCATCGCCGCCGCCGCAGTGGCCGCGTTCGCCCTCACCACCGCTGATGCCGGCGAAGACCTCAACTGGACTCCGGTGAATAATCCTTCGACTTGCAAAGGATCGATCGGAGAGTGCATGGCCGATGGTGAGTTCGAAATAGATTCTGAAAGCAAACGGCGCATATTAGCCTCCAAAACGTACATCAGCTATGATGCGCTTATCGCAGGCTCTACCCCCTGCTCCAAAAAAGGCGCGTCGTACTACAACTGCCAACCAGGTGCCCAAGCCAATCCGTACAAGCGAACATGCAACCAGGTCACACGCTGCGGCCGGGGTTGATTAATTACTGTTCCGATCTAACTCCACCATGACAAATGAATATTACTTATACGTTTGAGATATCAATCCACAAAAATAAGAGCAATAAAAATTTGTAACTAAGCTGTCATCGTTAAACAACTTTGAAAATTCAACATTTATCCCAGGTAAATGCCACAAAGGAGAATATGCACATATTGAATTTAATAAAAACTAGAGCTTTGCAAAGAGAGGTAATGCATTTGTATTGCCACATGCAATTATCAGTTCTATCTATGATTCCCAGTGTCAACATAAAGAATCAAGGTTCACCACTAAAAAACAGTAGTTAAAATTAGCAAGTTGAACCCAAAACAAAACCAAAGGCAAAAGTTCTTACTAATTATAACCCACAGAAAATACTATTTTCCAAGATTTTTTTTTTTACCAAATACTTTTAACTAATCTGCAAGATGCATTACCCAATTGCACAACAATAATATAGCAAAATTATAGATACCAATCTCATTCACCAAAATTAAAATCAAGTTTGATCTCAACAAAGTAAAAAGCACCTTCAAAACATAATCAATACCAGCCTAGGGCCCAGGCATTCAATTAACCAAAACAAAAAAGGTACAAATCAAAAGGCTAAAGGAAAAATATCCAAACCCTAGAAATTGAGATTCAAAACCTTCAATCCTGAGGAATCTCCACGTCACCGTTAAGAACCTTCTGCTGCAAGTCCTTCGGATCCTTTCCATCAACCGTACACCCAACGGAGACGCAGGTGCCCAAAATCTAGCCGCCATGTCGACGCCGGAGAAGGCGGAGAGTCGCTGCTCATTGGCGAGTCGAAGGAGAGGAGATTCACATCGCCTGCACCCTTTTTGTTGCCGTTGATTACCGAAGCTGATGATTTGGAGAACCGCCCAACCGCCAAGCACCGGAGTCGCCGTCATCGAGAAGGAGGAGAGGAAATTGTGGCCGATTTTTATTGGGATTTTGATTTTAGGGAAGAAACCGTCATCGGGAAGGAGGAGAGGAATTGCGGAGGTGATTGTGGCAGGAGGTTTTGGGCGGTTGTTGAGGGCGACGGGTTGGTGGGCGGCGGGCGACGATTTATGGGAGATAGACGCGTTGTGGGTACGGGAGGGAGAAAGGGGGAGATAACTTTTGTGTGCCCCATAAAATTCCAAGTCCAATTATTTAATTAAAGTGTTTGATACCTAGAACGTATAAATAATAATACGTTCTGAAATGTTTAAATTATTAGAAGGTATTATTATTTATACGTTCTGGAATGTTTTATTATTTATACCTGATCAGAAGGTACCTAAAATATACGTTCTAGATTATGACACATACTAGAACATATATTAAAAAATACATTCTAAATTTGGCTAGTCTCAAAATTTTCAGAACGTACATTCTGAAGGTACTTAAAATATACGTTCTAGATATGACATATCAAAAGGTACTTAAAATATACGTTCTATATATGACACATACTAGAACGTATATTAAAAAATACATTCTAAATGTGGTCAATCTCAAAATTTTTAGAACGTACATTTCAGAAGGTACTTAAAATATACGTTCTAAATAGGCATATCAGAAGGTACTTAAAATATACGTTCTAGATATGATACATACTAGAACGTATATTAAAAAATACCTTCTAAATGTGGTCAGTCTCAAAATTTTCATATGGTACATTTTTAAATCCTTTCTAGGATTACGATTTTAATTACAAAAATACCACCGGACAGACATTTTAGAACGTAGCCGAAACATACTTTCTAGAATATTTGTTTTAGAATATGTTTTCTGCACTAGTGCCAGTAAGTTATGAATCCAGTATTTTATACTTACCAAATTACTAACTTAATATTATAGGAAATGACTACGGTACCTTCACGGTACCATACCCTCACCCCCTCCTGCATTTACAAGCGTTGATTTCTTAATATGAAAAACCTAAATATATATTCTTATTAATCTGATGGTTCCCATCGATTGAGGAATGGTGCCGTGAAGGCACCATAGAAGTTCCCAATATTATAAGCCTTTTATTTGTATGAAACAACATTTAAAACGTGTAATATAATAATCAAAAATAAAGTTATCTAATAACAATCTGACTATTTAAAATAAATCTCTCTAATTTAAAACACTCGAATAAGATATATATAATAAATTTTATATATATAGAAATAACTTTTTTTTGAATGTTTCTATCTAATATTTCATAATAGGTATATTATTTAATATATCAAATATCGAAAACAAAATTTATAAAATCACTAATTGATTGGAACATGTTAAATCAAAAAATTGTACCTATGAGATGATTATATTATCAAAAGGATTCTCCAAAACCTCATTAAATAATTTGAAATCAAACTGATTAATAGGGAACTTTTTGTCGGTAACCACCATATGACTGAAGAACGTAAAAAGCAGATTTTCACTACCGGTCTTGAAAGTGAAGTAGTAGTTGGATTCCAAGAGACTTGATATAATATATAAACCACCTTCATGGAATAGTGGTTTGTATTTTGAAACAAGCCTGTTATGGATTATGTGTGTGTGTTTGGTAAACACGGCAAGCTAGTTTATAGAGTTTATAAGCTCTCTCTTCAAATAAGACTTGTTTGGTTGGATGAGGTTATTTGAAAAGTTTTAACTTATCCCAAATGCTACTATTACAAGCATTTCAACTAAACTCATGGAGATTCATTGATAATAAAAATAAAAATAATTGAATTCACAATGTTAAACTTATATAACAAATAAAATCAACACTATTATTTTAACCATGTAATTTTGTGTCTTTTATTTATATTAGCTAGTTTTTCATCTATCAGTCACCAACTATCAGCTCACAACTAACTTATCAGTCATCAACTAGCTTTTTAGTTTTGTCCATCAAACATACCCTTTATTATGTACTGTATCACCCTGTATATTATTAACAAATTTATTAATTAATAAAATAATAAATTATTAATAATACAATCATGTATTTATAAGTTTAAATATGAATACTAAAAAGTGCTTACAATATTCTCTGAATATGCATTCATAGTTCTTATTATCACCGCTCTTTTCGTCATATGAGCGAACCAAGAGAAGTTTCAAAGACCACAAACTTTTGGTTGGATTGATATCCTTCACCAAATTAAGAATCAGTGTCATGATCAATTTGTAAAAAAATAAACAACTCTTTTTTATTTTTAGTTTCTAAATGTGTCATGTTGTGAATACAATCCAATTGGATCCTCAATTTATATATGCAAAAAGGCTTGGTAAATTCTAATTTAATACATGAAAGGATAATGAACAATGTTAATTGCTTAAATGATGCGAGATGAATTATTTGCTTAAATGTAGGATATGAATTATATTAATTGCTTAAACCAAGTATCATGACATTCAACAAAATAATTTGCTTAAATTACACATGATTAGACTAATTACGAATATGTTATATATATATATATACACTAGTTTAACACCCGTGTATTACACGGGATTTATAAAAAAACTAAATATAAAAAATATTTGTGAAAATTACAAAGTAAAGATTTTTAGATTTTTTAAAATAAAAAATTGAGATGATGTGTTCTCAACCCGTGCCCTTTCAATTTATTAATTATTATAATTATTAATTAATATTATATTTTAATATTTAGATTAAATTCGTTAATAGTTATATTTACATACTTATAAAATTCAAAAGATGTCACATTTCAATCAGTCTCTAATCTATATTAATTAATTATTACTAACTCATTTTATATTTTTAAGTTTAGATTTATTTTATTAATAATTATAGTTACATACTTTGAAAAATTCAAAATGTGTCATAATCTCAATCCTTCTCGCATTGTGCCATTGTCTAATAAATATTTAAATAATTATTGTAGAATTTTATTCTTTTTATATTTAGCTTGAATTCATTGTTAATATTTAGTTACATACTCAATTTATTACAAATATATCATAATCTAACTATACAAAATATTTAAAATTTCAAAAATAAAATATTTCAACTTTTATTATATATACAATTTATTTAATTATATTCATAAATAAGTTTTATTGTAATTAAAATTATTTCATATGTAACTTGTCTTTTAATTAAAATAATCAATTTATATTTTTTCCACTAATTATATATGACTTATTTATATGTTAATATTAGGAGTATAAAAGAAAATTATTGAATTAGACAAAATATAATAAAAGAAAACTATTAAGTTAAGCTAAATATAATAAAGAGAAAATATTAAATTAGGCAAGATACAATAAAAGGGAAATATTAAATTAGGTATATATTAGACTTGGATGACACGTAAGCAATCGAAGCACGAAATATTTTTATTATCCAAACGAAGCATACGAAGCAGACACAGATTATGAGGATTTTGTATTAATATATACTTGTTTAACACCCGTGTATTACACGGGACTTATCAAAAGATAAATATGAAATATATTTGTTATAATTATAAAAATTTAAATGTAATATAAAAAATTAAAATAATGTATTCTCAACCCGTGACTTGTAGATGTCTATTCTATTTATTAATTATTATTAATATAAATAAATTTGTATTTGGTGTTTAAATTAAATTCATTAATAATCTTAGTTACATATTTACAAAAATTCAAAAGACGTCACATTCTGATCCCGTGTAATATCTATTTTATTAATTATTATTATTAAATCATTTTATATATTAATGTTTAGAATAAATTCGTAAATAATTATTAGTTACATACTTTGAGAGATTTAAAAGATGTCATACCCTCAAACCGTGTCGCATTCAACTGGTGTATAATAATATTTATTAATTGTAAGTATAATTTAATATTTTTATGTTTAGATTGAATACATTATTAATATTTAGTTACATACTTAGATTATTGTAAATAACTCATATTTTACCTATATGGAATATTTAAAACTCCAAAAGTAAATTTATTTCAAATTCTATTATCATTAAAACTTATTTAATTATTTTCATAATATCTTTTTTTTGTAATTAAAAGTATTTCATATGTAGATTGTCTTTTAATTAAAATAACTAATTTAGATTTTGTCTACTAATTATATATGACTTATTTATATTTTTATATTAGGAGAATCAAAGGAAAGTATTGAATAAGGAAAAATATAATAAAAGAATCAAGTTAGGTAAGATACAATAAAAAGAAAAGTATTAAATTAGGTAAATATTAGGCTCGGATGACACATAAGCAAACGAATTTTTTAAGAAAAAATATAATAAAAGAATTAAATTAGGTAAGATACAATAAAAAGAAAAGTATTAAATTAGGTAAATATTAGGCTCGGATGACACATAAGCAAACGAAGCACCACAATTTCTTATTTCTCCAACGAAGCATACGAAGCAGACACATTGGTTAGGAGGATTTTGCATTAATATATATGGGTGATATATAGGATTAAGTTCAAATGAGAACCATGTTCCTATATGTGAACCTAGAGTCAATTATGGGTTTTAGATCACTACTGGTGTATATAACTGAAAATATTAATAAAGCACTGTAATTATATAATAAAAGAGTCAATTATGGGTTTTAGATCACTACTGGTGTATATAACTGAAAATATTAATAAAGCACTGTAATTATATAATAAAAGCATTAGTTCGCAAGTTCGCATATAATGACATGGTTCCATTTGAACTCACCCCTACATATATATATGTGTGTGTGCGCGCGCGCATAAATCATCAATGAATTATTCATATATATATATATATATATATATATATATATATATATATATATATATATATATATATATATATATATATATATATATATAAATCATCAATGAATTTTGAATAAGAATTATAGAAACATAAGAAAACCTTGTGTAACCGAATCCTATAATTATGCCTAGTATAATAACATATGAGGTATGATAAATTAGATTAATTTTGAATTTGTTTAATAATGACACACACACACACACACACACACACACACATATATATATATATATATATATATATATATATATATATATATGTATTAAATCTTTGTATAACTGATTCC
>BMAC01000835.1:83761-126908 GCA_014905375.1 Phtheirospermum japonicum | reverse complement strand
TATATATATAGATAGATAGATAGATAGATAGATAGATAGATAGATATAGTGGTGAAAGTGGGGGCAAAATAGTAATTTTGCCCCAAAACGGCCTAACCACCGATACTGGAAAATAGCCCCATCAATGGCGCGTCGACAGGTTGCGTTGATTGCCGGTAGCAAGGCTGGTCGACAGGGGCTTTCGACGTGGGCGGGAGGCGTGCATCGGCGTTGCGTCGACGACGTGTCGAGTGCTGGTCGACCGATGACAGCTTTACGAGTCCTTGTCTAGTTTCTCATTGTTCCGAACTAGCCGTAACTCTCGTGCGTGGCTCCACTCCGAAAACTGAAACAAACAAGAAGACCAAAATAGAATGAATACTTACAAATGACGAGAGAAAAAGTGCTAAACAAGATAAAATAATACGACCTACAAAAAGACTAAAAGAAAGTAAAACGAGAGAAAACCCGCTATAACATACAAAATAAAACACAAAAAAAATCACACACAAATATGTACATATGAATTCCCCCACACTTAGTTTTTGCTTGTCCTCAAGCAAAACTGAGCCTAGACATAAACAAGGAAAATCTAACCACCCGATATGAACTAAAAACTAATGCATTCAAATGATTTGAAGAGTTATGCATTAAATCAATTAAAAATTCAACTAAGATGATTACACGATACGTTGAGATAAGATGTTTAAAATCTCTTCTGAATGCCTAAAAGTGATGTGTTTCCCTTCATGCATGTTCCCCGTCCATGCCTCGACCAAGGTCTATTCACGCTTAAACCACTAAGATAGGCACCCAACTAGCCCAATCATCTATACACCTCTTTTACAATAAAATCTAAAAAGTAAAAATAAAAAATGGGTACATGGGTTGCACGACTTATTATATGTACTTCACTTGTACAAGGGTTACTCTTCTTGTACCTTTTTTTCTTCTTTCTCTTTTTTTTTCTTTTTTCTTTTTTATTAGTACCTATAAAGACGAGGTACTAGATGAACAAAATATTTACATCTCAAAAATGAGGGTTCATTGACTCCAATCTCATGTTACTAAATACAACTTATAATATTTTACGATGAGCACATGGGATTTTTAACGTCTCTAAAAATAAAATGAAATATTTTCAGAAACTTCTATAGAGGGTATTTGAAAATGGGGCTAGTGGAGAGTATTCGACTCTTGGAGTGGAACATGAATAGAACAATGATCAAGACACTTCAAAGGTTTCCTACATTTCTTGCTCCACAATTACACTAATGTCAAACGAAAGTCTAAAAAACCTAACCAAAGCATTTAACAACGTCACTTCGTCAAGGTTCCAATCAATATCAATCCAACGACTCAAATCATATACACAAGCAAGCATATAAAAGAAATTGCTAAACAAGGACAACCCCCCCACCCACCCACACACATTTAAACCATGAAATTCCCACATTGAACATGAAATAATATAACATCGGTAAAAAGGGGGAGAGATTCGTCTCTGTAGTCGCGCTTGTGATGATGAGTCGAGCATGAAGTTACATCTAACGGGCGGTAGAGTCGAGAGAAACCTACAAAAAGGGTTAAGTGGGGAAAAACAAACACAAAAGACTCGGTCATAAAATTAAAAACGTCAAAATGTACAAAAGGAAATTGTTTTTGTATTTTCAAAAACTTTCAATTTTTTTTAAATAAAACAAGAGACCAAAAGACTAAAACAAAAATAACAAATATAAAATTATGATTTATTATTATTATTATTATTATTATTATTATTATTATTATTATTATTATTATTATTTATATATTTAAAAAAATCAAATCTGTTTGTAAAGTTTATTTGAAAACATGATAAAAAGAGGTAAGAAAACATTTGGAAAAATTTTGACGTGTAATTTTTTTTGAATTCTTGTAGTTTTCTTTTTTCTTGAAAATGGGTTGAAGTGAGCGGGCCGGTTCTTCTGGGTCGGTGTTGATCGAAGGCCCATCGATGGGTTGGAAAGAGAGCTTCGTCAACCAGGGCATTGATCGACAACCTGTCAACGGGTTGGAGAAAGAGTTCATCGACAATGGCGTCGATCGTTGGTCGATCAACACCTACATATGGGTAGCAACGATGTGTCATTGATGCTCGCCATCAATCTATCGCTATGCCTTGCATCGATCGACAGAAGGTGAACGGGGTCCACAGAGAGCTTTGTTGACATGGGCGTCGATCGATGGGAATTCTGCAGGGCCTCATTTTCTCTCTGAACGCTGTTCCTCGAACAAAGCCTTGGATCCTTCAAAGTATGCCCCCGAGTATGCATAAACGGGCTTCAAACTTCAACTAATCCTCCCAAAATATCAAAAATAAGAGAAAATAAAGAAAGAACTTGGGTTGTCTTCCAAGAAGCGCTTGTTTAAAGTCAAAAGTTTGACATCTTATACGAGCAATGCTATCCAAGATCCAATTAATAATAGGTGACAATCGTGCCAAGCCTTAGTGTTCTACAAGAGCAAGAGCGGCGATGAAAATCACCAAGACGATCATGACAACCAAGTTCTAGGATAAGAGAAATGAAAACTTCAACTCGCTTTGGAGGTCGAAAGCGTGAGTAGTCGATCACCAAGAAGTGATCGAAAGTCAATCGCGTGGAGCGATGTCCGGTCACCGAAAGAACTAGAAAATATGTCGAACAAATGGAACAAACCTCAACCAATCAAGCTCCTTCATTTCTTCAATCACCAACTCAGCACTCCCAGAAACATGCAATGTAATATCCGAGCTTAGGGAAGGGTGATCGGGCTCCTTCTCGACTATCTCTTCCACCACCTCGAAGTTAATATTGAACAATGCAGCGGGAGAAATGATAAGCAGCTCAATAAACTCAACCTCCTCCAAAACCAGCACCACAACTCCACCATCATCACAAAGAGCAAATAAGCTCTAATCTCCGAAATTCTCTAAGACTCCAACGGCAACACCCCTACACTCTTGTCAAAAACTTCATCAAAAAGCGCAAGAGGGGCGATGCACTCAACCAAATCTTTAATAACCACCTCTTTACACACTCCTCCCAAATAAGCATTCAAGCTCAAGTCACCAAATTCCAAGGTGGTATCCACCACATCAAATATCGGCGCCTCATCTAAACGAGGTCGGTTTACCTCATTCTAAGCTTCATGAACTTTCACTACTGTAGAAATAGGATACGAAGGCGGCTGATTAATTGCGGTTCTGGAAAAACCACCGTTAAATACTTTTACGGCGGTTTTCCAAAAAACCGCCGTTAAATCAGTCATTTAACGGCGGTTTTCATAAAACCACTGTAGAAACGTACATTTTACGGCAGTTTTATGAAAACCGACATTAAAACTGAACTAATTAACGGCGGTTTTTAAGAAAGCGCCGTGAATTAACAAGTATTCACGGCGGTTCCTCAAAAACTGACATTAATTAGTTCATGAGTTAATTATTGCATTAGATTTAACGTCGGTTCTATTAGAACCGCCGTAGAATAGTAAGCTGCCATGTCACCGATCCTCGTCCTTATCAAGAAATTTTTTTGGGCCGTTGATCCGTGTCTCGTCCGACGATCTACATTCACCACGTCATAAATAAAAAAATAAAAAGATTTTTTTTAATTCAGATCGTACATTCACCACCGATCCTCCGTCTAACCTAATTCACCTCACTCCAACTAACCCTAATTCACCTCTTCGATCCTCAGAGCTCAATTCTCCTTCACCATAGCCTCTTATCGCGGCAAGGTAAACCCCTCTCCCCTTCATCTCACTTCCCAAAACCCTAATCTTAAACCCCCCCTTTCTTCGCTATCAGAGCCCTCGCGACATCCACGATTCACGGTGGTTTCTAGCGACCGAGTCCGTAGCCTGACAATCATTGGGCCCCACGGAACAATGATTTCAGAAACCCTAGTAGCGGCCTCCGCGAAAGTCACCGCAAGATCGACACTCGTCTCCTGCATAAACCCGTCGGCATTGATCTCATCTGCAATGGCTGCCAACATCACGTCCCCCGATCCCAAGAGCTCTCGATTTTGTGCCATTCCTCTCACTATTTGTATGGTTTTCCTTTTATTTACACGTGCCCTAATCCCCGAATTATTTATTTATTTTTGTCTTTAATCCGATATCCTTTGACAAATAATTAGGGTTCTGTGAACAAATATTAATTTCTTTTGGGAATCAAGAATAGCTTTCGAATTTATAGTATCTGCTTGCCGGGAATCTGTTTGGCACCTTTTGCTTGAGGGATCGTCAAATTTTTATGAGTTTAACCCTATTTCTATTCTAATGGAACAATTGAGAATAATATAGTGTTCTATTTTGATTTGGCTCATAAGTTCGTTATTCTTCTGAATGGCAGGTGAATTAAATCCTTCTGTAATGGAAGAGGATACCAGGGAAATCAACGGGTTGAGGAGTGGCTTTGTAATTTGTATGAGTCTGGTCTAAAGTGACAGGCTGCGAAGTAGTTAGAGGGTGACCCAGAATACCCGAGTCCATCACGAAAAAATCAGTCGAGCCGTGAGTAGCGGAGATCGCCGACACAATGGAGGAAGAGAGGAGCAGCCAGCGCTGAAGGATCCTCTACGAACCGCCCAGCTAAAAATGGGTGAGGGGCAGAATTATATAAAATACGGAGATGGTATTTCTTTTACATTATTTATGTGTTTCAGCATGGAAATTACTGCACTAGTTTATTCAGTTTTTTTTTTATTTTCGATAATGCTTTTGATGATTGCCATCATTGAATGAATTGCTCGCCTCTAATATTCTATGTGGATTATAGCATGCTTTAGCAGGATTCTGTGGTTAAATATTAAGAGYAGAATAAAGTGTGAGAGAACTATTCCTTGAGCATCTGGAACTTGTTATTGGARGAATATTAATTTGTGTGGCTACCAATTAGACAAATCATGATTGTGAATAAAATGTCTTTTGTCATAAATTATCAGCTTAAGAGTTGAGATATGTCAAAAAGAGATCGTAAGATGTTGTAAAAGGGACTGAAACTGAGAATATTTAAAAAAAAAAAGGTTATCATTGCGCAGTGCAATTATTTTGAGGATAGGAGTATGCTTTGTGTAAATGTTTTCCCATGAACTATTATTTTCTGCATAGTTAACCTATATTTAAACATATTATCATTATCATTATTACTATTACTATTATCATCATCATCATTATTATTATCATCATTATCATTGGGGATAAATGCACGTGTAAAGTCCATTGTTTCCAATCAAGTGCTTGCAGACATTCCAGCTTCTGTGAGATTTGATGTCTTACGGGCTTTGATAAAGAATGGCAACTCTTCGTCTATGGTAAGCCCTAAACACTTTGAAGCAGTCAGTTTTTAGCCTCTTGGAGTGTGAAGTGTCTAGCGTTGATAATTTATGGTACTCGGGTGTCCCAAATCGGAATACTTCTAGATTGTGTTAAACAGGAAATGCGCACGGGGAAAATCAAAGGGGGTTTATCTAGTGAAGTTAGTCAATCTTCATCGTTTTGGAATCCATCTGTGCTTAAATTGCTGGAGGAGGTTCATAAGCCGCCAAAGGGCGGATCTCCACATCTTCCCGAGTACAGTGATCCAGTAAACTCTCTCTCTCTCTCTCTCTCTCTATCTATCTATCTATCTATCTATCTCTCTCTCACACACACACACACACTCTACATGCATGTATTTATCTGTCTATCTACCTCCTCCCTCCTTTGGTATGCCATTGTCTTTACACAACTCCCCTTCTATGTGAAAAAACTGGTATAACAAAAGATTGTTCGTTTATTTTTCACTCTTGAATAACACTTAAAAACATATACATCAAACTGTGTCATTTTTCTATTTAGTTTTCTTACGTGAAATGCATGATTTTGTGTTATATTCTCCTTTTTTTGTTTTTACATATCTTGTTGTCTGCATAATGTTTCTTACTTTATTAACAACCTTACAAGTTTTGACGTTTTCCGCAATTTTATTTGGCTTCCTTTGCTTTGTTGATAGCTCCTACTGCAAGTTTCCACATGAGTGTCTAAAATATGTATTTTAATTTTTCATTGATAGTTGCACTCCTAATATTCAAATGAATCTCATGGCCCGGCTACCTAAGAGTTGAAGCAATTGAGTAAGACCTTTTCACAATGTGGAGTTTGTTGCTGTTTAGCAGAACGTGTAAATAGTATTTTCACCAAGGTTCCTACTTGGCTAATTCGTTAAAATATTCTGAAGCTAGTTGGTTGTGCTTTTTTGTGCAAACATTTTCCTTGCTAATTCCTTGATATTCTTTTTGCTACAGGTTTTATGGGCGCTTAATCTCTTCAGATTTATTCTCATTACAGAGTCCCCCAGTAAGTACAACCCTTTCGATCTATATATATGTGCCGTATTTGTTTATTGTTTTTTCTTGGTGGGTGGGGGACGGGGGATATGGGAGGGTGAATCACCTGAAATTCAATTTGTATTCGGTTTTGGAGTTACAAAACCGAATACAACCCTTTTTTAATGTGCTCGTTTTTATTGTTGTTGCAGAGTTCAGCTTGACTGACAAGCAAGCAGAGGCTATATTAGATATAAGCCTCAGAAAGCTAACATCTCTTGAGGTATTTCAGTATCTTATGACATCTATTTCATATCACATTTTTTACGATTTTCTTTATTATTGATCGCTCTCTCCTTCTCGTCGATTATCAAAGACGACAATATCATTAGGTATGAGTTTTTTTTTACCTAGCTAATTATCTTTATTTGCAGTTTGGGTGCATGGAATATGTATTTTACAATTAATTTCTGAGTATATTTCTTGATTGGAACTGGAGTGACCCATTATTTTCTTTTGCCATTAATTTCTGAATTATAACYATACGGATTTGTGAACAGAATTGATTTAAACTAATTTTCCGCTGGCTCATGGAATTTGAGGAAGAGTGCAGGTGTTGGAGAACTCATTTGTAATTGCTTCTGATAATGAGTGGTTTAATGTACTTACCACAGTGGATATTAAGACAGATCTTTGTAATTTTTATACATTGTTCATTGGTGGTGTGTAATTAGAGTTGTTGAGCTTTTATTATTTTCTACTTCTTTTCCCCCACATAAAAACTTACTCATCTTAATAAGTTTCTCAATTTATATCTGTTCGTCATGGCTTGAACTAAACTTTGTACTTACTCATCGTTTTAATAGAAAATATGGTTTATTTTTACTGAGAGTATTAGTTTTTTATAATTGTATTTGTATTTTCATTTCTTTTTTCTTTATTTTTTTTACTACTTTCTAGAAGGTATTTTTCACAACCGTCGTAAATAGTCTGTTCTGGAAAACAGGCTTCCTAGAAGGTATATTTAAAAAACCGCCGTAAAAACGCTGCATTCTACGGCGGTTCAAAAACCGCCGTTAAATCCCTAAAAAACCGCCGTTAATTCATGATTTTTTACAGCAGTTTTTAAAAACCGCCGTAAAATTTAACGGTGGTCGATATAACGACGGTTCAAAAACCGCCGTTAAAAGCTTAAAAAACCCGCCGTTAAAGTGTTGTTTTGCAGTAGTGTTTTATGGGTGAAGTTACTATAGTGTGATGGTTGGAGCATGGATTGTTACACAAAGGAGACAAGGGATAATAATCATATCTCTTATTATAAGAATATGATTCGCGAGGAGCATTTAAATCATTATATCTTGAATTGTGGCATTTGGTAGGGGGGGATAAGGCTCGAGATTCGGATCATGGGAATTTGATGTCGGAAGAGAAAATGCGTCGTAGCTCAAAGAATAAGAATTTGGTCGAGCATACGAATCATGGCTCATGCTAAAATAGTCGGAGGCAAGTTGGGTGCATGAGGGGTCAAAGCCCAGATTATAAGGTTTTTCAAGCGGGGTATACGATTTGTTAAAGATCGGACGATAGGAATTATGTGGTGGGGCATGAGGGCCAAAACCAAGATCGTGGTGATTGGGTGGAGCATATGGATCATCGTCGCTTGAATTTTATGAATTTGAAGATGGGGCCCATTCAGGTGAGTAGAACGTCCCCATGAATTGATTGTACACTTCCTCCCAAGTTTTCAAGGAGTTAGGCTCTAAACTTGTTAACCATGTTCTTGCTTTTAACGTGTAGACAAAAAGTCGCATCTTCAATTCATTCTTCGTAAGGCCTTGAAGAGGAAAATTCTGTGTGATGGCATCATACTCGTGGATGAACTTAAGAGGATCTTCACTCGGGAGACCATGGAAATTTGGGAGTTGTTCGGAGTAGAAATCGACAAGACCGTACTCCCGCATTGCAAGCTCAATAGAATGGCCGGTCAAGGAGCATAAGAAGCATACGAGTTACCATACGATTGAGACACTCGATAGTTAGACATTCACTTTTTTTTGATGACTTTTTTTTTAAATGGCTCGTTGAATCTCAGGCCTAAAGGGATGTACCTTGCATACACAACACTCAATGCACAAGATTAAACATACCGGCGGAAAATAACAAAAATAAATAAAAATAACAATCATAAACAAACACCACACACAAACAAAACAAATAAAAACACAAACAAAGATCACAAAGACCAAACACAAAAATCACAACCTTTAGCCTTCCCCGGCAACAACGCCAAATTTTGAGTTGAAAATCTTAACACTTACTTTTTATTAAAATAAAATTTCATCCACAAGAGAACGGAGCGGTTGTAAGTGACAAGCTTAACTCGAGTCAAACCTCTCGAGGAAGACTAATCGGAGGTAATTTTTGTGTTTGATTCACAAATGAGAAAATAATGGAAAAAACTATTCTATACACGCGATCAAGTTTTGGTTTGAAAATTTGTAGTATCTTAGCTGATGATTTAAACGACGAGAATCAAAATCGACAGAGATTAATAAAACGGGGGTCTAGGGCTCTTGAATCATCTCCATGATCAATAGGCATTTCATCGAACACTTAATCTACGGGTTGAGGTTGTCAATCCCAACTTATAGATTAAACACCCAAGAATCTCAATTGATGGTTTTAAACAAGTCTAGGCACTTAATCCATGAACTCTAGATACAACTCATCAAGTAACACAACAATTCAAACTTAACGCAAGCATACACATAATTAAAGAGACAACTCTTAGTGATATATATTAGGTGTATATTTGTAGAGATCCTTAGTTTGTTATCTTTGATAGTTTTCCATATTAGTTTCCTTAACTATCTCCTGTACATGTATTATTTATATCCTCACGGATACGTCAATAACAATCAATTGAGATCAAATACCTTTTATGGTACCAGAGCCCGAAACCCTAGCTTTCGTGCCTCCCTTCTCATCCCGCCACACAACCCTCATAAAGCTGCCGCTCCTCACCTCCCTCTCGGTTCGTTTCGATGGCCGAAGGCAAGGAGACCGCTGCTAAAGATAGTACCACCAAACCCAACCTTCATCCGGTCTATACCATCACTAATATTTAACATAAGGTACGTGTCTTGGACGGGACAAAAGTCTCTTATTCATCATGGGTCAAGCTTTTCCAGCTCCATGCCCGAGGGTATGATGTTCTATCTCATATTGATGGATCACAACCGCCTATGAACACCGACCCAGAGTACGAATCATGGGTAAAGATTGACTCCATTGTATTAAAATGGATTTATGGCACCTTGTCTGATGAACTACTCGTTCGAGTCCTCGAAACCGATTCAACTGCACAAGAAGCGTGGAACCGTATTAAGACGATCTTCTCGAATAACAAGGGTTCTAGAGATGCCGCCTTAGAACAAGAATTCACCAATTTGCATCTTCGATCCTTGCCATCTCTTGAAGTTTATTGTCAACGTCTGAAAGAACTCAGTGATCAATTATCTGATGTTGACAGCCCCATCAATGAACAACGACTTGTCCTTTAATTGGTTCGTGGCCTTCCCGCCGAATATGATACAGTTGCATCATACATAAATCAACCCTACCATCTTGGGATACTGCTTGTAGCATGTTACAATTGGAGCATCATCGCCAATCGGCCCGGGAAATCATAGTAACACTACCCCCGTTGCCGCCGCCGTTGACACTCCACCACCCAACACATCTCGGTGACCCAACAACAATCATGGTGGAGGGCGTGGCACCCGACGAACTGGACCGGACCAACGCACCCGCAACCCTAGCCAGCCGCAGACTCCACAGCCCTATTGGACCCCTCGCCAGCTGTCACTGCGCTGGAATAATACTTCTGGGCAGTGGAAAAATTGGTGGCAAATGTAAGGGCCGCCACCTCCCTGCCCCTATCCAGCCCAACAGTGATGGGCTCATCCATGGCACAATCTAGCTCCACAGGGATGGACTACTCCCTGGCCAAATCTGCCAATTTCAAATCGGACCACCGCTCCACAGGCCACAACCCAAATTTTCCTCAATCCCATCTCACGGACCTGGATGCTCTGGATCCGAACGTGCTTAGCACTTCCTTTTTGATCATGAGTACTAATTCTCACGATGACCAATGGTACATAGACAGTGGGGCCGGCTCACACTTCACTGGGGATTAAGGTAAAATTTCCCAACCAATTTTATCTAATTCAATTAAGGCTATACAAGTCGGTAATGGTCAAAGCTTAACAGTTCTTGGATCGGGTAACTTTACCATTCCTTGTCCAAAAAAATTCCTCCAACTCAAGAATATTCTTTATACACCTCACATTATTAAAAACTTAATTTCCGTCCGTCAATTCACAATCGATAATTTTGTTTCCCTCGAATTTGACCCATTTGGTTTCTCTATTAAGGATTTCAAGGATGGGAAGATTCTAGCGAGGCATGATAGCGACAGTTCCCTTTATCCAGTCACCAACACTGCCAACATCTTCTATTTATCTCAAACTCAAGACTTTTGGCACAACCGTCCCGGGCATCCCGGATGTCCATTTTTTGATTTTCTTTCTTCAAATAAATTCATTCCTTTTAATAAACGCAGTACTACTTCTATTTACAATTCGTGTCAAATCTCTAAACATAAACGCTTACCTTTTGCTACTTCCTTGAGCACCACTTTATTGCCATTTGACATCATTCATTGCGATTTATGGACGTCTCCCGTCATTAGAAAACATGGCTATAAATATTACATGGTATTAATAGATGATAAAACTCAATTTACATGGGTGTACCCCTTAAAGTTCATATCCGAAACTCTTGATAAATTCATCTAGTTTCACAAATACGTCTCTACACAATCTCATGATAATATCAAGTCATTCCAGTGCGATCTAGGGGGTGAGTTTGACAATCATAACTTCAAAAACTTCGCATCATCTCAAGGCCTTCAATTTCGCTTCGCTTGCCCTCAAACATCCCAACAAAATGGGAAATCGGAACGCATGATTCGCCGCCTGAACGAAATTATGCTAACCCTCCTCAAACACGCCTACCTCCCAACTCATTTTTGGGTTGAAGCAATCCATTGTGCCACCTATCTTCATAACATACTACCCACCAAATTACTCAATTTCAACTCACCAACCGCTGTCCTATATAATCGCCACCCAACTTATGACCATTTACGTGTTTTCGGATGCGCTTGCTACCCAAACATGTCCTCTACACGCCAACACAAACTCGCTCCCCTCTCCACACTATGTGTCTTCCTTGGATACCCGGCCGATTTTCGAGGATACCGATGTCTCGATATGACCACCGGCAAAGTCCTTCTATCCAAACATGTCACATTTGACGAGTCCAAATTCCCATTCCAATCCCATTCGACCCAACAACCCAACGACTATTCTACCCTAGACACTGACCCCTCTCCTCTCCTGTTTCCTTCACCTATATCTCCACCACATAATACCCCGCCAACCGCTGTCTCCCCCACCCATTCGGCTCAAACTGAAAATCCATCCACACATCCCTACAACCCACAATCTGCCTCCATTTCCGACCCACCTACACCACCATCTTTGGCACTCAGTCCGAACAACCACCATACGCCCCCCACATCCGTACCGACTCCACATCCAATAGCAACCACTCCTATCCAAATGTCATCACCGACACCGTCTCACCCTATGACCACCCGATCTCAAGTCGGTGTTTTTAAACCTAAAATTCCCTTTAACCTACATACTACATCCATATCACCCATCCCATCGTCTCACCTCACTGCCTTATCCAATCCCAACTGGGCGGCTGCCATGACCGACGAATATAATGCCCTATTGAATGCGGTTTTAAAAGCACTGTGTCGGACACTTCTTTGTTCGTCTACAAACAGGGTCACAACCAAGCTTATCTTCTTTTATATGTTGACGATATAATTTTAACAGCATCTAATCAGTCGTTGCTTCGCAGCATTATTGATTCCTTGTCCAGGGATTTTTCTATGAAATATCTTGGTGTCCTTCATCATTTTTTGGGCGTGTCAGTTACAAGAAAAAATGGTGGTCTTTTATTATCTCAGGAATCGTATGCCGAAGATATTTTATCGAGAGCAAACATGACCAATTGCAAGCCATCAACCACACCGGTCGACACGGCTTCCAAGTTAAGTGCCACATCTGGTTCTTTACTTTCCGATGGCACTCTTTATCGCAGCTTGGCAGGTGAGTTACAATACCTCACATTCACTCGCCCAGATATCTCTTATGCCTTGCAACAAATCTGCTTATTTATGCATGCCCCCCGTGATCCACATTTCCAATTCCTCAAACGTGTTTCGTTATCTTCGCGGTACAATTAATCACAACCTACACATTCTACCTTCCCAGTCTCAATCTTTAACAGCTTATTTTGATGCCTACTGGGGGGCTGCCCTGACTCTCGGCGATCTACCTCCGGGTATTGTATTTTTTTGGGAAATAACCTTATATCATGGTCCTCTAAGCGTTAGGCTACCATATCAAGATTTAGCGCTGAGGCCAAATACCGTGGTGTGGCCAACACAGTCGCTGAAGCAAGTTGGATACGAAACTATTGTTGGAATTATCATTTCCTCTTCGTCAAGCTACAGTCATTTATTGTGACAATATCTCTGCGGTCTATCTCTCCGACAATCCTGTGCAACATCAACGAACCAAAGACATAGAGATTGATATTCATTTTGTCAGGGAAAAGGTCCGAATTGGCTCTGTTCGTGTTCTGCACATACCCGCCGACTATCAATATGTTGATATCTTCACAAAAGGGCTGCCACGACCTTTATTTCTCAAATTCAAATCCAGCCTTTGCGTTTGTCCTTCTTCCGCTACGACTGAGGGGGTGTCTTAGTGATATATATTAGGTGTATATTTGTAGAGATCTTTAGTTTATTATCTTTGATAGTTTTCCATATTAGTTTTCTTAACTATCTCCTGTACATGTATTATTTATATCCTCACGGATACGTCAATAGAAATCAATTGAGATCAAATACCTTTTAACAACAAGCTTGAAGTAAAGCAATAATGAAGAATAAGCTTTGAATAACAATAATTATAACCATGTGAGTTTCTAAGAATTATATAACATGAAATCATGAAAAATACAAGAAAAACAATCACGAATCTAGAACATCATAATCCCAACAAGAAAACTCATAATCAAACAAAAAAGATATTAGATTAATAAAAGAAAGGAAATGAAAGCTTACTAATTATCAAAGGCGGATTTCATCATTTGAAAGAAAAATTAAACGAATTAAAATAAATCTTGCTTCCAAAATCTGAGTGATGCATAACAATCTAAAATTTACTAAAAACTAAAAAAATTGAATTTGAATGAAAAAAGTGAAAAGAATTTATGGGAAAATGAATAACATTCTTGGACTTGTCAAACCCTAAGAAGTTTTAGAGCTTGATATTCTGAAAAAGAAAAGATATATATATAGTGGTGAAAGTGGGGGCAAAATAGTCGTTTTGCCCCAAAATGGCCTGACCACCGATACTGGAAAATAGCCCCATCGATGGCGCGTCGATAGGCTGCGCCGATCGACGGTGGCTGGAATTCCTCAGAAGGTTGGTCGACAGGGGCTTTCGACATGGGCGAGAGGCGCGCATCGGCATTGCGTCGATGACACATCGATTGTTGGTCGATCGACGGCAACTTTACGAGTCCTTTTCCGATTTCTCGTCGTTCCGAACTGGTCGTAATTCACGAGAACATGTATGGCTTCGCTCGAAAAATTGAAACAACCAAGAAGACCAAAATAGAATGAAAACTTACAAATGAGAGAGAAACAGTGTTAAACAGGATAAAAATAACAGGACCTATAAAAAAACAAAAAGAAAGAAAAAATAGAGAAAATATGACCTAAAACCCGCTATAATACAGAAAAAAAATTACAAAAATACACAAAAATCACACACAAATATGTACAAATAAGCTATTTTTTTTGTATATTTACCATATATATTAAAATCTTTAAATCTCATTTTGATTTAATGTGCGTAATTAAAGATGTTTACATCCTATAATTAATGAATGGAGGAATCGAGTTTAAAATTGATTGGCATCATCCTATAAAATGGCAGAATCAAGTTTACAAAGTTCTTTTTTTGTTTCCCCTCATTGTCTCTAGCCTAATACTTTTTTTAATTGTTCAATTCTTAGTGAGTGGAACTAATCATGCTTATCGTCGTAGATGCTGTTTCTAGTAATGGTTCTTGTGTATTTCGGGGAAGCGACTTCCGAAGGCATCCAAAGGAAGGAGCAAGCAGAGCGTTGATTGACAACATCCTATAAAAGTGTGTAATTTTTAGAAAACTGCGTAGAAAGAAAAAAAAAAGATGTAGATGTCACCAACTTGAGTGGATCTCTTGTGTGACAGTCACACGTATCTTTTATAATGTGATGGAGCCCAAATTCACATTCAACCCGGATCCGCTAAACCAATTCAGATTCATATATAATTAAAAAAAAAAACTCCCTACCAACTCTCTCTCTCTCCTCTCCCGACTCTCTCTCCCCACCCACTCCACGGTAGTCAACCACCACTACCATTGCTTCTTGCGACTACCCTTGAATCTTCAAAATCCTGGTAAACAAAACATGATGAGACCACTATCATAATAGTTTAGGGCAAACTAAGCAATGCCAGTGAATTAAAATAATTACAAGTTTAATCTATATATAAAAAATATATATATATAAAAAAAAACAGACTAACCATGAATATGAGACATCTTCATTTCCATTATATATTCTTCTGTATCTGCCACCAGGAAGACTGTAAAATGAATGTAACTATTTCTCATCTTAATTTGAAAAAAGAAAAAAGAAAATTTGTACCTCATCAACCAATGGCACCACATCAACCAATGGTACCATGTGATGTGGACCAAAATATTTGTACGTAACGATATGTGATATATGTGGATATTTGTGGAAAGCGGCCTCATTTCTAGGAGAGGGTGTGCCTCCTGGAAAATGGGTGAGCTATGTAATGTCCTTGAGATGTGAACGAGCTGAAGGCTGTTCCTCAAAAGTAAGCGAGTTAATGTGTCTGGAGTAGCGACCTGTAGTATGAGGATGAGTTCTCGTATAGGGCGTGATCTCTGGTGGGTTGGGCTGAGTATTTGAGCCTGATTGAAAGTTTAATATGTGTATGGGTCTGGTGGGCTGTATGCCCAGGCTTATTTCGGTAATATATTGAGAAGTTTCATGTGTATGGAAACTTATCATATGGGAAGAGTCCCAATTGAGAGTCGGTGAAAGAGTCATAGTATGAATGGAATTCTGGTTATGTAAGGTAACCCTAGATAGTGGAGGATTTCTCCTATCTCTATAAAAGGGGCTTTTGACTCTTATTTTATTATCACTATCACACCATTATTACCTTACGCATTGATATACTTGAATATTGAGAGAGAGAGGAAAGTGTTGATTTCGCTTATTAACTTAAGCGTCGGAGGGCCTTAACGGGCTCGAAATCCGGCCTGTCTGAGGTGCTGTTTTGCAGCATCGGCGAGGTTTCTAGGAGATTTGTGGAGAGCTTCGAAGGTCGTTGAGACGTATTTCATCATCAATTCAGGTCGGTGATCTTTTCTGAGGTTAGTACCCCCTATATTTGGTAGTTCAACTTTTTGGACTTATCAAATTGGCGCCGTCTGTGGGAAAGAGGGACACCGAGTCCTTGAGCGAAAGGCGTGAGAGATTTCGTAAACAAAACATGAAGGATAACAACATAATTCCGAGGACTTTACAATACGGTTCTCTGTCGAACAACAAGAAGAACAAGAAGAGCAGACTGGCGGACATTAGCGAAAAAGATGAGGCAAGGGATGGAAAAACGCCTCCTCAGGTAGATCCAGTTGTCCAAGGCGTCGGTAGCACACCACCACCTTCCCCCAGGAAGCGTGAGGGAAAAGGGTTGGCGGAAGACGCAGAGATGAAAACACCGGAGGTGGAGGCGCAGGCGCAAAAGGCGATCCATGTAGAGGTAAAAGACGGGGAAGATTTACTAGAGGACAAGCCCTGTCAGAGTAAAAAATGATTTTTGGATGGACTTATGGATTTCGTGCCGCTAGAGAAAAAGGAGGAGTTACGCAGGTACTTAGCAAGCGAGCTGAGTACAGGGAAGGAGAAAGGCGGTAGATCTCATAGCGAGAAGGAGGAGGAGTCGGCGGTTAAAAAAGTAGAGCGGGGCGAGAAATCTACGTCGAAAAGATTGTCTCGTAAGAGGGGACGGAGTACACGAAGAAATGGGATGTTTCTAGTTCCACCTCATCTGTAGGCTCTCATACTCGTAGACGATGAGCGAGAGGAGTGAAAGTAAGGCGAAGTCATTACAGGCGAGGTAGTCGACGGCATTAGAGATATAGTAGTGAGAGTGAGACTCCGACCTCTGATACGGATGGTGGGTCTCAAGAGAAAACCAAGAAGAGCGGTAATGTGTCCAAAGAAGGAAAAGGAGAGAGCGAGATGGGACCACATAATAAGGCCTTTAGAGAGCTGCAGGAGGCCATGCTGAAATTGCAGAGACGAGTGGATGGAGATAGGTTGGAAGGAGAAGTAGGACATCCTTTCTCGGAGGATATGATGCATGCAGCAATGCCTAAAAACTATAAAGCGTTGGATTTGCAGTATCGGGGGTTAACGGATCCAGTCGAGCACCTACAGCTCTTTGAAAACGCGAGAATGCTACACAGTTACACTGATGACGTGGCATGCCGGGCTTTTGTGTCCACCCTGAGGGGAATCGAACAAAATTGGTTCTATCAACTCCCGCAGGGGAAGATCACCAGTTATCCAGTATTGCGAGCTGCCTTTTTAAAGCAGTTCTCTAGTGCTCGATAGGGTGAGAGGACGGCACAGTCACTCTTTACCATGGTACAACGACCTGGCGAGACGCTTAAACAATACGTTAACAGGTTCACCAGTGCTACTTTAGGGGTGCCCACTGCCACTGACGAGATGAAGGCTGGAGCTTTACGTCAGGGACTAAGGAGAGAGGACTTGCGTAAATCATTAGTGAAGAAAGAGGCATGAACGTACGATGATGTCTTGTCAAGATGTCATAAGTATATACAGGTGGAAGAGGCCGAGGAGGAACATCAAGTGCGTTTTGGCAGGTCGGATGCAGATACGCGAGAAGTTATCCCGAGAAGAGAAGTAAGAAGAGAATCAAGGAGGGAAGTGCGCGGGCTCCTGGCTTCGAGTGCCGGGGTTAGTGGGAGACAAGAGGCGAGCACGCGCGATTGGAAACAAGAATATTTTACACCATTGATTTATCCGTGGGCTAAGGTGTTCAGTATTATGGAGCGTTCTCTGCCTGATGCCATACAATGGCCAGAGGATCGCACACCTATCCCCACTCATCCCAAGACTGCCTCCTTATGCCGATTTCACAATAATTATGGACATTTCACTGAGAAGTGTAGACACCTCAAAGAAGAAATAGAAAGACTGATAAAAGCAGGGCATTTGAAGGAAGTAATTTATAAAGAGAGGGAGCCGCGCGAACAAGGGCAGGTGTTACCTCCACCACCGCCGAGGAGCCCGCCTCAGCAGCAGGTGGCGAGGTAAGGACGGAAAGGAAATCAGAGACAGGAAGGGCCGCGGAGAAATAGAGAAAGAATAAACATGATTTTCGGAGGGCCAACGGATGGTGACTCCAACAATGCGAGGAAACGGCATGTTAAGTCAGCTCGTTTGGGCGTAAGGGAGGTCACCAGTGTGAGCAAACAACCTCAAGTCGTGGGGCCAGTCATTTCTTTTGACCCCGATGAGAGGCGCGGGCTACAGGAAGATCACAATGATGCATTGGTAATAGAGGTGGAAAGTGAAGGTTATGAAGTCAGCAGGATATTTGTGGATAATGGGAGCTCGGTAAACATCATATATACAGACTGCCTTGATCAGATGGAGATAGATAGAAGAGTGCGGTCGGTGAACACGCCCATATATGCTTTTAATGGGGCGGAGGTGAACACAGAAGGCGAGCTGACGTTACAAGTAGTGTTGGGAAAAGATGAGTCGAGAATGGAGAAGAACTTAAAGTTTTTAATCATCCAGGGGAGGTCGGCCTACAACGCGATACTGGGAGGACCTGCCCTTAATGCGTTTCAGGAAGTAACATTGACTTATCACATGAGTATCAAGTACCCAGTAGGCAATGGAGTGGGTGAGGTTGTCGCAGAGCAACAGGTCGCCAGATCGTGTTATCAGATGGCGGTCAGGAAAGGGTTGATGGAGAACAAGCGAGAGAGAAATAACGATCAACCGGAAGGGGTACTAAATCCCAAGAAAATGAAAGAACGTGAGAACTCGATTCGGCCGAATGAGGAGTTAATGGAGATTTCCTTGGAAGAAGAATGCCCGGAATACACCACGAGAATAAGTACCCAAATACCTGAAGCATTGAAGAACGAGCTGATAAAGCTGTTAAGGGAGTTTCGGGATATATTTGCGTTTGGAGACGACGAGTTGACAGGGGTATCACCAGAGGTCGCGCAGCACCATTTAAATGCGGATCCAGATGCGAGGTCGGTGAAGCAGAAGAGGAGACATTTTGGGTCAGAATTGGACAAGGTGATCGAAGGAGAGGTACAGAAGTTGTTGAAAGCGGGTCATATAAGAGAGATTCAGTTCCCAGAGTACTTGTCCAACATTGTGATGGTACCAAAACCAGCTCAGAAGTGGAGGATTGTGTGGATTTCCGTGACTTGAATAAAGCATGTCCTAAGGATCATTATCCTTTGCCGCGAATTGATCAGTTGGTGGATTCTACCTCGGGGTGCGAGCTGTTGAGTATGATGGATGCTTCGCAAGGGTATCACCAAATACCCTTGGCAAAGGAAGATCAGCCCAAAGTAAGTTTTGTTACTTCCACAGGTACTTACTGTTTCGTCTCCATGCCCTTTGGATTGAAGAATGCAGGAGCGACCTATCAACGGTTGGTGGATCGCATGTTTAAGGATTTGCTGGGGTCCACCATGGGGGTTTATGTCGATGACATGCTGGTGAAGAGAAAAAAAGCAGAATCCCATGTCGAAGATTTGAAGAAGACTTTCGTTATCCTGAGACAGTATGGAATGAAGCTTAACCCGAAGAAGTGTGCATTTGGGGTGCGATCAGGGAAGTTTTTGGGTTACATGGTGACGGAACGAGGAATCGAAGTGAACCCAGAGAAGGTGCGAGCTGTTTTAGAGATGCCGCACCCTCGTACGGTGCGAGATGTGCAGGTGCTTACAGGGCGCATTGGAGGTCTTAGTCGTTTCATTTTCAGGTCGGCGGAGCGAGGCGTCCCCTTTTTTAGGGTGCTAAGAAAGGGGTCCAGGTTTGAGTGGACACAGGAGGCTGCGAGTGCCTTTGACGAGCTGAAAAAATACTTGGCAGAGATACCACTGCTGACCAAACCGATGCCAGGAGAGGATTTAATTTTATATATATCAGTGGGGGAGGTCGCAGTGAGTTCTGTCCTGATCAGAGAAGAAGCAGGTTTGTAGAGACCTATTTATTATATTAGCAGGATGATGCGGGGAGCTGAACTGAAGTACACCGAGCTGGAGAAAGGAGGGTTTGCGTTGGTTTGTACGGCCAGGAAGTTGAGGCCTTATTTCCTGAGCCACAGAGTGAAGGTGCGTACCAACTTGGCCCTCAAGCAAGTCCTGGGCAATCCAAATGTGTCCGGGCGGTTGGTGAAGTGGGCAGTGGAGTTGAGTGAGTATGACGTGGTTTATGAGCCAAGGGTGGCTATTAAAAGCACAAGTATTGGCGGATTTCTTGCAAGAGATGACGGGTCAGGTCGACAGGAGTAAAGAAATAAAAGAGTGGATCTTGTATACAGATGGATTGACTATGGTGTCAGGATCAGGGCTGGGCATTATGTTGCTCAGCCCGGACGGAGAGAATTTGGAGTTCGCGATCAAATTAGGGTATAAGGCGTCCAATAATGAGGCTGAGTATGAAGCCGTGTTACAAGGAGTTAAAATGGCGGACGAGCTAGGAGCGCGCAAGTTATGGGCTTACACAGATTCCCAGTTGGTAGCTCGTCAGTTCGATGGTTCTTTTGAGGCTAAAGAAGAGCGCATGGTGATGTATCTGAATAAGTTGCGAGAGGAAGTGGTTCGTTTTGAGGAATTCAAGTTAGAACACCTGCATCGAGCTGAAAATACACGGGCAGATCAACTCACTCGGATAGCAGGAGCACTAGGGACTTGTGACACTCGCAGGATTACATTGATGGAGTTGAGCCACAGTAGCACAGAAAGGGGAGAGGAAGTTATGGAGATTGAGGATAAAGATGATTGGCGATCACCTATTTGGGATATTCTCCTTAAAGCGCAAGAGGGCGCAGAGAAATTGACAACAAAAGAAGCTAGAGTTGTAGCTCGTTTTTGCGCTATTAATGAGGAATTGTATAAGAGGTCGCGGTTTGGACCTCTTCTGAAGTGTTTAGCTAGAGAATGTGGGTTGGAGGTACTAAGAGAGATACATGAAGGGTACTGCGGAGATCATGCAAAAGGAAAGGCGTTGATGGGTATAACATTGCGAGCAGGTTTCTTTTGGCCTGGGATGAAGGCTATGGCAAGCGAGCTAGTTCGAACTTGTAAGAAGTGTCAAATGCATGCTCCGGTTATTCACATACCGGCTGAGGAAATGATAGTAATGAGCTCGTCATGCCCGTTTGCGCAGTGGGGAATTGATATCGTAGGCCCTTTCCTAAAGACCCCGGGCAATAAAGAACATCTAGTGGTGGCTATTGATTATTTCACCAAGTGGGTGGAAGCTGAGGCTGTCACAGGGATAAGCGAGCAGCATATAATGGATTTCATTTTTGATAATATATTTTGCAGGTTTGGAGTACCACGGGTGTTAGTCTCGGACAATGGGACCCAGTTTAATGGGTGGAAGATGCAGAAATGGTGCAAAGATATGGGAATGAAGCAGCGATTTGCTTCTGTGGCGCATCCACAGACTAATGGACAGGTGGAAGTTACTAATCGGATAATTGTGCAGGGACTTAAGCTGTGGCTAGAGAAAGCAGGTGGACTTTGTGAGGACGAGCTCGCGTCTGTCCTCTGGGCCTATCGAACGACTCCCCGAACCACCACGGGGGAGTCGCCGTTCAGTTTGGTTTATGGGATGGATGCAGTCATTCCAGCCGAGATAGTTGGGGGTTCGCAGCGTCTAATGACATTTAGTGTGGAGGAGAATGAAAGATTGGCTCGAGGAGCAATCGAAACGATTGAGGAGATACGAGAGAAAGCTGCAGCTCGGATGGAGCATTACAAACAACGAGTGTAGGCTGCTTTTAATAAACAAGTTAAACATCGTTGTTTTCAGGTTGGCGATTTAGTGTGGAAGAGAGCTGACGCTTTGAAGGCGACTAAGAAACTGGAGCCAAACTGGATTGGGCCCTTTAAAGTGGTAAAGGTGTTGCGAGGCGGTGCATACATACTCGAAAGTGCAGATGGGAAGATTTTACCCCGGAGTTGGAACGTGTGCCATTTGAAGAAGTATTACGCATAGAGGGTGGATCGCGGCAGAAGGTAACTCTGGTCGGCGGGTACTTCTCCCGGGTAGTCGAGAGTGATTATTTTTGTAAGTTCTTTTTGGTGAGAGAGGGTAACTCTAGATCGGAGGGCACCTCTCTCGACCTAATGCTTATTTCAGAAGTTTTTGTTTATGGCGAGAGAGTGTAACTCTGGACCGGATGGCACCTCTCTTGACCTAGTGGTTGATTGAAAGTTTGTAAGTTTTAATAGCGGGAGAAGGTAACTCTGGTCGGAGGGCACTTCTCCCGCGAGCTATCCAAATGTTTGAATAATATGAAAAGAGAAATTGGGAAAGTTGTTTTGATAAGTTGTATTGCCTGCTCTTTCTGCGAGCTAATATGATTTTTTGAGTTTTTATGGTGGGAGAGGGTAACTCTGGGTTGGAGGGCACCTCTCCCGACCTCATGATTTGTTGAAAGTTTGTAAGGGTGTGATGGCGCGGGAAAGGGTAACCCTGATACCTCTCCCGGCCAAGCGAGCTATTGAAACAAGTGATTTTTGTGAGAAGATAGTTAGTACATCTCTCTTGGTCAAATGGTTTGAGAAAATTTTGTTTTTGTGATTATCATGGCGAGGAGAAGGGTAACTCTGGACCGGAGGGCACCTCTCTCGACCTGATGATCGATTAAGAGTTGTGTTTTTTGTATGATTTAGATTGGCGGACTGGGGAGAGGGTAACTCTTGTATTGGAGGGCACCTCTCTCGCAGTAAAAGTGAAAGTGATGGTAAGTTGATGCTTGTTTAGATTGATGTTGGAGTTTATGATTGTGAAAGCGTTGTTGTTGTGGTGGGAGAAGGTAACTCTGGACCGGAGGGCACTTCTCCCGACCAGGCGAGTTGTTCAGTTGCGTGATTGAGTTTTATGATATTTGTGATACTGAGGAGAAGGTGAACCTCGCCGAGGTATGCCTCTCCCGACTGATTGAATGGATTGTGATCGCATGTGGTACGGGAGAAGGTGGACTTCGTCTGAATAGCACTTCTCCCGATCCAATGAGATGGAAATTATTTTGAGTGGTTGCATAATGTTTGATGAGTTGTTTGATTTTTTATGGTTATATAGTTATGGTGTTAATGATTTTTTGAATAAGTATTATCTCTGCGAGCTAATATGACTGTGTTTGTCGTATGAGATCTTGTGATGGGTAGGCATAGAGAGTATTTAAGGGCGTGTGGATGCCCTTGATAGTGCCTTATGACAAGATTGTATTTTGATACTGAAAGTACATAGATTAAAATATAATGTCTATACAATAATTGCGAATTAAAAAGTGTTTGAAAATTTCTAAATAGTTTTCTCGATTGTAGAAGTCTTAGCAGGGGGACTTGTAAGAGCTGGCTCAGATGTGGGAGTGATGGTAGGTTCTTGGTCGGGCAACAGGTCGTCTAGGGGTGTCTTCAGCTCGGCATGGACCCCCGCAGCCAGGGCTGCTCGACTTTGACAGGACAGCCACCACTTCTCATAAATGGATTGTGTCCAGTCGCCCTTGAAACAGCTAAACGAAGTTAGCTTGTTGATGATGGCTTCGATGTCAGGAGTGTAGGAGACGTTCAGAGCAGCGACCTCCTCCTTGATTATGTTGGCCGCGCTGGAAACCCATTCAGTAGCCCCACCCGCCATCAGTCCAAAATAAATAGAACATTTCTCATAAGCCTTGATGAGCTCCTGACGGTACGCATCGATGAATTTTCTGCCGGTCTCGCTGGTGAGGAAGGTTTGACGACCTTCAGATACACCTTCTTCGCGAGCTATTTTGAGGAGTTCTAGGAGTTTTTGTTGTTGAAGTGCGAGCTCCTCAGTCTTTTTGCTCAATTCTCCGCTCATGCGTGTCGCCTCGTCCTTTAGGCTGTCGATCCGGCTCTTTGAGATTGTTATCTCCTCATCGCGAGCTTTCACTAATTGGAGATTTCTATCCAATTCCCCTTGTGTTAGGGATAGCTGCCGAGTTTGTTGCTCTATTTGGGCAGTTAGCTCGTCAATGATTTTTTGGAGGTCACCCTCCGATGAGCGAGCTGAGAATTCCTTCGCAAATTTGGAGAAAAGAGGTTTCAGCTGCATCAAAATATTTTTTAAGTATGTGGTAAGGATCAAGTGAGTTACGGATAAAGTTTCTTTGTGTTTACCTGCTTGATGGTTTGCTCGGTAAAGAGAGTTTCCACGTCTTCGGCTTTGTCGCATTTGGCTAGCACCTTACTTATGTCGGAAGTGCTAGCGGAGGTCGCCGATGGGCCTTTGCGAAGACGACGTTTTTTCTGTTCGGGCGGGCTGGGACTTAGGCTTTTAGCCTTTGGACCCTCGGGGGCAGCTTGTAGAGGTCGTTTCCCCTTTCTAGCTCGCTGGATCAGTTGGACCTGCTCTTCTTCGTCGGTTGGTCCAACGATTGGTTGTATGGCCTCGCTTGTTTGGGTCGGAGCTGTGGATGAGGAGGGCCTTTTCTTTTCCTCTTCCGGGCGAATGGCGGCACATGTCTTGATGAAGGCAACTGAAAAGTACAGAGGTTATGTTAAAGTTCAGTTTTTAAATACATAGGTAGGTGTAATTACAAAACCTAAATCACCTACCGAATTCATCATCTGTGATGGCGAGATGTGGTGCTACTGGGCGAGAGTCAGTGCCCACGTAGCGGAACATGTCGGATCGGCTGGTGAGGAGTGTTATATTGAATGGGTGTTTGCTCCATTCCTCGAGCTGATCAAAGTATTTTTTGTATAGACGGGGGCACTCTTTGGAGGTGGTTGGTTTATATTGTTTGGGAGTACGGTTTTTAGTTCGGTTATGAAAGGCCAATCTTCGGTGTTATAGATAAAGAAGAAGTTCTTTCTCCACTCGGGGACTTTGTTGGGGGGATTTATAAGAAAGCGAGCTAACCCCGACCGGGTGGAGAGATAGAAAGAGTTTTGTTGGTATTTTATCTGGAAGCAAAAGTGGAAGAAGCCTGGATCAGGATTGGTGTTGTAATATTCACACAGTAAGAGGTATCCAGCCAGATACTTCATAGAGTTAGGGGTTAATTGTAAAGGTGAGATGTTGTACAGGTTGGAGATTTCGATGTAGAAGGGGTGAGCTGGAAACCTAAACCCCGCTACTAGTAGTGTGTCAAAAAGGGTGATATGGTTGGGCGGAGGTCGCAGGGGGTCCACGTGTGGCCCTTCGGGTAGGACCATCTTGGCGGTTTTAGGTAGATTGAGAAATCTCTTAAATTTCTCTAATTTGGGACGCTCGGGTAGTATCCAATAAATTGTATTTAATTTCTTTGGTTGAATGGGAAGAGAAGGGCAGGTCGCTGATGGATAGGGAAGAAGCTACGGTCACAGGGTTCTCCCTAAAGTGTTCGCAGGGTGGAGGTTTATTGGATATAGGTAGAGGGATACCCTCTGGAATAGGTGTAAGGGCTAACGATGAAGAGGGTGGAATTTCGAGGAGGTTTTCTTTTGAGGTTTGGGTTTCAGAGAGGGCTATGGTTTGGGCTTGAAGCTCCGACCAGTTTACGTCACCTTCTGGATCGTCGCGGAGGCCGGGAGAAGGTAATAGGGGTTATTTTTGCCTAGTTTCGATTATAAAAGGGTTTTCAGAGGGATCGGGATCAGGGGAAAGAGTTGAATTTTGTGAATTATCGGTGGGGGACGCTGATACCATCAAAAAATAAAATATATTTAGGGGAGGAGTAACACAGAACAAATATATCTCCGCAAATGCAATTTTAGATCTAACAGTATGATTAAATTGTTATTTAAGGAGATTTGGGGACTTACACATTTTCGACGAGCTGCAGGTCGTTGGTGAACAGTGAAATGATGTGAGATCCTTAAACGATCGTGAGTTTTTAAGCTTTTTTGCAGAATAAAAATGGTGAGTCTTTTTACTTGAGATGGCGTAAAGTAGCGAATAAAGAAGGTGAAGGGGTTTTATGTGTTGGAAGGCGGAAAAGTTGATGGGACAGATAGGAGCGGTATTTATTAGGGTTTATTTGGGGAATGTTTTGGGCCATTAATTCCTAGGCTCACTGGATTTATTATACTTCGAGAATATAAGGGTGTGACGCGTGTCTGGCAAGAGGGCAAACTACATTTAATGAAGCATAAATGAGATGGGATGTGAGAAAAGAAGCGTGTCTTGACTTTACGGTTCGCTTGTGATTGCGATTTTGAATTATTGAGACTGGTTGTGGCTGCAGGTTGTTGAAGGAGTGGTATATTTTCAGGTCGCCCAGTGTAAAATCTTGAGATTTAACTTGGGGACTTGTGCGCATGAGGTCGTTTAGTACGATTAATTATTGTGTGATTCAGATCGTCATAGTTGAAGGATATTTGATTAAAGGTTTGAGGTTGCTTCTCAGAAGGTGATCGAAAGAGTGAGCTCGGTGCGTTGGCCTTTTGTAGGTCGCAGGTGTGGTTAATGATCTATAATGGATTATTGATATCGTTACTCGATGAGATCGAGCTGGGTAATTCTGAAATATGGTTTTATGAGGTAAAATGATGATTTGTGTGCATATATTGTTTGTGTTTGTTTGATTTCGTGTTCACATGTCCTACCTGATCTCATACCTCAATCAGCTAGAACATGGGGGACTAGCTGATGTGGACCAAAATATCTGTACGTAATGATATGTGATATATGTGGATATTTGTGGAAAGCGACCTCATTTCTAGGAGAGGGTGTGCCTCCTGGAAGATGGGCGAGCTGTGTAATGTCTTTGAAAAGTGAACGAGGTGAAGGCTGTTCCTCAAAAGTAAGCGAGTTAATGTGTCTGGAGTAGCGACCTGTAGTATGAGGATGAGTTCTCATATAGGGTCGTGATCTCTGGTGGGTTGGGCTGAGTATTTGAGCCTGATTGAAAGTTTAATATGTGTATGGGACTGGTGGGCTGTATGCCCAGGCTTATTTCGATAATATATTGAGAAGTTTCATGTTTATGGGAACTTATCATATTGGAAGAGTCCCAATTGAGAGTCGGTGAAAGAGTCATGGTATGAATGGAATTCTGGTTATGTAAGGTAACCCTAGATAGTGGAGGATTTCTCCTATCTCTATAAAAGGGTCTTTTGTCTCTTATTTTATTATCACTATCACGCCATTATTACCTTACACATTGATATACTTGAATATTGAGAGAGAGAGAGAGAGAGGAAAGTGTTGATTTCGCTTATTAACTTAAGCGTCGGAGGGCCTTAACGGGCTCAAAATCCGGCCCGTCTGAGGCGCTGTTTAGCAGGATCGGCGAGGTTGCTAGGAGATTTGTGGAGAGCTTCGAAGGTCGCTGAGACGTATTTCATCATCAATTCAGGTCGGTAATCTCTTTTGAGGTTAGTACCCCCTATTTTTGATAGTTCAACTTTTTGGACTTATCACCGTGTATACCAAAAACTTATCTAAGTTCTCTGCATCAGAGAGGTTCAGGACACGTAACTTTTCCTAATTGCCTGCAAAAATAAAATAATGCATTAATAGTTTTTATATCCTGCAACACTATCTAAAACAAAAAGTCTGCCTCATTTTTAGAATTCAAGAGCAGTTGGTAACAACCCGCAAAACCAACCTATGTTGAAAAATAGGATTGGTATAACTCATATGCTTCCGGGATCTTCTTGATGTAAATCATAAAACAAATCAAACATAAGCAACAAAGATATCTCCATCATATCCTTGAAGAGAAAATAACTCAAAAACATATAAATCTACCTCAAATTTAAAATAAAACACAACAACAATCTAAAATCATGTACCAATCTAATGCGAGCAAGAGTTCACCAGATCCGGAATCAAAAATAATTCCTAAACAGAAAACATATTAAACAAACAACTAATTTATCAACGACTAGTTTTAAAACCAGCGATTAAGTGAGCATAGATAAAAGAAAAGGTATAAAAACGTAAAATATATAAAAATAAATAATTTCAGAAAGTGATTATTAATGTAAAGAGAGAAAATGGTGTTCACTTTACATTATGAAACACTTTTTTGTAAACTACTTTAACTATCTTATCCAAAATGATACCATGTTCGTCGCAGCAGAAATTTTTCAACAGGTATTCACTCAAGAAATTGCAACATAAAACTGATCATGGTTGAACATTGGTCTTGGCGAACACAAGCCAACGTTGGAGAGAGTTTATCATTGACTCTTGTTTATAGTCATTGTGAAATAAAACAATAAGTGAAACAATTGAACAACTGAATATTTTAACGTGGGCTGAACAATTCTAAAATTTTATATGTGGGTTGAACAATTATTTATTTTAAAGTTTAATCTTGTGGAATAATTGAATATTATTATTTTTTATTTATTTAGAAAAACTAAATAAGTGATTATATATTTAGAGTTATACAATATATTTAAATCATCTAATTATTTCTCAAATATAGAATGTTATTAAAAAAGAACGTTGAACATGGCTCATAAAAATATTGCTATTTGTTCAAATGTAGTTTACAAATTATAAAATACTTAATTGTACAAAATATTTACATGCTATTATCCCGCTTGAAATAAAATAAAAGAAGAAGATGTGAGACCATAACAATTATGTACTATTAATTCAAATATATAAAAATCTCAAGATAATAATTATAAGTCATACCTTAAACCCAAATTCATGTTATAGTAACAATTTGAACAAATTGTAAACTCCTATTTCAAAGAACTTAACGAACTCATATAGTGTATAAACAGCAGTGAACTTTAATGACATACATATACAATATTTAATTAAAGTCATTTACACTAAATATTACATTAGACTTTTCATCTCTTTTTAGAGATAACATGAAACAATATGATCATCACAACATAGTGTGACTAAACTCGTAAAAAAAAAAGGGATCAAAAAATAATGGTATATCTATTAAAATAAAAAAGATTCATATTACAAAAAATACATTAAATGCTTTAATCATCTGTTTTTCTAAATACTTGAGGTAAGCACATATATAGAATTTCTCAGTTTAGTTAGCATTTCTATCGAATTTACACTGTCCGCCATTGACTACAATGGGAAAAAAATTAGTACAACCAAGAAAGAAATAAACAAAAAGATAATTTAAAAGAAGAAAATAAAGTAAAAAAACGTAGATCTTCATCAAAATAACAAAACAAAAAAAAATAGTGAGTGAAAAAAATGTAAATGAAATCAACCAACAAAATAAGGAAAAAATACACAACCTTTTATATTTACTTGAATGCACGGTTGACTATTTTCCAATCATATTCACTCTGCTTAACATTTTTCAAATACACAACCCATTTATAATAAGAGCATAAGAGCATAAAATGAAAATACTATCGTTTGGAAATAAGAGCATAAAAAAAAAAGTTCTAATTTGAACAAAACACATGTGGAACACAAACTTATCCAAGACCATATATATGAAAATGGTATTTGCTACACTTTTGTTACACGAAGAAAAAGCTTACGTGTCTTTGCAAAACCTATTTATTCTGTCTCGGGAATTACACTTGCAGTTCATGATTTCTTCTTCATCTTCATTTTGAATGATATTACCTTTTGCCCCATTCTTCATACTCCCAAAAAACAAAACCTCAGATTGACCAACATCTTTAAATTGGAATTCCCAATAGATATATTTTTTTCTTTTTTTGAAAAAACAAAAAAAGTTGAAATGTTGCTTACATCTCTTTCATAACATGCCATTGCACATTACAAATGGTATATTATTGGTGCTTGATATTGCAGAATGTGAGTCCAAGGACCTGAACAAATAAAGTAAAAAATTGAGCTCAAAAAAGTGTGCCCAAAATGTTATTGTATCACATTTAGAACACCATAATGAAAGTAATAGTGTGAAAAATATGATCAAAACCTTAAATATTTTTAAATGGGAGCATCAGACACACTGAGATGCATTTTTCTCATATCTTTTTTTGAAGTTCAGCCAAAGATCTGCAGCATCTTCAAAATCTTAGTCACCATAAACATATATGGATTGATATAAAAAGTATTTCTTTAGATGCGACAGCACAAAAAAAGCAGATCTAACCGAAATATATGAGAAGCTACAAAACCACAATAACTTCTTACCATCGTATTATCAATATGTCATGTTATTCCTTTTCACAGTTTGATAGAATAGGACCAAGTCCTTTTCCACTAAGAATCTTTCAATCAAGTTAGACACCAAGTAAAGACATGAGAAGTTATTGATAATGTCAAGTGATCTCAAGCACTCTTTACTTTGAGACCGAAACCCAAAAGAAAGAAAAAAAAAACAATTCTTAGTGTACTTCAGAAGAAATTTTGAACTTGATTGTCAAATATCCAATAATTACTAAAGAATTAAGATATAAATAATTATCATCTAATAAATCATAATCATGAATCTTACAAAAAAAGCAATGAAGAAATTTTAAAACCAACAATCAAATTATCGAGTATAATTCCAATTCCAAAACACAACCCAAAAATATAAAATAAAACTCATTTATGGAAAAAAAGTACCACTCAACTCAATAACAAAAATAGTAACAATAAAATCTCCAAACATCAACAATGAGATTATAAAAATAACTCAATTTCAAAAAAAGAAAAAAGAAAAAAAAAACACCCACAAAAAATCGAGAGAAAAAAAACCCTTAAGAAATACGACGGCCTAATAACATATTAATCGTCCAATTAGAAGAACCCCGTGAAACATAAATGAAAGGGAGAATATATTATCATGCAATTTTATCAGAATACATACACGACTAATTTGATTTTTACCAAAAACAACAACAAAAAAAACTACAAATCAAATCAAATCACGGATATCAGATAAAGGAAAAACGAAAGTTTCAGTAAAGGATTTAAAAAAAAAAAATTATATGAGTTCAAAACAAAAAATATCAATTCTAAATGATCTCAAGCACTTTGTACTATGATAGTGAAACTTAAAAAAAATTAATAATAATAACTCAAAACAACAACCGACAGATTTTTGTAGTGTACTCAAAATAAAAGAATATTTCTAATGATATTTTTAACTTGATTGTTAAATACCCAATAATTAATATCAATATATGGATAATCATTATCTAATATATAATAACCATGAAATCTAACAAAAATAGCAATGAAGAAGTCTCAAAACCAACAATAAAATTATCGAGTCTAATTCCAACTCTAAAAACACATAATCAAAAAATGAAATCCCACTTGTTCAAAAAAAGTAACAATCAAATCCCCATACATCAACAATAGAATTATCAAAAATAATTCAATTCAAAAGAAAATTTAAAAAACACATCAAATAAAAAACCTTACGATGAAGTGCGACGGCCTACTGATATATTAATCGGTTAATTAGAAGAACCTGTGAAAATTAAATGAATAGAAAAATATTTTATTATGCAATTTTTATCAGAATACATACACGGTGGTTAATTTAATTTTTAACAACCAAAAATATAATGACAAATCAAATCAAATCAAATCACGGATATCAGATTAATGAATATGAAAGTTTCAGTATCAGCAACCGAATCTAAAGAAATCCGTTTTTAAGTGATTTCAAGCACTCTGTACTTTGGAACCAAAACTTTAAAAAATAAGAAAAGAAAAGAAAAGAATCAACTCCAAACAGCCGACATAATTCTTTGTAGTGTATTCAAACTCGAAACCAAGAAGTATTTCAAAAGAGATTTTGAGATTGATTGTTAAATTCCCAAAAATCACTAAAAGAATCGAGATATAAATAATTATTATCTAACAAATCATAATCGTAAAATCTCCCAAAGATAAAAACAAAGAAATCTCAAAACCAACAATCAAATTACTAAATCCAATTCCAAACATACATAACCTTTTTTTTTTTAATAAATCTAACATGTTGATGATTTTTCAGACAAAAAAAGTACCATTCAATTCAAGAAAAAAAATGGTAACAACAAAATCCTCAACCATCAACAGTTAAATTATAATAAATAATTTAATTTCAAAAAAAGTCACACCAAAAAAAAGAGAAAAAGAAAAAAGAAAAAAAGTAGAGAGAACTTACCATGAAGTGTGACGACCTAATAACATTAATCGATTAAAAAGAAGAACCTGTGAAACATAAATGAAATGGAAAATATATCATCACGCAATTTTTTTATCATAATACATACATAACTTTGTTTTAACAAAAAAGAAAAGACAAATCAAATCACGTAAATCAAATTAATGAAAATGAAACTGATATGGTATTGAAGGTATAATGTAATAAAATAGAAAAATACTATTTTAAGATGTAATACGCAATGGGAGAAGTAGGGGATTCTAACCCAACCACAAATAATTATAGGGGCATTGACCATATGCTCATATAGGTAAATATATTATTCCAAATAGTCCATTGGTATTTTAACTTACCATTTAATCCAAAATAGTACATAAGATTACTAATTTAACCTTATTAACTAACAAAGAATCGGAAAAGGTCTTTTCGGGTTGTAATGTAGGCTCTTTAGACGGGTATGGAATATATAAATCATGTGTCTAAATCATGATCTAACGTGATCAATAACTCATTCAACTAATGTAATCACGAAGCAATGTGCTTCACCTCATTCAAACGAAACCTCACTTAACGCTCATAACGTAGCCTTTATACGTAGGCTATTTCTCGACTCGTAACCCAAAACCGACTTCTGAATAAACCACTTAAACAATTTAGAAGCTTTACGATATGCTTCTTCTTTCCAACTTAACTCTTGCCTCCAAAACATTAGGCTTCATAAGAAAATAACAAAACTAATCACAAGCCTTTATAAGCATAGACAATGCTAACAGTAGGTTAGAGGTATGCAGTTTTGGGCCTTAATACCAAATTTGGTGTATTCTCTCAATGCTAACAGTAGGTTAGAGGTAGGACCTACCATTAGGCTAATGCTAAAAGCTCTCTGAATGCAGCTAACGGTCGAGTAGAGGCGGGTCTAACGGTAGATTGCATTGTTAAGAACCTAGAAAAACATGCTAGCGGTGGCCTTAGCGGCGAAGCTACCGCTAAGATACCGTTAAAGCTCTCTGTTGGTGGCTAGTGGTAGCCTTAGCGGTCTAAGCTACCACTAAGATACCGTTAAAGCTCTTTGTTGGTGACTAGCGGTAGCCGTAGCGGTCGAGGCTACCGTTTAACTACCGTTAAAGTTCTCTGTTAGTGGCTAATGGTGGCCTTAGCGGTTGATCTTCGTCATTAAGCGCCTGAGCAGTACGCTAACGGTAGTGTTAATGGTAGGAGCTACCGCTAACCTACCGTTAAGTGTTCGAATTTGGCGAATTCACCCGATTCTCTTCACATCAACACACACGTCAACGCGCCACAGCAAATAACTCAAACGCAACTAAAAATATACGAAAATAAAATAAAGGAAAATCAAAAGAAAAGCTAAGGAAATAGAAAATGAACGCTTGGGTTGCCTCCCAAGAAGCGCATCTTTTAACGTCCTTTGCTCGATGACTCATATGATCGATGTTATCTGGGATCCAAGAAGAGGTGACGATCGTGCCATGACTTAGTGTTCTCCAAGAGCAAGAGCGGGCGATTCAAATCACCAAGGCGGGTACGGAAAGCAATTCGTAGAGTAAGAGAAATGAAAACTTCAACTTGCTTCGGAGGTCAAAAAAGCGAGTAGTCGATCACCATGAAGATATCAAAAGTCAATCGGGGCACGGGGCGATCCTCGATCACTGGAGAAACTAGGAGATCCGTCAAACAAACGGCATAACCATCAACTAATCTATGCTCTTTCATTTCCTCGATCACCACTTCAACGTCCTCAAAAACAAAATTAATATCCGAGCTTAGGAGAGGGAGATCGGGCTCCTTCTCGACTATTTCTTCCACCGCTTCAAGATTAAGATCCAACAACGGTTCGGGTGACACGAAGTGAGGCTCAATAATCTTACCCTTATCCAAAACCAGCACCATAACTTCACCATCCTCGCAAAGATCAAGTAGGCTCGAATCTCCAACATCATCCGGGCTATCCAACATCATCACCCCAATGCTCCTATCCAAAGTTTCATCAATTAGCACAAGGGGGTTGATGCATTCAACCAAATACCCGATCTCTATCTCCTAACACACCTCTCCCAATTAAGCGTTCACGCTCAAATCCTCAAAATCTAAGATGAGCTCCACCACATCAAGAATCAGAAGCTCTGGCTGACTTAGAAGTTTATCTCTCTCATTCGACAATTTTGATAAAGAAGCCATTATCTGACCAAACATTGTCTCCATATTCTTTACAGTCTCAGAAAGGTCATTATCCCGCAAAGTTAATTTCACAATTTCATTCGGATGACGAATGGTCTCAACTTCTTGATCTTGCTGCCACATCAAAAATTGATTGTTTGGTTGAACTGAAGTAGGTGGGGTATATTCTTCATGGGGAATTGAGTCAAGAGGGGCATAAGAGTCATAGATCGGATAGAAAAAATTAGAATTGGGTGGAGCATACGAGTCATATCCCGAGTAGTAAAAAGTTGAGGCGGAGGGAGCGTATGAACATTCAAAACTCGGATCGAAGTGATCGGGTGAAGCATATGGATCTTCGTGGCTCCTAGTATGAATTTGACAATATGGCCCATGTAGGTGAGTAGAACTTCCCCATGAACCAATCAACGGGATTAGTTGTTAAATAAACGAAATTGTGAAAATATTAAGGTTATCAAATATATATTTTATAAGGTTATATTATTCATTCAAGAGATGGAAAATATAATTAAGGCCAAAATTTATGTAAATTCTGAAATTCTTGTTTCCATATGTAAATTCAGAATCTTTGTTAAATTTGTTTTTTATTTAATTTCCTTTCCATTAAACATGTTCCCAAACACTTTTTTAAAAAATCAAAACAAATATACAAACAATCACAATATTGACAACAAACAAAGAAATGGCCTAATCGTATATTTGCTATCCACACTATGATTTTTATTGGTTTCTCTGTATATGTTCATAATGAAATACAAATCCAAAAAATTAAATAAACTCAAATACATGTACAAATAATTACATAAATGAGAAATAAAAAATGAAAAAGTTGTCTAATAATATATTTACTATCCACTGTATGATTTGCTGATTCTTAAGAATAAAAAATAATAATACTTGTAACAATGTGGAAACAAAGTCATTCTAAAAATATATATGCAGTTTAACCCTATGAGAATTATACTTTTTTGATTTTATAAATTAGTATATATTTGGTATGAATATTTGAGTATAAATATATAAATTATTAATATGAGGAATAATTACGAAATAAATATATGAGAATTCTATTCTTACAAATTGTATATTTGGTACAATAATTAATTATGTTAAATATGTTTTTGTATTTATACTTCAATTACCAAATGTGTAGTAATTGTGAGGGTAGAGTGATTTGATATATAATTAGTTATATAAAATATCTTTGAATAACTTAATCATGGTAACGTGATTAATGGAGATATTTAGTTGAAATCAGTTTCATATCTATATATAAAAACACACGTGTATATGTATATTAATAATACATATCTTACTAATTTATACTTTTTTTTAAATCATGGTAACGTGATCAATTGAGGTATTTAGTTAAAACTAATTTCATATGTTTAGCACTTCATATATCTCGGCATACATTTTTTATTTTATTCAACTTAATTATAGAAAACATTTGGAATATATCTGTTCATAAATATAATTATCATAAGACGTAAAATACTAGTACTAATAAATCGACAAAAATTGGGAAAACTATCTTCGTAAAAAAATACTAATAAAATCAAAATAATAATATTAATACTAATAATTATTCGTATAATTATTTTAAGGATACTATTCATAGGTGGGTCGTAAATTTTAAGTGATTAAATAGAGAGTCTTTCATGATACATATGAAAAAATTCGTGAGAGAATATATATATATATATTAAAGCGTCACAATATATATTTCCAATCTCACTTCTGATAAAAGAACAACACAACACAAGAACAACACAACACAGTGTATTTAAGATCCATTAACCGATATCAAAAAAAATAAAAATCCATTAACCAATGAGAGCATTCAATTAAAAAGAAATGACAAAATAAAAAAGGATAGTCTTCCAAAAACACCTCCGAAAGCAATCACTGTCATTAACAAAATTGAGTGTAGAAAAATAAAGTAAACTAATTAATTAAACTATTTTGACCAATTGTTGCATAAACCCAATAAAGACTGCAATTAAAATTCTAACTGAAAAACTAATAAAACTAAGAAATGTTAAGATAAATGTTCTTGAATAACATGTTTTTCATATCTTAACATTTATTAACAAATGATTTTCACAAAACTGTTAATATTAATATTAAAGAAACAGTTTAATATAAATTCAAGTATTAAAGTATTAATCTTATTTTCTATTAACAATTTAATATAAATAATTATGTTCAAAAAACATGTTTTTGAATTAAAAACATGTTTTTGAATTAAAAACAAAATGTTTTAATATTAACTTCTGGCAGTTAGGATTAAGACAAAAACATAAAAATTATTACTGTTTATTGAAAGCAGTATTAACTATTAAAATATTAAATGATTTAATAGAAAAGAAAAACTTATTAAGTTAATGATTTTTAAGTTAATTAAAGTATTAAAGCATAAAATGTTATGATAAATGTTATTGAATTAACATGTTTTTCATATCTTAACAAACAGTAAGGATTAAGACCAGAAAAGAAAAATCAAGAAAATAAGTCCCAACACCAAAGCGCGTGAACCTCCAAAAAAGAAATAATAATAAATCGACATAATACCAGGTTTTACAAATCAATTTTTTCAAAAAATAATTTAAATAAATAAAGATCAAACACTCACCCTTCTTTAAATTTCTTCTTGATCAGATCTGGAGATCGCATAAAGTCTTTGATAGTTTTTGGACAATATTCATAAAACAAAGCGCGTGAATATTTTGTTTTGAAAAAAGACCAGATCTGAAATTTATACACCAAAAAACAATCGGTATTGTCGATCGATTCATTGAATTGGATGAACACGCAGTCGGCTTAGAATTTTTTTATATTTTTTGGATCTGTGAAAATCAATTTGAAATTTTTTTGTGAAAATCGATCTTAAAAGTTTTTGTGAAAACAAATCAGGAAAATATCAACAGATTTGTAGTGAAAACACAAAATCTCAATCTTCATGATATTTTTGTTTTCTTTTTGATGTAATCATCAATTATTATCAGCATATCATGTAGTTTTCTGAAAATTTTCGAAAAATTCTTGTGATCGATTGTTCTGAAAAAAACACGATCGGGAGAGCGAAAAATATAAGATATTAGGTGAGGAATATTGGACAGAATAGTGAGATCGAGAGGAATATTAGGTGATAAATATTGGGCAAAAAGACTTACTAACTAAAACAGCAAAAAAAAATTTATTATTATTTATACCCAATGACGAACGCAGGATTTTCACTAAGGGGGATCAAACATATAATACAAAGAATAATACGAAATATTTTAAACGAAATCAAGAGTTAATATTTTTTTTAATAAAGTGTTCCATTTATCTAAAAACGAATAAAGTTTAACTTAAGTCAATAACTAATTAACAACAAATATTTGACATTTGACACATCATTTTAATCTACACAATAAAAACACATTGAATTATAATTATCTAACCTTTCATTTTAATTTATGTATGTAATACATTAGAAAATAAGAAATATATGTAAGGAAATAAAATAAATTAGATACATAAACAAACAACAAATTATTATCATTAATTATACATATTCAATCAAACTATTAACTATTATGTTACAATCATTCCTACCAAGTGATAATTGACAAAATTGAAAAAGAACTTAAAACAAACAATTCACGATATAAAATTAAAATAATTAAATATTGAACTAAATTTACCTTAATCAAGATAAATCTTACTGCTTTAATATGCAAATCTCCAATAACCCTAGGTTTGTAATTGGAGAGGAGATGATTTGAGAATTTTTGAATAAAGAAATGGTGTTACTGCAAGAGAGGAGTTTGTGGAGAAAGAAATTAGGAGTGGGGACGGTAGAGAAAAATAGGGATTTGATTTTCTCTCTGTTCTGTTTCTATTTATCAGGTAAGTATTTTTTCCTTTTATTTTTCAGATGTAAATATGAAAAGACATATATACCTTGATATATTTTTTTTAAAATTTCAGGGGGGACCAGTGCCCCCCTTTGGCCCATAGTGTGTTCGTCCATGTTTATACCCCATGAGAATTTTGGCCTTGTCCCAAAATAAATCCCATTGAACCACAATTTGATACCTCAGCTTAGGAGATACCACATTCCGCCACATGTATCCCGGAAAATACTCTCAACTTGACGCATTATCACCAATTATTAACATATTTAACAAAAGTGATGAATATATACAATTACTTAATTAATTATTACTTAATTAATTATTGTTGTTCATTCAAAAGAAATTATATTTAAGTTTCCACGCGATTACAATATTAAACTAATTGCTCTTGTAACGTATGGGGGAAATACTAACAAGTTTGAAGAAAGTGATTTTCCCAAAAATTTTATTTATATTAGTTCTTATTTTCAAATGAGTATATTTGCAAACACTTTTTTAAAATGCGATTCTCGACTTTTCACTTACTATATCTTTGAAATATCTTATTGTAAGTTGTTCCAAAACTTATAAGATCTTAAAATGTTTTGGTATTTTTTTAATTAAAGCATATAAGTTCTTTACTTTTCATTTTTATATAATCATATTTAATTTCAATAGTTGGCGCTATATCGAAATGGTTATAGTAAGCAACGCTCAATAAAGTATTAATTACTCATGAAATATTTAATGTAGTAATGCGGTGCTTTTGTATCAAACGCACTTTTGATATATAATAGGCACAACTATTATTAAAAAGAATAAAGAAAATTAACCCTAGGAGATGAAGTTCACAAATCTAAATGCAAACGAAATTTAAGAATTTGCCATGAAGTTAACAAATTACATGGTAATCATGTTCAGGAAGTTGAGATCTTTAAGAAAAAAGTGCAAGTGATTTAATTATTAATCCCTTATGAGATCGTTCAAATTTCAATTGCGATAGAAAATTTTATTTATAATCAAAGTTTTAGATTTTTAATACTATTATGTTAGTAGAAAAATTATTAAATAAATATGTACTATTTAACTCTATCTATATACACCAACTTATTTAATTATTATAAATCATTATAAAATAATTATATTTATGTTTCCTAACCAATTACAAATAAAAAATTGCATGTGTATCTCACATGCCAAAATACTAGTAGAAATTCTATAACTTCAAAGGAAACAAAAACTATGACTTGAAAGTCATAATACGAAAAAGAAAATAAAACAATACTGCATTTTTGGTCATTTTATAACAAGTTGCAATTTGGTCTTCAGTTGTAAAATTTCATAATTTTTAATGGTTGCAATTATTTGTGGTGGGTTGGGTCATTATGCAAAGAGTAGGATGGAGTTATTACACCGTAGACGGGGTTGAGTACGGGGAGTTGAAAATTCGAATCGTAGCCAATTTTGAATTGGTTCGTACCGTAATTGAACAATATTCGTTAATTTTGTGAATCGGACTGTACCAAAAATCTTTTATGGGATGAATTTAGAGATTTTTTTTTAATCCCCTTAAAATCTCTGTATCAAAGCGAGAACTAATTTATAATTGTATAAATCTCATTATATTCGATAGTGAATACGTAAAATACTGTTTTATTAGTCTTGTATCCGAGTTATTTATCAATTAACAAGTACAAGTTAAATTTCACAATAATCCAGTACTTTAATTTACGATTACAATTTGGACGTAAAATAGAGATTTATACGAAAACCGAATTGAACCATACCAGAACCGAAAAAAAACCATTGACTTTGACTTTTTTGAATTGAAACGTACCAAAAAATAATAATACGGTTATGAAAATTTTCCAAATTCCCGAATCGAATCGGACCGTGCTCACCCCTATGTGGACATGAGTGCACCTAGTAATTTAATATATCATCGCATATAGCTTTAATATATTATCACATCTAACTGATATATATCATTATAGAAAACTGAAATCCCAAATATAAAATCTCAAACCCTAAAATAAGAAACTAAACTCTAAAATCGAGAAGTAATTAAACCCTAACTCCTAAATTCTTGTTATATATCATCACATATAATTAGCATACAATCATTTATAACTGACATACATCATCACATATAACTTAAACCCTAAATATAAAATCTAAAACTCCATAATGAAAAACTAACCTAAAATGGAAAACAAAACCCTAAAATGAAAAATAAAATCTTAAAATGGAAAACAAAACCCTAAAATATAATAAATCTTAAATATTTATCATATATCATCATATATAACAGACATATCCCACCTATATCCTAAATGAAAAGATTTATATCCTACGTGTCTGTTTAGAAAGTTTCGGACTGACGTGTAATTTTTTGGTGGTTCGAATGCTTACTTGGCAAATATTATACGAATTGTAATATTATAAGAATTTTAATAATCTACCTAATTTATTATATTTCCTTTTATTATATTTTGCCTAACCTAATCTTTTCTTTATACTAGTTTAATACCCGTGTATTACACGGGATTTATCAAAAGACAAATATAAAAAATATTTGCGATAATTATAATTTTTTTATGTAAAATGAGAAATTCAAATGATGTATTCTCAACCCTTGCCTTGTACATGTATAATTATTTATTAATTATTATAATTATTAAATTTTTATTTTCATGCTTATATTCAATTCGTTAATAATTTTATTTACATACTTATAAAAATTAAAAAGAAGTCTCATTCTAAACACGTTCCTAATCTCTACTTATTAATTATTATTACGTTATTTTGTATTTTAATGTTTAGATTAAATTTATTAATAATATTAATTACATACTTTGAAAACCTAAACGTATGTACTCTCAACTCGTGTCATATTGTACCGATATCTAATGAATATTTAATAACAATAATAATGATTATTATTATTATTATTATTATTATTATTATTATTATTATATAATTTTATGTTTTTATGTTTGATTGAATTCATTATCAATATTTATTTACATACTTAGATTATTTCAAATAAATCTTAATTTACCTATATATAATATTTAAAATTACAAAATTAAAATTATATTAATATTTAGGAAAACTCTTCGGTGCCTTTAAGGGCACCATGCTCCCCACCCCCCTGCATTTACAATCATAGATCTCTTAATCTAAAAAGTCTAAAATTGATCTAATGGTCCCTATTAAATCCCACTAAGTGAAGAATGGTGTCGTTAAGGCACCGTAGAAGTCCCATAATATTTATTATAAACACTACTTATTTAATAATTTCATAATAATTTTTTATTTATTAAAATTATATCTTATGTATTTATCTTTTAATTAAAGTAACTAACTTAGATCTTTTCTAATAATTTTATATGACTTATTTGTATTTTTATATTGGGAAAATAAAAGAAAAATATTGAATTAGGCAAAATATAATAAAATAAAAAGATTAAATTAGGTAAGATACAAAGGAAAATATTACATTAAGTATATATTAGGCTCGAATGAAACCTAAGCAACCGAAACACCAGAACTTTATATTTGTAAAACGAAGCATGCGAAGTAGACACACGCATATTATTCGGGATTTGGAAAGAGTAATATTCATTAAAAATATAAAAAGAATAATATTGAAAATGATATATACAAATCGTAACATTCTTTATTTTATTTTCACAATAAATAATTCTTACACACAAATCAGAACATTACTTGTTCTAGTTACAGTACTGGTTTTCAGAATTAAGAATTTTAAGTGTTTTACAGTGAGTCACGAAATTAGTTGTAATATCAAGAATATTATTTGTTCTAATCACAGTAAGACTGGTTTTCAGAATAGAGAATTTTCAAAAAATTTTTTACATTAAGTCACGAAATTAGTTGTAAAGCATATCAAAATACCTTAAACTTGATGGGGAAACCCGTATAAAATTGAGTTTGAAAAAATGTAAAATATACAACACCCGCGTGTTACATCTGAATATGTGATATAAAAGATTAAATTTTATAAGATACTGATAATTTTATAGAAAAAATATCGTGCATCTAACTTGTAGTATATATAATATTATCTTAATTTTTTTTTCATTTTTTTTTTGCGTAAGATACTAATTTCTTCGTGCAGATATATAATATATGTATCGATGCATTATATTTGAATTATATAAAGAGATTTACAATATATTTAATATTTATTTTTCTATACATACTAATTTATTATTAGTATTAGTATTAGTATTATATTATCTTTTTTGTTTCATTTTATTTTGTTTTTAATTTGGTGTAATAATAGTTTTTCATATGTATTTTAATATTATTTTTAATTTTTTATATTGAAATTAGATAAAAAAATTAGAAGTCTATATTTTTATATTTATTTTCTTTTTGTAATAACTCATATTTTTCTTATATAAATATTTAGAATTATAATAAAATTATTTCAAATTTTATTGTAAATAAAAATTAATTCAACTTATATAGATTTTTTCTAATTAGATATAAGTTTTTAATATTTTATATTAGAAGAATAATGTATATATTGAATTGCACAAAATATTTTAAAGAAAATATTATAGTAGGTAAGATGTAATAAAAGAAAAATATTGAATTAGGCAAAATATAATATTAGGAAAGTATTAAAGTAGGTAAATATATAAAAAGGAAAAATACTAAATTAGGTTAATATTAGGCTTGGACGACACCAAAGCACTAAACTTATGGAAGTTTACGTATATAATAATACCTAAAATTATTGAGTTTTATTTATGTAATAATTCCTAAAATTATGAAAATTCTAATATTTTTATAATAAATAAAAACTTATGGAAGTTTAGGTATATAGTAATACCTAAAATTATTGAATTTTATTTATGTAATAATTCCTAAAATTATGAAAAATCTAATATTTTATAATAAATAAAATTATGGACGTTTACATATATAATAATACCTATAATTATGGAGTTTTACTTATATGGAAGTTCTAATATTTTATAATAAATATTATGTATATAATAATACCTAAAATTATGGAGTTCTATTATTTTATAACAAATATTAATAATTAATATTATGAATATAATAATATTAATATTACGTGTGTGTGTGTATATATATATATA
>BMAC01000835.1:67690-83284 GCA_014905375.1 Phtheirospermum japonicum | reverse complement strand
ATTATGTATATATAATTCCTAAGATTACGTATATATACTTCCTAAAATTACGAAAATTCTAATATTTTATAATAAATAAAATTATGAAAGTTTACGTATATAATAATATCTAAAATTATAGAATTTTACTTATGCAATAATCCCTAAAATTATGGAAGTTCTAATATTTTATAATAAATACTAATAATTAATGCTACGTATATAAATAACTAAAATCATGGAGTTCTAATATTTTATAATAAATATTAATAATTAATATTACATATATAATAAAATCTTTCACAATAACGTTTTAATTAATATAACATCTTAAGTAATTTATATTTTAGTTTAAATAGTTAATTTATATCTTTTCTACTAATTATATATTACTTAATTTTATTATATTAGGAGAATAAGAGAAAAACTCAGAATTAGAAAAACTATAATATAAAAATTATTAAATTAGTCAAAATATAATAAAAAGAAAATATATTTTCCTTTGATTATATTATATCTAATTCAATATTTTATTTTATTCTTCTAATATAAATATATAAGAAGTTATATATAATTAGAAAAAAATCCAAATACTTATCTTAATTAAAAGAAAATTTACTTATAAGATAATATTAATTAAAAAATAATAATTTTTTTACTAATAATCTAAATACTTTGTATTGAGAATAAAAGATAAAATATATAAAATAATTAAGTTATGAGTTACTTAAATAATATAAGTATGTAACTAAATATTATTAAAGAATTTAATTTAAATATAAAAACATAAATTTATGTATTAATAATTAATAAATATTAATTAGACACCAGTACAATACAATACGGGTTTAGAATATAACATCTTTTAAATTTATCTAAGTATATAATTAAGAATTAATTATAGAATTTAAATTAAATATTAAAATATTAAAATATTTAATAATAATTAAATAGTAAAACTTAGATACGGGCAACAAATTTTGAATTTATTTACGCATGTAAGTATGAAATTATTGACGAATTTAATATAAACATTAAAATAAAACATTATTTAACATAAGAATAATAGTTAATAAGTAGTAACTAGCCATTTGTAGAAGACACGAGTTAACAATACAATGTCTTTTGGATTTTTCTTATTTTTAGATTAGAGACTCTATAGCGGTGATAAATATCTTTTATATTTATCTTTTGATAAATCTTGTGTAACACACGGGTGTTAAACTATTATCATTATTATACACTACAGAAAAACAGGCTAATGCTGACGAATTATACAGACGATCAAAATACCTTAAGCATATGTTGATGGCTTCTGACGGAAAAAAAAAATTGTTGGCAGATTGCTGACGTTCAAGGGCCGTCAGCGACGTGCCCGTCAACAACCCATCAACATTTTTTTCGGGTGATGGATTTGCTGACGGCCGCTGACGGTTCAATACCCATCAGCAAAATTTAAAAAAACAATGTTGATGGGTTTGAAGCTTGTTAGCAATATATATATATATATATATATATATATATATATATATATATATATATATATATATATATATATTTGAAGAGATATAAAATAAATATACAAATATAAGTTTATAATATTATAATTATAATAGATTTTAAAATAATATTATATATTTATAATATAATAAGTTAATTATAAAATGAAATATAATTATATTATTTATTTATAGATATAATATAATATGCATAATTAATTAATTAATTAATTATAAATCTAATCTAATTATAATATAAATTTATAAATATAATATAATTATTATAATTTTATAAATAATTGTTTTTATAATAATATTATATATTAATAATATCATTATTCATAAATATAATCTACATTTGTAAATATAATATAATTAATTATAAATATAATTTGTCATTTAATTTACATATCTAATATATATTAAAAAACATATAAACTCTCACATGTAATTGACTTGGTGAGACGGTAACACTGCTCCTCTATTTGCAAGAAGTAGCGGGTTCAAATCCTACCTATGTCATATGTGAGATGTGGGATTTAAATTGATGATGGTTGGGCGATCAGTTTAGTAAATCACCGGACTTGAAAAATAAAGTGGATAATGAATAGCATCGTTGCGAAATTAAGCCTTTTAATTATGAGAGTTCGGCGACTTCTACCCTTTAATCCCTCAAATTCTGAAATTATAGTAATCTATCCACAATTACATGTCAAATCTTGCAAATCTAACCTAAAAATAAACTCATCATATACATGATATGATATGAGTATTTCGCAAACAACATTTTTCAAAAACACTTCATTTGTTTCACTACAGAAAAATTGTGAAATGCTGACGGGCGGAACCCGTCAGCAAACGAATACTGACGAGTTTGCTGAAGGATTCCACCCATCGGTATTTTTAGCATCAGTAAATGATTTGCTGACGATATTAACGAACCCGTCAGCATTTTCTGATGGGTTTAACCCATCAGCGAATCCCCCCCGCCATAACCCGAGACCCATCAATAAATGCTAACGGGTAGTAAATGTTGTCAGCAAATGATGATGGGTGGTACCCATCAGCAAATTCGAATAATACTGACGGGTTTTGCCCGCCAGCAATTTTATTTATTTTTTATTTTAATTGATGTTTTTGCCTGGTTTTATTTCACATATCAATAATTTAATACAAAAACTAATTTTCATTTCCCCAAAAAAAATATAAAATTAAAAATAAAATGTAATTGATTAATAATTTTATCGTATATTGTATAAAATATAAATAAACTACTAAATATAAATATTATTCGTTCCTAAATCAACTAAACTGCATCATCATCATCATCATCATCATTAGCAGCAGCAGCAGGAGCAGGAGTAAGAACTAGAGCAGCATGGGCATTAGAGGACCGCCGTCGACATCGCACTTCCATCGCTCGGGTAACTGTATCACCCAGTCTTGGAGAGCTGCCTCATTCTAGAGCTGCTGACGTACATGCTCCTTATGCATAGCTTGGAGCTGCTCCTAATGTGCACGCTCGGTTGCCTCGACCTGCCTCTTCAAAATCTTCATTTGCGTCTGTAGCTCCCAGACACGGCTCTTAGGAATAGAGGAGGTACTGACTCTGGTACTCGTTAAAGCCAGAAGAGTTCCTAAACATCCCGTGCTAAACCGCCGACCCTTCTTCACCCCGGCGATCTGTAGATAGATCGTGCTCTCGTCGGCGGAGGCAGGATCCAGTGATGAAGCATGAGCCTCCTCCAGACGTCTCTGATACTCCTCTTGTAATGTATTATTTATCATTACGAGGACTAAAAATGAAAGATGTATATTTATGTTAATTACATCTAAGAAAAACACTTACAAAAGTCTGTTGCGATTAAGTATAAGTTAAAGAGCCATCGGGTCTCCGGTGCATGGTTAGGAAAAGCTCGAACATTTAATGTTTACAAGTATGAATTATGTTGAACATGATAATAAACAACCTTTATGACTTATTTGTTAAACTCAATGTAATAAAAGAAGTCTCAATCTAATGATGGAATGAGATGTGAATAGAATGGGCATTCCTTGCCTAGTTCTCATTCTCATGATTGATATAGTTTAATAATGGGAATATCTAGTCCCATAAAAATCTGCCAAAAGTTAGGAATGGTCATTCCTCCCTACCTCTTGGTCTAGTATTTCCAATCAATAACATCACTTTAGTTATATTTCTAATGAAATTATCCTTCTAAAAATGTTGAATACACACTAGGTTTTTTAAAAATAGTGTTTTATAAAGAAAAGTTTAAAAATAAATTCTCTAGAAAAATTATTTAATAATATGATCATGCAGAGATGAAAAAACGAAAGAAGCCGCCTTCTTCCCTTCGGCTTTGCCGATCATCCGCCAGACTTCTGGCTACCCTCCCGCCTATTTGGCTTGATCGGATCCCTGCACTATGCACATCTTCCTCAGATCGAGTTCCGCTAAGCAAGGGCTCCGCCCCCTCGGCTCCAGCGCCACCCGCTGCTTCGGCCATTTTTTGTGCAGCACCGACTACGCCGACGCCCTCGACTGGCTCGGTGACTACCACAACTCTTCTTCCGACTGCCCCTCCGAAATTCATTTTTGGGAATATCCCGGCGGCTAGGGTTCCTCTACTTGTTGCACAAGTATATCCTGTTCAACGCGCAACAAACCCTAATCTGTTCAACGCGGTGGCTGCTTCCCCTCCGGTAGGCCCCACTGCTCCTTATTGTTGTCTTCCAGATGTTTCAGGGGTCCGTACTCAGCTGCCAGTGCCATGGTTTTCTGATTCAAACACCATCCCTGAGAGCTCCGTTCTGCCGATCGCCACTCGGGTTATGCCATCAATTAATGTGCCTCTCTCGTCGCCGAATCTGAATTATGTTTTTCAGGGTCTGCCCTCGCTCCCTGCGATGCCTCACCGATCTACTGGGACCACTCCTATGATGCCCGCTGGTTATACTTCGACGCACACCCCCGCTTCACAGGCTTACCCCTTGTTCGAGATTTCAAGCACAAATCGTCCTTCGATGTTGGCACCTTTTCCACATTCTGGTCTCTGCTTCCAACTGGCTGCATCCTTGCCTTTTGCCGACAACCTGCAGGCTACTTCGCAGGCTGTTACGCATTCTCATCCGGTTCCCACTTCGCAACCGGATAGCAACCTTGAGGCTACCCCCTAGCAGCCCACTTACGCCCAATCTATAGCCGGCCGCGTTCCAACTTATCCTTCTCCAGTGAAAAAAGGAGATTACTTCTCGGTTACCATTGATGAACAGCTTTACCAAGACCGTGTTGCCAGGTTACGAGGGTCTCTCATTGGTCGCTTAATACAGGTGAAAGGTTCGAAACCGCTCTCGCTTGATAACCTTAAAGCCTTACTACAAGACGCGTGGAAAACCAATGCTTCTTGGCAACTTGTCCCACTCGGTAAAGGATTTTACAACATTACGTTTTCCGCTGCCGGGGACAGGGCCCGAGCTTTTGCGAAACCCGCCTGGAGGATTGGTTCAGCCACTTTTTGGCTCTCTCCATGGACTCCGGATTTTAATCCTTATAAGGTATCCTCGACTATGTATCAAGTTTGGATACGTATTTATGAACTTCCGATTGAGTATTGGGATCGATCATTTATATTGAATATTGCTAGTGTGGTTGGTTCTCCATTGCAACTTGATGATCGTTCCGTTAATGGGTTAGTTGGTCACTTTGTGAGTGTACTTGTAGAGTTAAACCTCAATGATGAGTTACAAGAGACGGTTATGATTGAGAGAGCGGGTCATTGTGGTTATGTTTCTATTGGTTATGAAAACTTGCCTATGTTTTGCTCGATTTGTAAGACTGTTTGGCTATTCTGTTGGAATGTGTACCTCCTTGAAACCTCGAGTGGAACAACAGGCACCCGCCGACTCTTGGCAGAAAGTCGATTATTCGAAAAGGTCTCGTCAACAATCGGTTTCCAATGATCGCCAAGAACGACAACGGCAAGAACTTCATGAGAAGTCGAATACCATGCATGCAAATAACGCCTCTAAACCCTCTTCTTCTACTTTGACTTCGAATGCTTTTGATGTATTGAATAGTGATGATTGCATGAATTTGGATGAATCTATGCTTCATACCACAACTGCGATGAGCCACCAGTCCGTGATTCCGGTAGATCATGTGGCATTAGATAACTCTGTTGTGGACCCAGTCACAGATGATCTTAAGAATAACCATACCGATGATGGAGTCACCTGTCTAGTGCCACAGCCTGCCAAGCAACAGCATGTGCAGCTTTGTGGGGAGAACCATTCGACCGTTCATAGGTCGGTTGAGAGTGTTTGTGACACCTCTCGACAACTTGTGCTTTACGAGGAACCCCCGCCACCTCCCACGTCAACGACATCTCCGAGTACGGGCTATGTTGATAAGATGAACGCGGATTCTTCGGATAAAGTTTCTCCATCGTCGCAACATGTCTCAAAAGCCTGTCTCACACTTGAAGAAGGAATCATAGTGGAGGATTCGGATATTGGCAGCCAACATCGCACCCCACTTTTTCGTAAACCTGCCACTGATCGACGTACCCAGGAACTACTTGATAAAGTTAAAATGGTACAACAGGAGTCTTCCACTCATTTCATTGTTGACGCTAATAAATCCTCTCCCACCCTTGACCTTATGAGTATTGCGTCTCGACGTTCTTGGGTGGATATTGCTGATGAGGAAGATTCTACCCCTATATGCACATCTTCAAAGAGTTCCCTTAAACGGGGATTCCTTGTGAAACGCTAGTATCCCTGTTTTCATTTTTTCCTGATTTGCTTTGTATTCGGGCTCTTTTCTCCTTTTTTTTAATAAAAGCGTCACAACTTATATAAAAAAATTATTTAATAATAGGATCATTCTTTATGATACATATAAATGTGAGTAAATGTAATTCGTTGAGAATTGTGGGATTAGAAGGCCCAACAATCCCAAAAATGTGAGGAGTTTTGGTTTGATGCACGTTGACCAAACAAACTAGATCAGAATAAAATGAAGTTTTAGAGTCATATACCTAACTTAGAAGGAAAACTTTTGGAACAAGAGTAACTAAATTTGGAGTTCATTTGATATGTAAACGACATGCACGAATATAGAGGACAGTGCGTAGGTCAATTCCTATATCATTATAAAAAATTGTGAAAAAAATAAATAAAATATAATCAACTCTCAATTATCCACGACTCATATTTACTATTTCAACTAGATATACTAATCTTCAGATTGCAGCAAAATTCCATATAAATAAACACATTCACATACAAATTAATATAAACAAGTAAAAGCCCTAAAAGAAATAAAACTCAAATTATCCGCAAATTGCAAACATAATTGAATGACAAGAAAATGATTTCTTGAGATAAATTAATTTTTAAGAGGATTTTTAACATATTCTCATACGAGTTTTTATCAACACACGTTAATAAAGAAAAATGAATTCTCAGACATTCATGTTTAGCAAGTATGAATTCTGTTGAAGTAGATTTTTTTTTAATTCATTCAAATTAATTTTACCCACATAATCATTTAGTTTCTTTGAATACAAATCAATCAACAACTAGTTTAACAATCATCACAAATAGAAAACTAACTGCACCATCATTCCAAAGATATTATACTCACTTGCAACAATTAATGAGGAACAACAAACTACAACTCATAATATATCCATTTTTTTAAGTCTTTTAATTAGCCAATTTCAAATATTTTCATATAGTTACTAGTTTCTAGACTTCTCTATAAACATTAAATAGGCCTTAGTATCCAACCCAGTTTTCAAGAAATTACAAAACAAAGAACCGAACCACAACACTGAAACAAGAAACAAGAAATAGGAAGAATTTAATCTTTACGCAATATAAAAGGAATATTATTGCAGGTACTATTGATTTAAAGTTCGTAAATCCAGATACATAATCGAAACAGGCACAAGAAATTTAGTAATAACCCGGTTCTCCAGTGCTTCTCTCTCTCTTCAGAAAATGACACTAATAGCTATATGGGACATTGGTATCGTACATAAAATTCTAAAATTAGTTTACTTTAAAATGTCCATTTAAGAAAACTTATGAATCACGTGCAAGAAGTGAGCATTTTAATACTTTTATGATTTAGTTGTAATATTATTATTATTGTTATTATTATTATTATTATTATTATATTCTAAAATTAGTTTACTTAAAATGTCCATTTAAAAAAACTTATGAATCACGTGCAAAAAATGAGCGTTTTAATAATTTTATGAATTAGTTGCAAATTCTTGAAAAGTTATATTTTCAAAAAACACAGGACACAAAAAAATGTTATACCAGAAATTAAGAACAACACCCAATCGCGAAAGATAAAATTTTAGATGTAAGATTTACAATGATGAGAATTTAATGAAGAATGTGATGAAAATAACTAAATCGGATCTTTTCAAAAACCATGGTCATCTAAGAATAAAATAAAATCTAAGAATTCACACTCAAGCTAAACCCTATACATAATTAAGCGGACACCAAAAAATCATTTGTACGATGCCATCGAGTTGTTGAATGGATGGGGCTCCCAGTGGGACACATATGTGGCCACCTGCAACAGACTCATCGCAAACACAATCCCATTCGCAAACTACAAAAATTGACACGGAAATAAAGTTTTAACATTTGCAATATTATAACTATTATCTAGAATTTAAGTAAAAATACTATTTTGTTGTAACTTACCACAACAATGTAGTTGTGTTTGAGTAAACCGTAGATGCACCACACGGCCCCACTCAAAGTTAAGAAACATACCAATTCGATTGGTATGTTCTTAACCTCCTCGTGTGACCCACACAGAACTCAAATCTATTAAGAAAATTAATAAAGTAATTAGAATGCAATCAAAATAAATAATTCTTAATTTTATATTTTCAAATTACAAAACTTGATTAATTAAATTGCACTCACCACAGTGGATAGTGGTGTGGCAAATACACAAAGGCTAGAAATTACACATATAACGCTAATAAGCACTAGCCTGGATGTACCCCGCAATGCCAACAACGTAGCCACTAATTGGCTACAAATAAGCCTATGCTAAGTATTAGGCTTCTAATGGTTGTAATCTGAAAAGACAAATAGAAAATTAGAAAAATGAGAAATATCGAATCTAAAAAAATACTCTTAAAAAAATTAAAATTATGTATGGACCATTATCACTCACCCGTGTCTCTCTAAGAATAAGATGATATATATTTTAGTGGAGGGAAGAGAGACACAATCCTTGTCAACTCTTTCTTTTTATTCAAATTATCTTTTCATATTTCTCTCTCTTATATCTTCAAATGAAACAACAAGACCTTTATATAGATACTGGAAATTCTTTGGCCTTTCATCTACACAAACTCTTGACCTTTCAATTATACAAACTCTTGGCCTTTTAACTTTCTAAATTTAAAGTTTATTAAATAAAACTCCCCCATAAACTTAAATGCTTCTACCGTCCGTCATGCCAATCAGCTTCTTGCATTTGTTGAGAAGTACTTTCGGTAGCAGCTTTATGAAGATATCCGCTGCTTGTTCCTGACTTTCCACATGCACCAATTCTATACTTCCTTCCTTCACACGATCTCAGATAAAATGAAAACGAATGCCGATGCGTTTGCTTCTTTCATGGTTCATTGGGTTCTTTGCCCACTCAATTGCTAATTTGTTGCCAGCTTTAATCACGGTTGCATCTAGTTGCTGTAGCTCTATCTCGGTCAAAAGAGCCATATTGCATGACATACGCCCCAAGATGCTGCTACATATTCAGCTTCATATGTTGAGAGCGTCACAGTTGGTTGCTTCTTTGAAAGCCAAGTAAATGTTGTATCTCCCATAAAGAACACATATCCCAAGGTACTTTTTCGACCGTCTATGTCTCTGCACCAATCGTTGTCGGAATAGCCAACCAAAATCTTCTGCTTTTGAGTATAATGACCCGAATGACACCGTTCCTTGGATGTACCATAGGATACGCTTCAATGCCTTCCAATGTGAATAAACTGTCTCCTCCATGAATCGACTTACAATGCCAATACTAAAAGAAAGATTTGGCCTTGTGCATGTTAAATAGTGAAGACTCCCAACTAGACTTCGGTATTTGGTCGCATCTACTCATTCTCCAACATCAAACTTAGAAAGTTTTTCCCCTGGTTCCATTGGTATATATCAATACCGAGTTGCAGTCCACCATTTTGTTCTATTTCAGAATTTCTTTCACATATATTTCTTGTGACACAAAAATCCCAGTATTTTCTTATCTAACCTCCAAACCAAGGAAGTACCTCGTTAAACCTAAGTCCATCATCTCGAACTCCCGTGTCATCGGTCTTTTGAATTCCTCTATCATTTCACAATTGTTCTCCATAAAGATGAGGTCATCAACATAAAGAGCGACAAGGAGAAAATTACCATTATTCTTTTTCACGTATAGAGCATGCTCGTATAGGCATTGAGTAAACTCATTCTTCTTGAAGTAAGTGTCGATGCGGGTATTCCAAGCTCCAGGTGCTTGTTTCAAGCCATAAGGTGCCTTATTTAATTTCAACGCCTTCTTTTCTTCCCCAATTCTTATGTACCTGGGCGGTTGCTCATGTATACCTCTTCTTCTAGCACACCATTCAAAAACGATGACTTGACATCCATTTGAAAAAATTCTATTTGAATTGAGTTATATGAGCAATGAGAAGTTGAATCGTCTCCGTTCTTGTAACCGGGGAAAAGATTTCATCATAGTCTATTTCCTCTTTTTTATTGATAGCCTTTTGCAACTAACCTTGCCTTGTACCACTCTATCTCGCCTTGAGCATTCATATTCTTTTTTATACCCATTTTATTCCAATGGGCTGACTTCTATTTGGCAATTCAATCGACCAGGTTCGGTTTCACTCGATTGCTTTTATTTCTTCATTCATGTCTGCTTGCCACTTCTCATCTCGTACCGTTTCCTCAAATGTAATTATTTAAGCATCCTCCAAAAGACAAACTAAATGCACCTCATTTGTTGAGTCCTACAAATCTTGCATGCTTCGCATCCTTGGTTGTCTTGGCTCATATTCATCATCGGTAGTTTTAGATTTTGTTGGTAAATATGTTGGAGCAACGATTGATGATTCTTCAACTTCGATGAATACCTCCATTGAATTGTTCCAGTCCCACTCACTTGCTTCGTTTACTCGCACATCACAACTCACCATCACCTTTTTGCTAATCGGGTCAAGTAGCTTGTATCCTTTTGTCTTCTCATCATACCCAATAAAAATATACTTTTTGCTTTTGTCTTCGAGCTTAGTTCTTTGTTGATTCGGTACATATGCATAAGCCACACTACCGAACACTTTGAGATGAGAGACTGTCAGCTTTTGTCTGCTCCATGCCTCATGTTGTGTTTGATCATCTAACTTCATATCTGGACTCGGTTTTATACATGGATGGAACACTTCATGGCCTCTGTCTAGAACTCCTTCGGCATCTTCTTACTTTGAGAATTGATCAAACCTTGTCGATAATAGTCCGATTCTTCCTCTAGGTCACACTATTTGTTGAGGAGAGTATGGTGTGTTTAGAAATCTCCTTATGCCTTGCTCCTCACAATATTTAATGAAAGCCATGAAAGTATACTCGCCACCTCTATCGGATCATATGGCTTTGATGTGTCTACCGGTTGCTTTCTCCACCATCATTTTGAATTTTTTGAACACCTCAAATGCCTCAAAGTTTTCTTTCAAAAAAAAAAACTCAAGTTTTTAGTGAGAAATCATCGATAAAGGAAATGAAGTACATTTTACCGCCGAAAGGTTCGGGGGTGATAGATCCACATATGTCGATATGAATCAACTCGAGAGTATGTTTAGCTTGATATTCTGCTTTCTTTTGAAACAAGGTTCTTGCTTACTTGCCAAGCACACATTCTTCACAAAATTTGCCCTCATAATCTATATCCGACAGACCGTGCACCATATTCTTTTTTGATAACTTTTTTAGACCACCATGATGGAGGTGACCAAAGATAAGATGCCATGGCGACGCCTTGTCTTCTATATTGACTCGCAAACATTTTTCTCACACGCTTCTTAAATTCAGTTTGTAGCTGCGATTTTGGGCAATTTTGACTCGTGCTACCAAGCACTCTCGATTGTATTTTAATTGTAGTAACCGATTTTTCATGAATACTGAGTATCCCTTCAACATGAGTTGCCCCATACTTAGAATATTGCTCTCAAGATCAGGTAAGTAATAAACATCCTCGATTGACCCTTCTGTACCATCCTTTTGCAAATAGTGAACCATACCTTGGCCTTTTACTTGGATCTTTGGGGCACCTCCAAACGACACATGTCCATCTTCATACTCTTGCATCTCCTTGAATAGGTGCTTGTGCCCACACATGTTGTTGCTAGCGCTAATATCGAGATACCACACTGTGTCATTATCAGAAACGATATTTTTGTAGGCCATCATGAGAACTCCATCTTCTCTTGTCTCCTCTTCCGCGACAAAATTAGCATTTCTTCTACCTTTTTCACGGAATAACACTCATTTGCATAGTGCCCATACTTAACGCAATTAAGCACTCAACATTTATTTGCATTCTTTTGCGTAGTGTCCATGCTTGCCGCAATTTTAGCACTCGTCTTTCGAGTAATTTGACCGGCTACCTCTCCCACGACCACGTTTTCTACCTCGCCAATTTTATTTTTTTCTTGACTGCCTCTTCTCCTCATGGTATCCACCTCGACTGCGGCCTCCACCATCATGACTATTATTGTGACCTCCACGGCCGTGCCTTCTTCCACAAAAGTTTTAAGTATAGAGTACATTTTCGTCTTTGATAGACACCTTGGATTGCAATGTTTCCTCAAGCGACTCATTCTTCTTCTTCTTGCATTGCTTGTGTGCCTCTAAAGAACCGGTAAGCTCATCAACTATGAGCGTTGCAAGGTCCTTTGACTCTTTTATCGTGCACACAACATTCTCAAAATTTTCGATTAATGATCTAAAAATCTTCTCCACAACCCGCTCATTGGTTTATGCTTCGCCATTACAATTTTTTTGGTTCACCACGGTCTATACACGCGTGATGTAGTCAGATAAGATCTCCCACTCCTTCATTTTCATGCTCTCCAACTCGCCGTGAAGAGTTTGGAGTTGCACTTGTTTGACTCGATTGGCTCCTTTAAATGCTCCTTCTAAAATGTCCCACGCTTCTTTTGAAGTAGTTGCACCAGCAATCTTCTCAAATCCTGGCTCGTCGACGGCTCAGAACACCATGTATAGTGTCGCCTTATCCTTCAATCGTGCCTCTTTCAACGCCTTATTTTGAGCCGCTGTATATCCCGTGGTATTTGTTGGTTCTTCGAGACCTTCTTCAATCACCTCCCACGCATCTTGAGATCTGAGAAGAGCTTTCATTTGAATGATCCAGTTCTCATAGTTTTCCTTCATTAGTCGTGGTAGCGACTTTCAACCCGTCACATTCACCTTTGGATCTGATGCCAATTTGAGAATAAGATGATATATATTTTAGTGGAGGGAAGAGATACACAATACTTCTCAACTCTTTATTTTTATTCATTTTATCTTTTCATATTTTTCCCTCTTACATCTTCAAATGAAACAACAAGCCCTTTATATGGATATTAGGAATTCTTTGGCCTTTCATCACCTTTCAATTACACAAACTCTTGGACTTTTAACTTCTAAATTTATAACCCATTAAAAAAATATTTAAAGTTTATTCAATACTCTCCAAATGAATAGTAGATGTACATCACGATGTACAACGTCTCTACTACGCCTCCAAACATATTCACTGATAATATGTCAGGGGACTTTGTCTTGATGTAGGCAAAGTATACCCACACAAATAATGAAAGTAGGGTGACGATGAATGGAAGAGACTTAACTTCCATAATTGACTTTTTCTGTCTATATCCCATAAGGTTTTGTTACAAGATAAGATAGATTATTAATTATTTTTGTTATTCACTTTTCCTTACTAATAGTTTTTCTTAGTTTTGGCCAGAACTTTTGTTTAAGATGTAATTTATTTCTCTTGATTGATAACACACGACTTGTAATTTCTTGTATAAAGGGAAATTAAATTGAACAATGCAAGCATAAAATTAAATCACACAATGAGAAATGGGGAGTTTAGGGTCTCAAACAAACCCTACGTTCTTTAGTTCATCTTTTCGCTATTCTAAGTTTTTTTTTTTTTCACGATACAGTTGGTTGATGTCAATAATTAAGTTAATAAGATTTGTATATATTAAAAATAATAAATATGTTATATTTTGGTACAAGTCTTATCTATAGTATGTTTTAGAATATGGACATGTGAAAATGAGAAAAAGATTGGGGTGGGCAAGATCACGTGAAGACAGCAAAGATTTGGGGTTTTGGTAGGATTAAGGTAGGGCGCACCGATGGGACTGTTTGGGGACTCGAATTGGATTATTATTTAATAATTGGAGTGTCCATTTATTTTTATTTTTATTTTCTGGATTTTTGGTTTGGGACCACCATTTATGCGGGGCCTATCCGCATCAAAACATGTGGGGCCCAGCTCACTTCATCTGCATTTTGAAGATCGATATTTATACCCCGTTAAGGTAAATATGTAACATTGTAATTAAAAACAATTTACAGGATTTTTAGTATTTACCGATAAGTCAAGTCAAAATTTACTTGTAATGTTCAACAACTTGAACTATATCCCCCTGAATTTAAAAAAAAAAAAAAAAAAAAACTTAGAATAGCGAAAAGATGAACTAAAGAACGTAGGGTTTGTTTGAGACCCTAAACTCCCCATTTCTCATTGTGTGATTTAATTTTATGCTTGCATTGTTCAATTTAATTTCCCTTTATACAAGAAATTACAAGTCGTGTGTTATCAATCAAGAGAAATAAATTACATCTTAAACAAAAGTTCTGGCCAAAACTAAGAAAAACTATTAGTAAGGAAAAGTGAATAACAAAAATAATTAATAATCTATCTTATCTTGTAACAAAACCTTATGGGATATAGACAGAAAAAGTCAATTATGGAAGTTAAGTCTCTTCCATTCATCGTCACCCTACTTTCATTATTTGTGTGGGTATACTTTGCCTACATCAAGACAAAGTCCCCTGACATATTATCAGTGAATATGTTTGGAGGCGTAGTAGAGACGTTGTACATCGTGATGTACATCTACTATTCATTTGGAGAGTATTGAATAAACTTTAAATATTTTTTAATGGGTTATAAATTTAGAAGTTAAAAGTCCAAGAGTTTGTGTAATTGAAAGGTGATGAAAGGCCAAAGAATTCCTAATATCCATATAAAGGGCTTGTTGTTTCATTTGAAGATGTAAGAGGGAAAAATATGAAAAGATAAAATGAATAAAAATAAAGAGTTGAGAAGTATTGTGTATCTCTTCCCTCCACTAAAATATATATCATCTTATTCTCAAATTGGCATCAGATCCAAAGGTGAATGTGACGGGTTGAAAGTCGCTACCACGACTAATGAAGGAAAACTATGAGAACTGGATCATTCAAATGAAAGCTCTTCTCAGATCTCAAGATGCGTGGGAGGTGATTGAAGAAGGTCTCGAAGAACCAACAAATACCACGGGATATACAGCGGCTCAAAATAAGGCGTTGAAAGAGGCACGATTGAAGGATAAGGCGACACTATACATGGTGTTCTGAGCCGTCGACGAGCCAGGATTTGAGAAAGATTGCTGGTGCAACTACTTCAAAAGAAGCGTGGGACATTTTAGAAGGAGCATTTAAAGGAGCCAATCGAGTCAAACAAGTGCAACTCCAAACTCTTCACGGCGAGTTGGAGAGCATGAAAATGAAGGAGTGGGAGATCTTATCTGACTACATCACGCGTGTATAGACCGTGGTGAACCAAAAAAATTGTAATGGCGAAGCATAAACCAATGAGCGGGTTGTGGAGAAGATTTTTAGATCATTAATCGAAAATTTGAGAATGTTGTGTGCACGATAAAAGAGTCAAAGGACCTTGCAACGCTCATAGTTGATGAGCTTACCGTTCTTTAGAGGCACACAAGCAATGCAAGAA
>BMAC01000835.1:38141-67665 GCA_014905375.1 Phtheirospermum japonicum | reverse complement strand
TTTGATTTTGATGAGCATGATAATAAACAACCTTCACGACTTATTTGTTGAACTCGATGTAATAAGAAAAGTGCTCAATCTAACAATGGAATGGGATGTGAATAGAATGGACATTCCTTTCCTAATTCTCATTCTCATGATTGATATACTTTAGTAATGGGAATATTTAGTCCCATAAAAATCTACCAAAAGTTAGAAATAGTCATTCCTCCCCTTCCTCTGGGTCTAGTATTTTCAATCATAAAAATCACTTTAATTATATTTCTAATGAAATTATTTTTCTAAAAATGTTGAATATACACTAGGTTTTTTAAAATTAGTGTTTTATAAAAAAAAGTTTTAAAATGAAATTCTCTAGAAAAGTTATTTAATAATAGGATCATTTTTTATGATACATCTAAATGTGAGAAAATGTGATTCGTTTAGAGTTGTGGGATTAGAAGGTACACCAAATCCAAAAAATGTGAGGAGTTTTGGTTTGATGCACGTTAACCAAGCAAACCAGATCAGAATAAAATGAGATTTCAGAATCATATACCTAACTTAGAAGGAAAACTTTTGGAATAAAAATCACTGAATTTTGAGCTCATTTGATATGTAAACGACATGCACGAATAAACAACTCTCACTTATCCACGAATCATAGTCACTATTTCAAGTAGACATACTAATCTTCGGATTGCAAAAATTCCATTTAAATAAACACGTTCACATAGAAATGAATATAAACAAGTAAAAGCCCTACAAACAATAAAACTCAAAATATTTGCAGATTGCAAAGACAATTGAATGATAGGAATATGATTTCTTGAGATAAATTAATTTTGAAAAGGAGTCAAGACAATTGAATGATAGGAATATGATTTCTTGAGATAAATTAATTTTGAAAAGGAGTCTTAACATATTCTCGTATGAGTTTCAATAATCAAATGAAAACATTGTATTCAAAACCGCACAAATCCAGTTAATAAAGAAAAATGAATTTTCAAACATTCAATGTTTGGCAAGTACGAATTCTCTTAAAATTATATGTTTTTTTTTAATTCGTTGCAATTAATTTTACCCATATAATCATTTAGTTTTTTTGAATACAAATCAATCAACAACTAATTTAACAATCATCACAAATAGAAAACTAATTGCACCATCATTCCATAGAAATTATACTCACTTGCAACAATTAACGTGGAACAACAAACTACAACTCATAATATATCCATTTTTTTTTTAAGTCTGTCAATTAGCCAATTTCAAATTTAGTAATAATCCAATTCTCTAGTGCCCCTGTGTGTGTGTGTGTTTTTTTTTTCATTTTTATTATAAAAAAATCACCTTAAATTAAAAAGTTATTCATATATTAACATCCCAACAAATAGTAATGAATACCAAATTTTCCAAACTGTATTATTACCTTTGAATATGTGATTACAGGAAAATTAAAAAAAAAAAAAAAACACTCAAGGTGTAAATACAATCACTAGAAAAGACTTACTGATTACTAACCATCGCAACAACAGTTTGAACTTATAGTAAATCTGTAAATTGAAAACCCCATACATGCCAAGTATCAAGTTTTGAAGACGAGCAGATAGAGAAATATAATTCAAAGTAATTGATAAGAACGCCATATGCATGTGAAAATAAATAAACAATCAATTGGATTTTAAGCCTTTAATAAATTCACTAATTAATTATCCAGCGACCACATAATGTCATAATCAATCATCATTCCAAATTCACAAACATTCAATTCGCAACACTTTTCTCACGAAATTTGCATGAAATTCGTCCTCGTTTTCTTATTGCTTATTGTTCACCCCACTCCAGATCCATAATGGGATACTTTCCGACAATAATAAAATAAATAACAAGCTGATTACGAATTACTTGGATATATAAATATATTTAAACTCATTATAATTAAAGCCAAAATGCAGAATTATTTATTAAGTTTATGCAACTTGGAAATTTTAGTCCATCACTAATTAAAAAAAAAATTATACATTTAATTTATTTCCGACCTGAAATTGGGATTTCGGCCGAAAATTTAATTTTGACCAAATTTTAGAGATTTTAACCAAAAAAAAAAGGGCAAAAATAACACGTATAAGATGATTATTTTATAACTTGCCACGTATATGCTAAACAAAAAACCGGCCAAAGTCCATTCCTAATTAGCCAACAATAAGCCCATTTATCAATTAAGTCAAAATATATCAAATAAATTTACGATTCAATTGAATCAAGCTTAGCAAATTCCCATTAATCCCCAATTTTTACAACTTAAAAAAAAAATAAAAAAAAATTCATCTCCATCTTTATCAATTTCCTCCTCCTTTTATCTTCAAACACAGACATATCAAAATCTGACGGTGCAAGGCCAACAGCGGCGGTTGCTTGGGCAGAGCAACGAGTCTTATGATTTTGGACCCTGTAATGTTGGGTTCTCAACTTTAACGTCGGTGAATAACTTTCTGATTGTAATTCGGGTTTTGAGAAAGGCTGATTTGGGCCGTCTTTGTGGGTTGTCCGGCTGTGGTCTTGGTCCAAAAAGGGCCCGATTTGTACTTTAAACAGATGACAGGATGGTTCGTGGTGGTCTGGCTCATTACGGGCTTTAATGGACTCGATGGCGACCGGAGATTGTTGTGGGATTGCCGACGAGTTGAGTTGGTGGATTGGTTAAGAAAAGAAAATATGATAATTGTTTCTCGGCAAAAATATGGCGGTGATTGATGGTGTCTCGGATTCGGGCCGATTAGGGGTGTAAGTGAGCCGAGCCGGCTCGTGAGTTATTCGGAATCGACTCGAGAAAAGCTCGGAATCGACTCGAGGTTGATCGAGCCGAGCTCGAGCTACTCGGTTATGTATTGAGCTCGAACTCGAGCTCAATAATACTTGACGAATAGGCTCGCGAGCCTAATCGAGCTTTACTAGATTTACCATTTTATCCTTATTATACTCACTTATTTACATATATACCCTAAATATATACTAAAAATTAATATTAAGTATTTTATTTTATGTTTTTTAGTTTTTTTTTAATTAATATTATGTAAATCGAGTCGAGCCGAGCCGAGCTCGAACTTGTCGAGTTTTCAAACGAGCCGAACTCAAGCTTGAGAAAATTGAGCTCGTTCGAGCTCGAGCTTCGAATTTTGCATGACACGGCTGCCGTGATGGTTTGTAGCGGTTCAGTGAGAGCAGGGCGGAGGGGATGGTTGGGCTTCATTATGTCTTGACAGTTGTTGGGCGGGTTACAGAGGTGGAGATTGTGACTGTTTTGACGATGGCCCTTGAGCAATGGCATGGATTTCACGGCAAGTGTATTGGATGGCTGTTCGGCCGTGTTTGGGTTCTCGATTGTTGCTGCGCTTGACCGCCTTTCTACGAAGGTGGTAGTTATTTGGTTGTTGGTGTTTTGGTGGATCGGAGGTGATAGGAATATATTGATCATGAATTTGGCTTGAATTAGTGAATTGCAACCGAGAGATGTTCGATATTTTGAGGAAGAGATGAATGAAGGGTGACTAGATTGGGATTATGGGTGATTAGTGATAATCACATGATAATGGGGGAGAGATTGAGGGAGATAGGGGAAATGTTACTGTTTTTGATTGTTGAATTGTGTTGGGCAGATTGTCAATAAAGAATATGCTTGTGGACTAACTAAAAAGAATATGCTTGATGAGCCAACTAAAGAGATGATAACAATTACTATGTGCAAAAAAATTCTAGATTTCAGCTTTATTTTATTGTTATTCTTTGCTCTCCACTTTAGTTGGATGTTGAAAATTAATATGTTGAATTTCTTGCATATGGTGCTCTGTTGGATTTTGATGTATTTGGATTTCAATCGAGTGATTCAGCATATAACCTCATAATCGCCTTATGCTTTTTTCTTTAGGGAATTAATAGTATTTTCTAGTTTTTGCACTTATTTGAGTACTTATAATTTTCTTTTAATTTTTTACATTTTGCTTGGAGATGATTTTGGAGTTGGCCAAATTTAGTGATGCCGACAACATGTGAGTTTCGATAATTATGAGTTCCAGAAAATTGTTACTTTCGCATGAAAAATTGTCAATTTTGCACTTAAGCGCAACACTTTTTCCACAGTAATTTAAAATATAAATATTATTAATTTTATACTAAAAGAGTCACATTTTCGATTATTTTAAATTAAAAATATCACTTTTAGAACATATTATATTGTAATCAAGCCTTTTATTTTAAAATATAACATTGTCATCTTTTCAATTAATACGGTCACTTTAACAGTTAAAAGTGTCACTTTTTACATATTATATTGTAATTAAATATTTAACTTAGTAGATAACAGTGTCACTTTTTCAACAATTAATATTATCACTTATTCAGTTAAAAGTGTCACTTTCACACTAAAAACAGTTACTTTTTCATATCATATTGTAATAAAAAATTTAATTAAACAATATAACACTGTCACTTTTCCATTATTAGTGTCACTTTTGGCTCTAAAAGTGTCATTTTTTGCTTCAAATATATTTTATCTTCTGTATAAACCAATAACATTACAATCAAACTAAATATTAACGTCACTTTTACACAAAAAAAAGTTACTTTTACATATCATATAGTAATAAAATACTTAATTAAAAATATAACACTGTCACATTTTCCATTATTAGTGTCACTTTTTTCATTAAACTTGTCACTTTTGCACTCAAAACTATTACTTTACATTAATGTAAAATTGACACGTTTTGGGCCAAAAGTGACATTATATGTGCTAACATATTTGAACTTTTTCCTTTCCATAACAAAATAAATCCTGCAAAAAATAGTAAATTTGAACATGTACACCTATAACCAAAATACAGAAGAAAATAAGTCAAAAAACAAAGTAAACAGATTCGATAAATGGAGGGTTATAAAGAAACCATGGAAAATCAATAGTAGTGTTTCAACTCATTACAAATGTGGAGATTCCATGAAAACTAGAACAATACAACCATAATACAATTATAACCTATGACATTTTTAAACTAGAACAAGACAAGAGAGAACAAATTAAATTTTGTTATTGAACTGCTATGAAAATAACTTTGCTATTATTATTTTTTGTTTTGTTTTTTCCCATCTACCACTGAGGAGATCTTGACCCGTTTTTAAAGAAATTTTCTTGTGCTACTTCTATGTCCAAAGAAAGAGATAGTTAGACTCATGAATCCAAAGCCATCTCCACTTTCAGCCAAAATACGTTTACTCCCCTCACACACATTGTACCAATAAACTCCAACTAGTTGAGCAATAACCACTTTCCCAGGTCACCCTTAGGAACCTCCAAATTTCGTCTATTTTAAGTTTTCGAGCGACAACCAGCTTTCGGACGTTAGGTGCATTATGGTCATGTACTTGTTAGAGATCATATATTACTGAGACGACTTAAGCCAACGAAATTCATAGTGGTCGTTAGGTCCAAGAATAAATCAAAGCAAAACCACTTTGATAGTTAATCTTGTTTACCTACCATACAACGAAACAACATCAAAATATTACGTACCCAAGATGACTAGATCCAATTTATCACCTATCTGGTGCGATTTTGAATCCAATTACTCAACCTGCCACACAAAACAATGTGCTTGAAGAAGAATTTTAATTGTCCAAATGCATATAATCCTTTGTATACACAATTTAACATTGATATATACCCAAATTGGGATACAAATCACGTGACATCTTAAACCCTAAATAAAGTTGGCCTCAACTGCTAGCTAATTTTTTAAACCACCTACATATTAAAATCAAAAGATTAAAAATTTTCACCATCTTGTTCTTGTTTTAATCTGAATATGTTAAATTGCTGCATCGAAAAGTCATAAGAAAAAACATTAGAGTTATATTTTCATCCTGTTACAATTATCAACTCCATATGACAATCATTCCCAAATTCTTTACTACAATCTCAACAAAAAGATATGAATTCATATTCAAAACCATAGTTTTTCTCAAAAGCCCAAGCAATTATCACGCATAAAATCCCCAAATCCTTAGAAAGAAAAAAAATAAAATATTGCAAACAAAAATTAGAAATTAGCAAATTATTAACTTTGTAAGTTAGCGGAAGTTAATAAGAGACGAGCATAATTGGATTCGAATTTGGGGCGGGTTTGAGCCCCGTCACAAGATAAAAGGTCCATGTGACCGGCTGTTTGGATTATTGTAGATGTTCATATTTGAAAAGTAGATGATAATGTATTTTTATATTGTATTTGATGTCAAATCATGGTTGGAAAGTGTATGATAATGTATTATTATATTGTATATAGTAATATTTAATTTTTTAAAATATAATAATATGATAAAATAATTAAGTGTTAGATAAAATGTAAAAAATTATTGACTGTAAATTGAAAATTTGAATCATAAAACAAACGAGGATTGACAATCTCAATCCTAATTTGCATTCTTCTTTTGCATGTCAACATCTTATTCTCATTGTAAACCTCCTCCTTCACGCGGTAAACATTTTTTCTCTAGCTCTCAATTCCTCTCTCTAAGCTTATTTTTCTCCAAAATTATTTGACCTTTCTCGATTAGATCACAAAAAGGTAGAGTCATAAACTTTGCAACACTGATTAACATCACCTTCACATAAAAAAAAAATGTCAATTGAAGTCTATTAAAGAACCAGTTTATTACTGTACCCCTCATTTTCCCACCGAAAGGAACCTAATCAATTTTTATCATAAGCAAGCAGAATTGAGTGGTGAGATATTAATTTGGGTTATTTCATCTTCTCGAAGTTTTTTTTCCTTAATAATTTCTTCCTCAAAGTTTAAAGATTTGGCCTGAATTATTTTACATGGATAACACAAAAATTATTTTCCTAAGCCTTATAATCATAGGCTTCATGATTTTTAGAGTTCATACATGAAAACTTTGCAGGAATATGGTGAATATGAAATTTAAAATACTTAGTATGAATTTGATAGAAATAGAATGGAATTTAATAAATTTAGAATGAAATTTTGTTGATTTTGTGAATTTTGATTGAGTAGTATAAAATTTGATAGAATACTATGATATTTGGCAGATAATGACACACGTAGTATGAATTTCACGATATATTGTTAAATTTTATCGTTCACTACAAAAAAACCCGGCTATACTGATGGCTATGCTGACGGGTAAAAGACCGTCAACATTACTGGCGGAATAGGTTGCTAGCGGTTTGCTGATAGCCTAGGCTGTTAGCAAATGGCCCCGTCAGTGGCCTCTCAGGAAAAGAGCGAAAATTTATCCTGTTTAATTATCCTGACAACCGCGCCCGTCAGGATATAATTTTTAACAAACAAAAATATATACGCTGACGGCCTTGCTCGTCAGCGTATAAGTACCACGAATCGTAACGCCCTTGTCAGTCAGGATTCTAACCATAAAAAATCAGTCCCCCTCCTTCCCCGCCTCATTATGTCAAAACGAAAAAAAAAAATCATCGTCTCCTGGCCCAACCCCCATGCCCCCCGTCGCCAACCATCACCGCCACCGCACAGCTGCCGTCGCCGTCGCCTAGGAGAAATAGTAAGCTTACCGTCGCTTGGCAGAAAGAGAGTCGGCGTCATCGCCGTCGCCATACAGCGTCGTCGCCCACCACCACCACCACGGTCGTCGCCTGCTCCAGCGCCGTCGCTAACCACCACCACGGTCGTCGCCTGCTCCAGTGCCGTCGACCACCACCAGTGCAGTCGCCATCGCTTGGGAGAAAATTAGTTTTATTGTTATTATTTTTTTAATTATTATGAATTAATTGTTAATTTTATTTGATGTTTGTTAATTTTTATTGTTTTTTTAATTATTATGAATTAATTGTTAATTGAATAAACCTACAATATATCCATTTGATAGAATATACGTTAATTTAGCAAATATATTTTTAAATAAAAGTCTGTCTTTTTTTTTTAAAATAAAAATCTATTTTTTTAAAAGAATCTGTTTTCTTTTTTAAATCAAACTTGTAATTTAAATAATTTTAATATAAATTGGAGTTAATTTATCATTCTGTTTTCACTTTAATTTGAAAATAAATTTATAGTTTTTAAAATAATTTTAAATTAAATAAAAACTTATTTAAAATTCTATTTTTATTTTTTAGTTATATAAGTAGGTTTCAAATAGAGTTTAATTTTGAAATATAGTTTTGATTTCAAATTAGGGTCTAATCGTAAATGATTTCAAAATTAGGGTTAAATTGGTAAATTTTTAGGAAAATACATACACAAAGTATATAATTAGATAGTTATGGGTTAATTTAGTAAATAATTAGGAAAATAGTGTATTATTGTTTAACATAGATTGTTAGGGTCTGCTTTTAAACATAGATAAATTTTAGGGGCAAATTATATTGTGATATATGCATGCACCCATTATATTGTATATATATTGTTCATGCATGGGAGGACATGGTGATCGGCCGGGATTTAAAAAAATTGTATATTTTACATGCATTGGAGGCTGTGGTGATCAGTCGGGGTTTAATTTTGTTTATATATATTATTGTCATTGGTGTTGTTGGTTGTATACCGTCGGATGTTGACGTGGGTTACGGAGCCGGCCGGGAGGTGTTGTCCCACCAATAGCCGGTTTTCAAAATTTTTTTAAAAAACGTGATAGGGTGTCACGTGGTTTTATTTAATTTTTCAAAATATTTTTTAAAAATATGACGGTGGTAATTGCTTATTTGGAACCTTGGTGAAGTGATGCGATTCATATTGTTGTAGAGAATCAATTATATATAGATCTCTCGTTTGAGAATTAATATCAAATAGAAAATTTCGAAACTAAGTTTCGAATTATTTCAATATTCCTTAGACCCGTTTGAGATTAGTATCAATATAGAGTTTGATACTAAATTTTGAATTGTCCTATTTTTTGGACAACTTGATAATGTGACTTGTAGTATGGTTATTTTATGTGTATGTTTTTATTTTTATTTTTGAAATTTCAGTTTCTGCATCTCTCTAATTGTTCTTGGGTGCACTGAAATATACATGTACTACGAGAACTAAGGGGAGATGCTGCCAAAATATTGAATCTAAGAAAAATGCATATTTTAATATAATACATACTACTAGATGTCACGTTCTTGTATGGGATAGAAGCCTTACCAATTATAACTCAAATTACTCATTGTTCTCGTAATACTGCCGAAATTTTATCACCTTCTTTTCCGGCCATTGATTCTAGAATCACGAATAACACTCAAAAATCTTAGGATGGTTGTTGATCGCAGTTGGATGTACAAACGGAAAATAGCCAGATTTCTAAATCCGGTGTTCGTGGTCAGTGTAGATAGTTTCGTACAATTTGCACTCACGCATGATTCTGCAGAGAGGGACGGTGATAAACCGAAATGTCCTTGCCCATAAGTCTATAGATGAGATAAAATGTCACCTCGGTACCAAATGGTTCATTGCTGATTACTACATTTGAACTCATCACGGGGAAACAGATCTCGTCTCATCGCCTGCTGATATTGAAGTCGGGGGATCATCATCAAATGCGTATGTGGATATGGTGCAAGATGTTGCTGGTTCCATTTTCGATATAAATGATATTGAGTTAGAGGAAACACCTAATCCCGAGGCGAAGAAATTTTTTGATATTCTGCAAGCTGCATAGAAACCTCTGTATCCCGGTTGCGAGAAACACAATCGGTTGTCTTTGGTTGCCCATCTTATGAATTTGAGATCGGAGCATTGCATTTCTCAGAAATTTTATGATCAATTTATTGATTTAATCAAAGAGATCGTTTCCAAAAGACAACAATGTTGCAGATAATTTCTATGAAAGTATGAAGTTGTTGATAGGTATGGGGTTAACGGTAGAGAAGATAGATTACAGCGTGAAGAACTTCATGATTTATTGTAAGAATGACTTGACTCTGGATAAGTGCAAGTTTTGTGATCATCCACGGTTCAAAACCGGGAAAAAGGGACAAGCTAAACGGCGCAAGTCTAACTTAGTTCCGTACAAGAGGATGTTTTACTTTCCTCTAACGGCCCACCTGCAGAGGTTGTACGCATATAAAAAAAGGCGAAAGATATGCGGTGGCATGCAAAACATATGGTAGAGGATGGTGTCATGCGTCACTCGTCAGATTCTGAGGCTTGGAGGCACTTTGATCAAACTCATCCAGAGTTCGCCGTTAAAACTCAAAACGCAAGATTGGGTCTATGTACGGAAAGATAACAAAAGGGAAAATAGAAAGGTTGAAGCTCTGCCACCGCATGTCCATTCTGGAATAGAGATTTTGGTCGAAATTGAAAGGTTAGGACTTCTGAAAGTAACCGATGAAAATGCAGAACGTGTGAACGGACTAATAGCGAAGAGTAGTGCTTGGAGAAAAAGAAGTATTTTTTGGGATATGCCATACTGGAGCACTAATTTGATTCATCATAATTTAGACGTTATGCACATTGAGAAAAGTATTTTTGATAATGTGTTTAACACGGTGATGAATGTCAAAGGGAAGACAAAAGACATTTCGAAATCATGAGATGAGTTAGCAGAATACTGTCACCATCCCGAACTTCATGCAGACGCATCAGGAAAGTATCCCAAAGCGTCGTACAGGCTCGATAAGCCGTCAAAAGTTGCATTGTGTGAATGGATAAAGGCTCTCAAATTTCCAGATGGGTATGCATCAAATCTAGGTCGCTGTGTTGATATGAAAGGGTTGAGGTTGTATGGGATGAAAACCCATGACTGCACGTGTTTATGCAGATGTTGATCCCAATTCTGTGGAAGGCACTAATAGAGCTAAGTTTTTTTTTTTCTCTAAAGATTTGAGTGCGAGAGTCATTTGAATTGTTGATATGAGCCGTTTAGAGCATGACATTCCCTAATACTCTGTCAACTTGAGATGATATTTCCATCAAGTTTCTTTGATTCAATGGAGTATTTGCCCATCCACTTACCGTACGAAGCGAGAATTGCTGGTGTAGTGCAATATAGGTGGATGTATCCTTTCGAGAGGTATCTGTGCAAGTTGAAAAACAACGTAAGGAATAATGCGTGTGTCGATAGCAAATGCATATCTAGTTGAAGAGGCGTCGAATTTTGTTTCAATGATAATGTCTCCACAAAAAGGACAAACTTAAATCGTAATGAAGAAGTTCAAAATGGTGAAGACAATGATCCAAACGTTCTATCTATTTTCAAAAATAATGGTGAAGCTTTCTGAGACGCAGGGAAAATATTCTTGTCGGATGAAGAATTGGTCGGGGCCTGAAGATATGTGTTACTAAATTGTGCTGAACTCCAACAATTTATCAGGTTAATGATTCAAGCTCATTGAAATTGTAATTATCGAAATCTATTAATTAGATATTATAACAATTCTCTATTTTAAATATAAATGTGCAGTTTATTCGAAGATAGTGTTAAACGCCACCAACTGAATCGAAAACTGGATGCTGAATTTCCTGTTTGGTGTTAGAACTACGTGAGTCTTAATTACCTTTAAAATTATGTGGCAATTAATATATATTATAATATCTTAAAACATAAAATTATTGTAGGCACGAGATCCTTCGAACAATGTAAATGACGGTTATATAAGGTCCATTGCGTATGGTCCATCACGTGTTGTGAACACATTCAATGGTTGTAAGATAAATGGATATAGATTTCACACGCTTGCGTATGGTTCTGAACGATCAACGTCTAGCACAGGGGTTTGTATAAGAGGAACAAATATGGGCCAGATTATATGGATTATTACGGTCGTCTTCTAGAAGTGGTTAAATTGGAGTATCACGGGCTTCAGACGACCATAAGGACACTCTTGTTCAAATGTGAGTGGTTTGATCCAAATCCAGCCGACACGAAAATTCACCCTCAATATAAGCTCGTTGATATCAATTATAAATGTAGATTCAATCGATGCGAGCCATTTGTACTCGCCTCCCAAGAGACTCAAGTGCACTACAGTACGTATCTGAGTTTGAAGCGAGACAAACTAGATTGGTGGGCAACACGTAAAATTGAAGCTCGATCGACGGTGGATTATATCGAGTCTCGCGTGCCTGAGCAACAGTCWTTCCAAGAAGATGTTGTAGAAATATTTCCTGCAATAAAATTGGAGGATGTAGACTTCCAATTAAAAGGCCCTCTTAATCACGAAAACGACGAGTCGGTCAATGATGATTTAGAAGAGTCAGAAAGCGATGAACTAGTATTAACTGAAGAAGACGAAGAAAGCTACGAAGATGAGTCTGAAAGTTAGGGTTGAGTTTCGAAAATTTTATGAGTGTTAATGATAATCTGAACAATCGTGTGTATATATATATATATATATATATATATATATATATATATATATATATATATATATATATATATATATATATATATATATATATATATATATAATTAATTAATTTTAATTATTAATAAAACTGTGTTGTATGTTAGATGCCTGACAGGGATCTTCATAATTATATATATATAATTAATGAGGCGGGGAGCACGCCCGGTAATGAGGTCAGGACTACCGGGATCGAGGTATTCGTGCTTGAAAATAGGTAAGTAACATTTTAATCAATTTTGTTATGTGCTCAATATATAATTTAATTTTTTGGCATATATTGAAATAAACTTATTAATTTTTAGGTTATGAAGTCCGTCGAAGGGCTTCCCGACCTATTTGAGGACTATAAACAAGTCTCGTATCCACTCAGCAGGGGGAAATTCGAGCACATCCCGGACAACCATCGTCAGACATGGTGGCCTCATTTTAGGGTAATTTTATTTATTTATTATTTTGTGTTAAGTAAATTGATTAATTATTTTGTCTAACTGTATTTCTTTTGTAGGGACTGGTGTGGTGGGACAGAGGTACGATGAGAATGCCATCAAGATGGTATTCTATATAGCGATGCGGGATTCTTATAACAGTCGTATATACGAGTGGAAGAAGGCGTATCAACTGGCTTGGACGATACCTTCCTGCATAGGGGAGATGACCTGGAATAGATGGTTGGTGGAGTTTCAGAGGCCTGAGGAGGTAGAGAAGTTTGAGAAGGCCAGGCGCAATAGACTGAGCGAGCCCGAAGGCCCTTCGACTGGCATAGCGAAGTACCGAAGTGGGTCTAAGCCGGCAAATTGACAAGCCGCCAAGATTGTAAGTCAATAATAATCTTATATTTTAAGTAATTAATTATTATTGAACATGTATAATTTTATATTTTAATTAATTCATTATATTAAATATTGTAAATGTATCTTTATATACATGCTGCTAAGACGGGTACGCAACCCAGTAACTATGACCTTCTTCCGAAGTATCATCAAAATCCCGACGGCACATTTACGGATCCCAAAGCCCAGAGGATAGCTGTAAGTTTATATATTATATATATCTGAGTTATTTAGTATAAAATCTGTTAAAATTTGTTTAGTAATAACAGTTGAAAATTTTTATATCAGGAGGACTATGAGAGGGCTTTGGAGCAGAGGCGTTCTGCGTCATCTAATGATAGCAACACTCAAGTAGACCTGAATGAGGTCTATCTATAGGTTGTCGGGAATAAGAAGGGTCGACTCTATGGCCTTGGATGCTTCGGGAAGGCTCAGAAGGGCAATACTTCTTCCACCTCCACCGCCGATGTTCGTCATCTTCAGACGCAGCTCCAGTCCCAGCTGACGCAGCTAGAGCTAGCCAACCAGGAGATTCAGCGGATCCTCCAGGAGCAGGGGCTGGAGATTCAGCGGATCCACGAGGAGCAAGAGCGTTCCCAGTTGGCACTCAGTCTGCAGATTGAAGCCGATGTTGCCCTGGCCATGTCTCGTCAGTCTCCTACTCACCCTCTCACTGATCTGACATTCGATGGAGGTGATAATGTTGGGTTCTTGTACTTTTATAACATATTATAACCTAAGCAACAACAAAACAAAATGATTAAATAAATTAGTAGCCCAATAACATAATTAATTATTGCAGCCCAATTGATAGAATAGCCCAGCAGCCCAATAAGTCAAAACTGCCCAGCAACTCAATTAATTCTCGGTCCGATATCTGCTAACCCGGCCCATTTCCACATCCCTCACTTACAGCCTGGGTCCTCCTTCCTTACCCGCAAAATCTAAAGCCTCTCCCTATTCTCAAATCGGATGCAATTCCTCTCCCTTCCCGCCGATCTCCTCCATCCCAATTACCATAGGCCCAGCAACCATAACAATACCTCTTTGATTTTCATATCCTTGACCGCAAGGATCTAAATTAGGAGACTTTTTACCTACCCACTTTGCATCCTCTCAAGAAGCTAGTTCCAAATTAGGGTTTCCCCATTCCACCAAAATTTGTTCAATTTCCTCACCCTTTCGAATGATACAGCGCTTATCTGGTACCCGGTGGGGAGCAATTTTAAAAGCCCCATCTAAATCAGTCTCCGGCAGTCCTTCGAGAGGTAAAGCTTCTGAATTTAGCTTTTGTTTCAACAATGATACATAAAATACTGGGTGTATCTTTGAGCCTACAGGTAATTCCAACTTATATGCTACCTTTACGATTCCTGAATTACAGGGTAAAGCTCGTAGTACCTGAAAGCTAGCTTCAAATCCTTGATTTTTCTGCATTGGTCTTCATGCGGTTCTGGGCATGCATTAGGTTGTCTTTTATCATTCTCAGCATGGTTTGTCTTTGTAGTATAAGATCCTTGGCTTCCCCTTTCATTGCATCCATGTAGGGTCCTGTAGATAGTGGGTGGGGGTGGGGGGGTGTAGCTATACAGGGCTTGAAAAGGGATCATTTTCAGTTATATGTTGTAATTGGTATTGTACCAATGTTCAGCAAGTGATAGCCATTTAATTTATTGCCTGGGTGTAGTACTGGTCATGCATCTCAAGTAGCTCTTTAGGCACTGATTCAACCTCTCAGTTTGTCTATCTGTTTGAGGGTGGTATCCTGAGGATATGTTAAGCTGAACTCCTAGCAATTTGAATATGTCCTTCCAATATGCACTGGTGAAAACCTTATCTCTGTCTGATATGATACTCAGTGGTAAACCATATAGCTTGTAGATAGTGTCTATGAATACCTTACCTATAGATTGAGCAGTGTGAGGGTGTGAGAGAGCTATGAAGTGTCCATATTTGGTAAACCTGTCAATTATCACCCAAATCACATCTTTGCCCCCTGACTTGGGTAACCCTTCTATAAAGTCCATTGAGATATGTGTCCATGCCTGCTCAGGGATGGGCAAAGGCTGTAGCAACCCAGGGTATCCTTCATGATCTGGCTTATTCCTCATTACAAGACTGTACCATCTTAATAACATCACTTTTCATCTTGGGCTAGAATAAAACACCCTTTAACCTCATATAAGTTCTATTTATCCCAGAGTGACTACCATAAGCTGATTCATGCAATACTGATAATATGTGTCTACTCAATGTGTCATCCTGTCCAGCCATTAGCTTGCCCTTATATCTGATGACTCCTCTATTGACTGTGTATTCAGGTAGGAGATTAGGGTTTAAGCTCTTACTAGCCAGCATCTTGTTACAGAATGGGTCTTTTGCATAAGTAGCTATTACCTCCTGTACCCACCCCGGAACCACAAGGCTAATAGCCTCACAACTCTCCACACCTTCATTCCTCCTTGATAATGCATCTGCTGCTCTTCCACTCCTTTCTTGTACTGTATTTCATAGTCAAACCCTAAAAGTTTAGTGATCCACCTCTGTTGCATGGGGGATATAACTCTCTGATCCAACAGGTGTTTTAGGGAATGCTGATCATTTCTGATAATGAAATTGTGGCCCTGCAAATAGTACCTCCACCTCTGAATAGCCATTACGACAGCTAGGAACTCCCTTTCATATATAGATAGACCCTGGATCCTTGGACAAAGTGTCTTACTCATGTAGGCAATGGGCCTCCCTTGCTGCATTAATACATCACCTACACCATACCCACTGACATCAGTTTCTAGAGTAAAGGGTTGAGTGTAATCAGGTAGGGCCAGACAGGGGTAGTGCTCATGGATTACTTCAGTTGTTGGAAAGCCTCTTCAGCTTCAATCCCCCATTTAAACTGATTCTTCCTTAGAAAATTGGTGAGGGGCCTTCAAATAACTCCATACCCTTTAACAAATCTCATGTAGTAACTTGTCAGCCCCAAGAAGCTCCGCAACTGTTTAACAGTAACAGGTCTAGGCCAGCTGACCATACATTCTACCTTCTGGGAGTCTATGGACACTCTTTCTACAGATATGATATGTCCTAGGTATTCAATCTGCTGTTCACCAAACTGGCACTTGCTTCTCTTAGCAAATAGTGTATTCTCTCTTAATAGGGTAAGCACTTCTTCAAGGTGCTGTTTCCTATTCCTTGCTATAGATCAGTATGTCATCAAAGAAAACTAGGGCATACTTCCTCAGACATCCTTTAAAAACCTGATTCATTAGTGATTGAAAGGTAGCAGGGGCATTGCACAGCCCAAAGGGCATCACTAGGAATTCAAAGTGTCCATGATGTGTACTGAATGTTGTGAGGTAGCTGTACTCAGGGTTCATCAGAATCTGAAAGTATCCTGATCTTAGGTCGATTTTAGAAAAGTATTTAGCTCCAGAAAGTTCATCCAACAGTTCTTTAATGATGGGAATAGGATAATCATGTTTCAATGTCAGCTCATTAAGATACCTGTATTCCACACAAACCCTCCAGGTTGCATCCTTCTTCTTTACCAATAGCACATGTGAGGCAAATGGGCTCTTGCTATTCTGAATAATCCCTGAATTTAGCAGCTCTTGCACAATCCTTTCTATTTCATCCATATGATTGTGGGATGTCCTCTATGGTTTAAGAATTATTTGATGTTCCACACCTCTGCCAGGTGGAAATCCTTTAGGTTCTCCAAAAACATCCTCATACTTTACCAACAAGTCATGAAATTCCTTATCCTCCTTAAGGGCAGGCTTGAAGGGGTGTAACAAATACACTCCTTCCACTTGTTCCTAAAATTCATTATGTAGCAATTGAAATAGGGAGTGTTATGTGATAAGTTGGAATTGGGTTGTGTCAGTTAGGGCCTTCAGTCCGATACTCTTCCCTCCAAGGTTCACAGTAACTGACATGTCATCATAATCTAACTTAATAGGGGTATTTTTCCTTAAGCCAATCACCTCCAAGAATAAGATCACATCCTTCATCTTTTAGGAGCCTCAAAGGGTATTTGAACATGTAGTTCTCCATGGTCCAGGTAAACCCTACTACTTGTTAAGAGCTCAACAGTTTCTATCCATTGGCTACCCTTACCAATATGGGTTTGGTGGGTCCCGATTAACATCTTAATTCCCTAGCAGTTTTTTCTTTAATGAAGCTCAGTGTATACTCCCTGAATCCAACAGCATAGGGAATTGTTTATCTCCACAATACCCTACAAACCTCATGGTTATGGGACCATTTCCTCCTACAATGGAATTAAGTGACATCTGTACCTATTCAACAGGGTCCATCATTCTCTCAGGTTCTTCACAGATAGGGTCTGAATTCAGGTAGACCAGTTCATCTTCTTCAGTCATCATCATGTAATTTACCCTATGCACCTGTATCCCACTACAAACTTCTCATCCCAATTATAGTAGAGCCTTTTTCTCTCCTTATCCTATGCACCTGTCATGCAATTCCTTATCCTCCTTAAGGCCAGGCTTGAAGGGGTGTAACAAATAACATCCTTCCACTTGTTCTTCAAATTCATTATGTAGCAACTGAAATAGGAAGTATTCTATGATAAGTTGGCATTGGGTTGTGTCAGTTAGGGCCTTCAGTCTAATCCTCTTCCCTCCAAGGTTCACAGTAACTGACATATCATCATAATCTAACTCAATAGGGGTATTCTCCTTAAGCTAATCACCTCCAAGAATAAGATCACATCCTTCATGTTTTAGGAGCCTCAGAGGGTATTTGCACATGTAGTTTTGCATGGTCCAAGTAAACCCTACTGCTTGCTCAACAGTTTCTGTCCACTGGCTACCCTTACCAATATGGGTTTGGTGGGTCCCAATTCACATCCTAATTCCCTGGCAGTTTCTTCTTTAATGAAGCTCAGTGTACTCCCTGAATCTAACAACACATGCAATTGTTTGTCTCCACAATATCCTACAAACCTCATAGTTGTGAGACCATTTCCTCCCACAATGGAGTTAAGTGACATCTGTACCTCTTCAACAGGGTCCATCACCCTCTCAGGTTCTTCACAAATAGGGTCTGAATTCAGGTAGGCAAGTTCCTCTTCTTCAGTCATCATCATGTAATTTACCCTATGTTTGCACCTGTGTCCCACTACAAACTTCTCATCACAATTATAGCAAAGCCCTTTTTCTCTCCTTGCAGCCATATCTGCTGATGAAAGTAATTTAATAGGGATTTTCCATTGGGTAAGAGGGGTCTATCTGTAAGTATTGGGATTAGTGGGTACAATGACTCTCTGATTAGGGTAAGGAGTAGGAGGAAAATTCCTGTTAGGTCCCTTAACCCTCTTTGTGATTGCCTCCAGGGTCACTCTTCCCAAGTTCCATGGTTTGTTGTAGGGTGCTAGGCTCAAACATGTTCACAAAAGACTATAAGTCCTCATTCTGCCCACTAATAAAACTTTCTATAAAATACTCCTCAGTATATCCTCTCTGGTTTAGCATCAGCATACAAGCCCTTAGTTCCTCAAATYTCTCTACATAATCAGCATATGAACCCCTTTGTTTCAGATTGGTAAACTCTCCAATGATCTTAGTTTCCTTTATCCCATCAAATTTAGCAGAAACAAGCTCTATGAACCTCTACCATGTGAGATCAGTATTCTATGAATTAAGATTTTAAAACCATTGGGCAGCTTTACCTTTAAAGTGCATAGTGGCTAGAGTTACCTTTTGTGTTTTTGTAATGTTTGGTATTAATTTAAAATACCTATTGCATTTGAGGATCCAGCTTCTAGGGTTCAATCCATAAAATCTGGGAAGATCAATCTTGGGCAAGGGGCTGAGAATCTGGGTGTTTTGTTGTTCTGCCAGTATTTTGCCTCTTGTTGATATTTGTGTTCTTGACTGAGTACCTTTATGAATAGGGTTAGAGTAGGGGGGTCCCAGAATGGATTCCTCATCAACTGTTGCTTTGCCTTTGTTCATGTTGAGAAGCTGTAGCTGCTAGGGTTTGGGTGAGGTGATCCAATTTTTCCATAAACCATGTTCTTAGCTCCAACATCTCAGCTTTTATACCATGAAATTGCTCTTGTGTTTCCTGCTCTTTTGCTGTTCTCTTCAGATTTTCTGTTTGTAGGTTAATCTCTAATTTCTTTTGTATCTCTTGCAGGTCCTTCAATCTAGTACCATTAGCCATGGCCAAGGAAGGATTGGCTCTAGATACCAAATGTTGTGTTCTTATAATTTTATAAGGATTTTGATGAATTTCAATGTAATTTGTATATATTTTGCTGCTCTTGAGTTTTAACCCGGAAGGAGAAAGGGAGGAATTAGAGAGATAGAGAGAAATTCATAGGTAGGGAAAAATGTTTAATGCTTGCTTGCCAATCCAAAACATGTTCTCACCGCGGGGACCATTAGCATATTATAACCTAAGTAACAGGGGGGGACCATTAGCATATTATAACCTAAGCAACAACAAAATAAAATGATTAAACAAGGTAGTAGCCTAATAACATAATTAATTATTGCAGCCAAATTGATAGAGTAGCCCAGCAGCCCAATAAGCCAAAACTGCCCAGCAACTGAATTAATTCTCGGTCCGATATCTGCTAACCCGGCCCGTTTCCACATCTCTCACTTATCAGCCCGGGTCCTCCTTTCTTACCCGCAAAATCCAAAGCATCTCCCTTTTCCCAAATCAGCTGCAATTCCTCTCCCTTCCCGTCGATCTCCTCCATCCCGATTACCATAGGCTCAACAACCATAACATATAATTAGATGGATGGATAATTCGAGATTTTTTTATAATTTGAAATATTTGGATAATTTGTTTTGATTTGGAATATTAGGTAATTTGTTTTGATTTGGAATATTAGGTAATTTGTTTTGATTTTTAATTACTGGATAATTTATTTTTAATTTATCTAAGATTTTATTTATTTATTATTTTATTAATTTAATTATTAATTAATATATCAGAAAATCTTATAATATTTTCATTTCCTTACTGACGGGCATGTCCGTTAGTATATTTTATGACTTGCTGACGGCCACATACCCGCAAGCAATACTGACGGCCACATATCGGTCAGGATGTAAACTCCGCCAGGAGTATTGACGACCATTTTCTAATGGCTTGGGCCGTCAAGAAAGCTGTCAAGAATACCGACGGGATGATTTACCCGTTAGGAAACTATAATCCTGACCACGAGAATGCTGACGGCCAATATCCGTCAGGAGGCCATTGGTATTCCATATACTGACGGCTTCCTGGTGGATATGGCCGTCAGCATAGCCGGGATTTTTTTGTAGTGGTTGTAGTATGTAATTTTGTCTGTATATATGAATATTATTATGTAATTTCATGAAGTAGTTTGTAAGTGTGAAATCCATGATATAATATGAAATCTTATGATGTAGTATGGAATCTGACCGGTGTCAGGAGAAAGTAACCAAAGTCCGACATCGAAGGGTAGGAGCGACAACGATCAATATGAAATTAAAATGAGCAGTATGAAATTAATATAAAATTTATTTGAATTACATTTGGAAGAAACAAAAATAAAATAAAATTGGTTAGTAAGAGAAAGTTCGTACTCTTATATATTTGATTTGATTAAATGGGAAGTTGAATTATTAAATGAGAAATTAATATTTCTCAATAGATTATTTGTGAAAGAATGTTTTCCTATTGGAGTATGTGGGAATTATTCCAATTAAAAAAAAAGGAAAAATTCTCATTTACTATACTCCCATTACCATTAATTGTCAAATACTCTAATGAAAAATGTTTTATCCCATTTATTCAAACATATCTTATTTAATCATAATTACAACTTAAATGATCAAAACTATCCCTACAACAAAAAAACTAACAACAACAACAACAACAACAACAACAACAACAACAACAACAATAATAATAATGATAATAATAATAATAATAATAATAATAATAATAATAATAATAATAATAATAATTATAATTATAATTATAATAATAATAATGGCGTATGGGATTTTACTCTACATGAGTAGTATGAAATAATGCTCGGTGCAGTATGTATTTTTGTTATGAAAATATTGTGCAGTATGAAATTATCTTATGCAATTTAATATAGTATTTGACAGTCTAATCTATTTGAAAAAAAAAATTGCATAATGTAGTTTGCAATCTGGTAGGATTATTATGTAATTTGATAATAGTAGTATAAGTTTTAAAATGTAATAGTATTTCATTTTTATTTTTTGAATTTTAGTAGAGTTATGAATTTGATAATGGTAGTATGAGTTTTAAAATATAATAGTACGTAATTTAATAGTAGTAATATAGATTTTAGAATATAATAGTATGAGATTATTGATTTTGTTAAATTTTAGTATGAAATCCACAATATCAGCTTGAATTTTATATATAGTATGAAATTAAAATTTAAAAATATAAAATTGTGAAAAAAATATTGTCTTTTAGTGTAACATATTACATAAAATAATTATATGATATAGATATAGTATGAAATCTCACGGTGTAGTGTGAAATCTCGACTATACAGTATAAGTATGAAATTGTACTATGTACACTACCGCAGAATAGACTTTTAAAGCCTTTTTTTAAGGAATTAACGGCGGTTCTTGAGAAATACCTTCTAGAAAGTCTATTTTCCAAAACGAATTTTTAGAAATACCTTCTAAAAAGTAGTTAAAAAAAATAAAAGTAGGTGCTACCTTCTAGAACAACATCTTTTGTTGCCATCTCTTGAACCTTCTCCATTGAATTTTGGAGTCTTTTCCGCGGCGGGCATTATCCCAGAGGAGTGCACTGGAGCGGTCATAGTTGGGACAAAGGTCCCCATCATACCCGTTGAATGGGTAATAGAAGAGTATGTCGGCGGAGCCGTTGCGAACATGCTTGGAACCGAAGTTCCCATCATCACAGTCGAAGATGACATAGTTTGGACCGAAGTCCCCATCCTATAAGGGAATGATCTAGTAGCCGAAGCTGTGCTTGAGTACATGCTTGGAACCGAAGTTCCCGTCATCCCAGTAGGATGGTTCATAGACAAAGCCGACACATTTTCGACTGAAGTCCCCATCCCATAAGGGAATGAACCAGCAATAGCTGAGGTCGGGTTGGTCGAAGAGAAACGCCTTGAAAAAGTGTCTCCAGAAGGGTGTCAATAGTCCTTGGTTGAGGAGGAAATCAGCATGACTCATGTTTGTGTTTGGCGTAGAGGCGCCAATCGTAGTGGTGTTCATGACTGTCGGGGCAGTGGTCGTCGTCGAGATGGAGGAGGTAGCGACAGGAGTCGTCGAGCTAATCAAACCATGTTTCGAGCTTATCGAAGTGCTGGAGGTCGACATATTTTTCCAGTAGTGATTTTTAAAACAGAAAATTACAAATATAACAAAGATTTTGTCTTGCGATTGTTGGAAATATTACAATTAATCGAGCACAAACAAGGACTGAAATATCACTTAAAACTGGGAAAATAAATCAGAAGCTATATGTAAAAGTCGAGTTGAGAAAAATCTCTATCGGCGAGACAAAATTGCCCCGGTAGTGCCCTTCGATTTTTGCAATTCGTCCCCAAAAATGAAACGACTTCTTCTCTGGTATTACAACACTGTAAATACCAAAGCTCCGGAGAACTCGAAGAGTACGGACTGAACTAAGTAAAGAAAGATGCAAAAAAATGTGTATTCAGTATGCTGGGAGTTCTCTGATTTTTCAGATTCCGATGAATTTTCGTGTGAAGAAATGCAGGGACTTCTCACCCTTTTATAGGGGTTCCAACAGGGGGTTATAGCCAGCTTAATGACGTCCTTAAAGGCGTCATTAAGTCATTGAAACAGGCAGTCATCTGGCAGCATGAACCTGGACAAGTACAGCGTGCACATGCATTGCATGTTGAGTTTGTACGTTTTGGAAACGTACCTGAAAAGTCAAACGTGTACTTACCATTTTTGTAACGGTCAGGAGTCCAAATAACTTCTCAGGAGCTCAGGAGCGTGTGCGTTCAAAAAGCACGCAATTAAAAAGGTAACCTGGGTTGAACCTGGACCCAATCGGACCAATTGCCCATGTCCCAGGCCCAGGGCCCAGGCCCAAGGTCCTGGTCCTGGTCCGGGACCGAGCTTGGGCTCGGCTCCGCCGAAGGCGGATGGGCGAACCCGAGTCCAAGAGCCCGCGTGAGCTTTGTTCACACAAAGTCCACAACACTCACCGGCCCACTTGATGCTCACTAATGAAATGTAATCATTTTTAAACTCCCTTTCACATTTATTAACTTTCAATGTGGGATACACAAAAATGCACTTAAGCAACCGTTCAACTTCCAAGTATCATTTCTCACTCACCAATAATTGGATTTGAGAAACTCAAAATGCTACGATTATCTGCATAACACGTAAACCGAGCCTATACAATTCGTTAATACGAATTTTTTATATACCATTAAATTGATTAAATACAATTTACAACATATACATCCTCACTAATACTAGACAAAGATCAGAGCCACTAATTGTAGCATCATCCCATGGCCTTTGCACTACCACTATACATCCTCACTAATACTATCAGCAAAACACACAAAATTTTAAAATATTAAAAAAAATTTAAAAAGGGGATAGTAAATGAAAGAATAATACCTTTAAAAAAATATGATCAAGCTGCTGCTAAACAATAGCAAAAGTTGATCGAACCCTTCTCCGAGCTGGTGCGTGATCCAAGTTATGCGACGCGATCGAGTTCAGCTCATCGCTCGCACCTTCGGTTTTTTGTTTTTTCTGCGCCATTACAATTACTTTAGGAGTCGGTGAAACTAAAAAGCATCCAATCTTTCAATCATAGTTCACAAAAATTCCAATTTCATTTCCAATAATCCCAACATAATTAAATAAAATCCCAACATTATTAAACAAAATCAAGAACAACCGCCATAGAAATTGAAATTTGTAGCCGATATTTATCAATTTTATGAGGGAAAAAAATGAAATAGAAACAAAAACTATACTAATTCAACAATAAATGGAAAATTTTGGCCGCGGAATGTTAACCTGGAGATGGCAGCGTCGAAATCATCATCAGCGATGACTCGCTTCTGTAGCTTGGGCTTCAGATTCTCCGAATCCGAAACTCGCTTCGCGCTTGCTTTTGCGGCCGACGATTTTTGTATCAGAAATCATCCTTTTATATCCTCATTTCCCAATTAACAGACGATTTGCCATCACCATCCTCAGATAAAAGCTTTACGGATGTACTCAAAGATTTTTAATTCACTTTTTGATTTTCCAAATTAGCAGCAGCCTCGTTTTTCGCCGGTTCGTAGTTTACGGATTCGGGTCGTGATTTTGGATCCGCTTTATCATCTTATCATAGTATCCCCATTCATTACCGAACTTCTTCTCTCTCGGCCTCATTATCCTCTTTGCTTTTCCCAGGTTTTTTGATTTTGCCCTAATTTCTTAGAGCTTTGTTTCGCGTGATTATTATTTTTGTTATTATTTGAGTAATCGTTGCATTGCTTTGATGAGTTGTGATTTTGATGAAATTGGTTGTGAGTGTTGGAATACGACGTTGCATTGTTTGAAGCTTTGTCGTCATTGTCGGAGGAGAGATGAGCGTGATCGTCATCGTCAGAGTTATTGTTGTTGTTGTAGGTTAGGGTTTCGTATTTCTGATTGTCTTGCAGTTTTTGGAAATATTCAGAGTCTGGAGGTGAAGTGGGATAGAAATTATCTAAAAAATGGGCGAATGTAGATCGTTGGATGAGACACAGATCAACGGTTGAAACAACTTCCTTGAGCAAGACGAGGAACGGTGACATTGCAGACTGTACGACAGCTTTAAAGGAACCGTCGTGAAATGTCATCTCATTCACGGCGGTTCTAAAGACCCACATTTAAATCCAGTGAATACTTGTTAATTCACGATGGCTCCTTAAGAACCACTGTTAACTTTAGTTCAGATTTAACGTCGGTTATAAGACAACCGCCGTAAAATATAGGATTCTACGGCGGTTCTACCGCCATTAAATTATGGAGTTAACATCGGTTTTCTAGAAAACCTCGTAAAAAACATATTTAATGTCGATTTTCCAGAGCCACCGTGGATGAAGCGCCATGGAATGCAGATTCTGCAGTAGTGGTAGTATGAAAATGCATATCGTAGTATGAAACTCGCCATTTACGATTGGTGAAGATTATATGGAAATTTCATATAATAATATGAATCTTTGTTGTATTAAATATTGAATAAAGAAAAAAAAAAGGAAATCATTAATAAGGGTAAAATAGTTTTCTTATGTAGTAGTTTAGATTAATTTGGGAAGTTTTCAATTTTGAAAAGGAATCAGTCTAAGTTCATTCTTCACCTCACCCACAAATTGAGACCGCTCTCTCTTTCTTTTCTTCTTCTTCATGCAACAAAGTAATTAACCACTTCTCCATACATCCATTACCCTCCAATCAAGTAAATATGCATGTAATCCGCCATGAAAACTACAACATAACTCGTAAATGAATGAAATTAGTATAGAATTATGGAATTCATGAATGAAAATTGTATAAAATGGCTACATGCAATTTCTTAAATTTTGCAATGTAGAATATAATTTTTCAAAAATTATGTAATTCTCGAAATTTGTTAATTTGATCAATTTCTCAAATCTTTCAAAATTTTCTCAAATCTTGCTAAATAGCATGTAATTTTCCATATTTTGCTAAAGTATTACGTAATTATTCACAATTTATGTAATTTTACTAAAGCGACAACTGACGGCGGTGGTACGTAATTTTGCCAAATAGTATGTAATCTCGCTAATGCAGTACGAAATCACACGGTGTAGTATAAAAATTTAGGAAGTAGTATGAAATCACACGATGTAATATAAAGTTTTGTGATGTAGTATGAAATTGATTAATAAGGGTATATTAGTATTCTTGTATACTACTTTGTATTAATTGAGAATTTTACATTTGAATAGACTATTTGGGATATAATATTTTTCTAATGGTTTATACGAGAATTGTCCCTCAGGCTGTCGTCGTCGATTTTACGACGAGATGTTTTTCTTTTGCCCAAAAAAAATTATTTTTTTTGCCCCAAAATTTTAAAAACATAAAATAAGAAATTTAACTAAAATAATAAATTATTATTAGTAACAAGTTTAACCAAAAATAAGACATTTTTGTCATCCTGTCCAATATATTATTATTAGTTATTTATTTTTGAATTACTTTTATAACCTTTTTATCTTTTGGGTATTGCGGTATTTATTTCATAATTTTTGTCTATTCGACAAAAATAAAAGATCATTTAATTCAAAATCGAATTTAAAATTAATTAACAATATATATATATATATATATGTATGTATATATATATTACCGAAGCTATGACGCACTATCCTACCCACCTCCGGATTTCAAGATGCAACTTTTTGACAGTTTGGTTGGGATGATCAGGCGCGCCACCCTTCAAATTGGCCTTATAAAAGGTGAAGAGATATGCAAAACCCCCAATGCAAGCAATAAATATTCTTGTGCACGTAAGAAATTAATAGCAAATAATTATCTGTTTCAGTTTCTTAAGTGCTGTGGGAATGGAGAAAGTGGGTGTGGTGTCCATGTTGGTGGTGTGCTCAATTTTCATACTCAATTCTCTTCATGGTGCTTATGCTAATGACGAAGGTTTGTAGTTTTTATATATATTTTTAAATGTTTTATATTATCATTAGTATGATTTTGCAAAGATTACTAATTTTTAGTTTGGAAATTGAAGAATTAATTATAAACTCAGTTTTGTATAGTAACTTGACTAGGTGTTTTGCTGGAATCAATCAAAGTGGTATATTAACTATTTTTTTTTAAGATTAAAATAAAAAATTTGTAATCATAATATTAACTAATTATTATGCTACCATCTAAGATATCATAGCTTAAAGTTTTAAAAACCAACGTTCTAAAATAGCTTAATCATCAATAGTCTCGAATACATTATTTTCAATGTTACTAGAAACCAGGCAATGAGTCAAAATTTATCGTCAATGTGCTTACGGAGTAGTTTTTTAATAACATTCAGTGCTGGAGATATTATATCCACATGGCAGTAAAACCTGTAAATTCAAATCTAATTTTAACAACAAATAAATCCGAAAATACAAAATAATTTATTCTTCTTCACCATTATTTGAACAAGCTCATCAATCCCTTTCACATTAGAAAACTCAGGATGTAAAACCCCCCATTTTTTAGTTGAGTTTGCGGAATTGATAGATAAGATATCTTAGTTTTTTTTTTTTTAAGTAGTGCTAAAATCAACTCAACACATTTTAAAGTGTTAAACATTTTTATTATTAAAAATACCTAAATAGCTGCACACACGCACACATGTGTATATATATACTAGTTCAATACTCGCATATCATGCGACAATTTAAAAAAAAAACTCATTAAACATACTAAAAAATAATATTAAAAATAATACACACAAATCATAACATTCTTTTTCTATTTACACAAAGATTATTATTCACAATAAATAATTTTACGCATAAATTGGAGCTAATTACAGTAAGACTAGTTTTCACAATAAATAATTTTTAATTATTTTTACTCGAGAGTCAGGAAAATTAGTTATAAGACATAACAAAATAACTTATACTTGAAAAAAATACGTATAAAATTGAGTTTGTAAAAATGTTAAATATACAATACTCGCGTGTTGCACGTGACTGTGATATAAAAAATTAAAATTTATAAAGTACTGATAATTCTATTAAACAACGTCGTATATCTAACTTATAGTATATGTAATATTATTTTATTATTATTTTTTGTTTCATTTTTTATGCGTAACATTAATATGTTCATCGATATTCCCAGAAATTTTATCGAGAATAGTAGAAGCAAACATTTGATAAAAATATATTTCGAGAGACTCACCGAGTGATTATTTACCTATAATATATCCTTTGTTATCTATCCTTGTTTGAAATATATTCCACGAGAAGAATTTTTATAGGTTTGGTTTTATTTATACATCTAGAAAAAGGTTAAAAACTAATCCAAAATAATTAACTACCTAATTGCATACAAATATTGTTGTAAAGTTGCTACAATATATAGCATTTATTAGTATAGGGGCTCGTCCTGCTTCACAATATCTATATTGCAATACTTTAAATTAAAGTCGAAAATAAAACCATGTCTGTGTTTTCGGGTTTCTAATTAACAATCATCAAATGCCAACTTCTGAAAAAATCTACAAATGGCATATATGAACCAATTCTGCACAGTTACTTCCTTATATATGATCATGGATTTTTTTAAGTATGCTGGCAATAACCAGATTTGAATGTAATCTCATTTTACATTAACCAAAAGTGATTTTGTTTTAAAGGTGATGCTTTAATTGCTTTTAAGAACAAATTGGATGATCCATACGGTGTTTTACAAACTTGGGACCCATCTTCTACCGACCCTTGCACATGGTTACATCTCACATGCAACGGTGCAAATAGTGTAACGCGCATGTAAAGAGTTATTTGTTTCGTTCGTTTCATAATTTAGTTAATTTGCTGAATGAATTGTTAATATCTAATTTATTTTCATTAATTTCCGTTGACAGTGATCTTGGAACGAGTGGTTTATCTGGTGAATTGGCTCCGAATCTTACCAAATTAGCAAACTTGGAGTATTTGTATGTCGTGTTTTTATTGTTTAATTAGTACTCTCAATTTCTCAATTAAAAGAGTTACAATTAACTATTTTAAAGTAAATTTGATATCATTGTTTATTTTCTTAATTTTGAAATTTATATCTTTGAATTACTATATATTGACTTTCCGTCTTTATACTTCATGAGAAATATCAGATTGATAGAAACAACATGCAATTAAAAATAGAAGATAGTGTTCGAGTGGGAATTGCTATTTCTTGAAATTAATATATGATCATGCACTTGTCTTGAAATGGTCACGTGAATCAGTGTGGGCACCACCTATAAATTTCATTAGTTTGACACATTGTTCAAATTGTTGAGTGTTGTACGGTCAGATTGTCTTACTTGAGTTACCTAACTCTAATATTAATGTTGATTTAATTGTGGTTACAATTGTTGAGTGTTGTATAGAAAAAGCATTGCTACTTACATTATAAAAGCACTAATTATATGTGAAAAAAACATTGCTACTTAATTATACATAAATTTTATTTAAAATTGTTTGTTGAAGATTTGAGTTTTTTTGAAATTTTTGAATTTTTCCGTAATTTGTAGATGAATTTTGTGATGCTTGTTGTATAAAGCCGCAGTGCTTTTTTTTTTTTTTTTATTC
>BMAC01000835.1:6446-19399 GCA_014905375.1 Phtheirospermum japonicum | reverse complement strand
TTAATAATTTGACGTTCGTTTACACAATTAACGACCCCGTCTACATTTGGAATATTTGGTCAAAGCTATCAAATATAACTTTACCAAATCCAATATCCCCAACAATTAACTACTTCTCTATACACCCATTACACTCCAATCAAGTAAATATGCATTTAATCCGCCATGAAAACTACAACATAAATATAATTAAACATAATGTAAACATAAATATGATTAAACATAAATTAATAAAAAATTATATATGCATTAAATAAGTTTTACATACATATATAAAATAAGTATGAACACTTTAATTTAAAGTATATAACAATAAATAAGAATAATAAAAAAGTGAGGTCACTTCCCTCGTAACGATTAGTCATATGTGACGTCAACTGTTCAACCACCCCGGGATTTCAACCTTTTGACATTTTGGTTGGGATGATCACGCGTTCAAATTGGCCTTATAAAAGGTGAAGAGATATGCAAAAACCCCCAATGCAAGCAATAAATATTCTTGTGCACGTAAGAAATTAATAGCAAATAATTATCTGTTTCAGTTTCTTAAGTGCTGTGGGAATGGAGAAAGTGGGTGTGGTGTCCATGTTGGTGGTGTGCTCAATTTTCATACTCAATTCTCTTCATGGTGCTTATGCTAATGACGAAGGTTTGTAGTTTTTATATATATTTTTAAATGTTTTATATTATCATTAGTATGATTTTGCAAAGATTACTAATTTTTAGTTTGGAAATTGAAGAATTAATTATAAACTCAGTTTTGTATAGTAACTTGACTAGGTGTTTTGCTGGAATCAATCAAAGTGGTATATTAACTATTTTTTTTTAAGATTAAAATAAAAAATTTGTAATCATAATATTAACTAATTATTATGCTACCATCTAAGATATCATAGCTTAAAGTTTTAAAAACCAACGTTCTAAAATAGCTTAATCATCAATAGTCTCGAATACATTATTTTCAATGTTACTAGAAACCAGGCAATGAGTCAAAATTTATCGTCAATGTGCTTACGGAGTAGTTTTTTAATAACATTCAGTGCTGGAGATATTATATCCACATGGCAGTAAAAATTATTATTCACAATAAATAATCTTTACTCATAAATTGAATCATTATTTGTTCAAATTTCAGTAAGACTGATTTTCGCAATAAATAATTTTTAATTATTTTTAACCGAGAGTCATGAAATTAGTTATAAGACATAGCTGTTGAGAAAATGTTGAAAGACTCTTTAGCTTCTTTGGATACATGACGCAAGTCTAGCTTGAATATCTAGHTGTGGTAAATTGTATTGGAGTACAATTAATCACAACAATAGCAAAATACATATCCTTGAAAAGAAACCCGTAAAAAATTGAGTTTGTAAAAATGTAAAGCATACAACACCCACGTGTTGCATGTGAATATGTGATATAAAAAATTAAAATTTATAATACACTGATTATTCTATTAAAAAATGTTGTATATTTCTAATTTATAGTATTTGTAATATTATTTTATTATTATTTTTTGTTTCCTTTTTTCTTTTCTTTAATGCTTAAGATATTAATTTGTTCATATAGATATATAATATGTTTATAATTTTATTGGAATTAGATAAGAAGATTTAAAATATATTTAATATTTATTTTCCTATGTGTAATAATTGGTTATTATTAGTTTTTTTTGTTGTTTATCTTTTTTTTATTATATTTTTTTCCGGCGTAACAATTGTTTTTCATATAAAGTTTTTAATGTTATTCTTAATGCATTAGGATAAGATATTCAAAATTAAGTTTATATATTTTATGTTTATGTATTTTTATAATAATTTTATATCATTCGTATTTTTCTTTTCCGCGATATTCTTTTATTTTTCTTTCTTTCGTTATTTTTTTCGATGGTGGAGACTGGGCTGGCCCAATTTGGTTCCTGCAGATTAAATTTGAAAATGAATTTTTGATCCTTTAAAAATCAAATAAAAATAATAAAAAATATATTTAGAAGTAGTGTTTTAAGTTTCGGTAGACTCTTCACTCATTGTCTGACCATGCCCCTATTCTTGTTTCAAATATATTTAGAAGTAGTGTTTTAAATTTGAAAAGAACTTTTACAGGTTTGGTTTTATTTATATAGCTACATTTAGAAGTAGTGTTTTAAATTTGAAAAGAACTTTTACAGGTTTGGTTTTATTTATATAGCTACAAAAAGGTTAAAAACTAATCCGGAATAATTAACTACCTAATTGCAATCTTTTATGACCTATAGTTAATATGATAATCTCATATCATTTACAAATATTGTTGTAAAGTTGCTACAAACATTTTGTAGTTAAATTACGATTAATCTGTAACTAAATATCTTTACTTACTGGATTATTCTCCTTATTCGGACGTATTACCTTAATGATGATGTTTCTGGCATGAGATTTATTTGCAATTCTGACACTGAATTTCAAGTGATTTTGTTTTAAAGGTGATGCTTTATACGCTTTCAAGAAACAATTGAATGATCCTTATAATGTTTTACAAAGTTGGGACCCAACTCTTATCAACCTTGCACATGGTTCTACGTCATGTGCAACAATGCAAGTAGTGTAACGGGCATGTAAGAATATGGTCAATGTTTCTCATCTCATTCAACGTTATTTTTTTCATTCGTTTCATAATTTAGTTAATTTGCTGAATGAATTGCTAATACTAATTTTTTTTTTCATTAATTTCCGTTGACAGTGATCTTGGAATGAGGGGTTTATCTGGTAAATTGGTCCCGGAGCTTGCCAAATTAGCAAACTTGGAGGAATTTTATGTTGTACTTGTATTGTTTATGATTAGTATTCTCAATTTCACAATTAAAAGAGTTACAATTAACTATTTTAAAGTAAATTTGATATCGTTGTTTATTTTCTTAATCTCAATATTTATATCTTTAAATTACTATATATCGAATCTTTGGTCTTTATACTTCATGAGAACTATCAGATTGATAGAAGCAACATGCAATTAAAAATAGAAGATAGTATTCGAGTGGGAATTGCTATTTCTTGAAATTAATATATGATCATGCACTTGTCTTCAAATGGTCAGGCAATCAGTTTGGGCACCACCTATAAATTTCAAAAGTATGACACATTGTTCAAATTGTTGAGTGTTGTACAGTCAGATTGTCTTACTTGAGTTACCTAACTCTAATATTAATGTTGATTTAATTGTGGTTACAATTGTTGAGTGTTGTACGGTCAGATTGTCTTACTTGAGTTACCTAACTCTAATATTAATGTTGATTTAATTGTGGTGACAGATACTTATACAATAACTCCATAGGTGGAAAAATACCGGAAGAGTTTGGAATTGGTCTTACTAGTTTGGTGTACTTGGATTTGTCCAACAACGTTCTTTATGGGACCCTTCCAAGAACGTTGTTTAACTTGACGAAGTTGGAAATGTTGTGCGGGTTCATTCTATACATGCTCTTATTCACAATTTTCTTTTTGACTTACTTGCAACTTCTTTTCTTTCGATGTAGGAAAATTTATACACGTCTTTTGATACACACACACACACACACACACGCACATACATATATATATATATATAAAAGATGACGAATCTTATTTTAATATAAGGCTAATTAATGATTATTCAAATTGTTGAATGTTGTATACTTAGATTATATATCTTACTTGAGCTAACACTAATATTAATATTGATTTATTTGAGGTTGAAGAAATTTAAGTACAAATGCCATATTGGACAATATACCCAATGAGTTGAGATTTCTTACTAATCTGTGGTGCTTGGATTTGTCCATCAACGCTTTTTATGGAGAAATTCCAGAATCTTTAGGCGAATTGAGAAAACTGAGTATCCTGTGCGTGAATTCATTCTATGCAAGCTCTTATTCACAACTTCTTTTCTTTTGATCCATGAGATCTTTTGATATATATATATATATATATATATATATATATATATATATATATATATATATATATTAATATAAGATGATGAATCTTAATTATTTAACTGTTGTCTTTGCAAGGATAGCCGACTGAGTGATAACGTATTGTCAGGCCCCATTCGCGCTGATATTACAAATCTTCCTGTTTTAGATCAATTGGATCTAAGCTTAAACAATCTCAATGGGTACCTTACCCGAGTGGAATGGCAACCAAACAGGATTGACGAGCATGTGCGTTAATTTATTAAGAGTTAGCAATATATAGTTAAATATCACGTATAATATATCTATCTTGATTTTTGTAATATCTCTTATGATGAGAATGAATTCTTATCGTAAATGTTGTGTCTATCATTGCAAGGGTAGTGAGCTAAATAATAACGAATTATCAGGCTCTGTACCTGCTTCATGGGACACCATTATTCGAAACAGTAACTAGTGTGAGTATCCATCCAATATTAATTACATATAGTTAGCGCACAAGTTTTAAATCTAGAAGAATCGTAGTAATTTTTTTCATCTAACAATATTGTTATGCAGGGATCTGACATCAAATCCGCTTTGACTGGCCAATGCACAGATCTAAAATGCGTCAAGCCGAATTGATATGTCACATCTAATTTTCCATAGTTCATGAGTTGTTCTACTAAACTGAATTGTGCTACCGTTGAAATTTCCTGTCATCTTAGTATTTGCTTGAATAAGGTGGTTTTTTTCATAGTATGTTTTAGTTTGTATCGTCCCATATATGCAACGTGTTGTGCATATATCTTTTGTATCGTATGCAAAATAAGAAATGTAATCAATTAAAAGCTTTATATTACAATACTCTGCTTAGGTAGAAATATAACTAATGCCATGCCCTTTTACACTAGATATGTGCAATGACACTTATTTATTTTGGTTGTTATGATTAAATTTTTTTTTCTTTATATATTATTACAGTATTGAACTGTATATTATCAACAATTTTAATCAAACGTATTATTATTCATTCTACAGTGTACTTAAACTATTGATAAGAAGAGTAAATTTACTTGTACTATCACTCGGAGGGTAGGCCTCATTTGTATTACAACTTTTACTCCATGTATAGTACGAATGCTATCTGGAATTGTCTAAATTCGTTGTTTCAAATCCGGATATATATATATATATATACACACACACACACACACATACACATACACACACACACACACACACACTATATATATATATATATATATATATAAATATATATATATACACACAAACACACACACACACACACACACACACACACCACACACACACACACACACACACACATATATATATATATATATATATATATATATATATATATATATATATATATATATATATATATATATAGGATTAGGTTGAAATATATCCCACGTCAATATATGCGAACCTAGGAACCAATCCAGGCCGTAGATCTAATATTGCACAGTGCAATTATATGTCCAGGTTCATTGTGCTTTTTACATAGTACTGTAGTGCTAAAATCAGTCCAATTTTTTTAATTTTAATTATATATATATTATTTTTACGTTTTAAAACATGCAATATGTATCTTAAATTGTAGATCTTGAGAATGTGGTTAATTTGATATGTATTTCATTCAAAACGAATAAAATTTGAAAAAGTTATGGTTTGTTGAAGATTTGAGTTTAATTTCAAAATCTTGAATTTGCAGTTTATAGACGAAATTTGCAATGTTTTTTGTATACAATCGTAGTGTTTTTTTTCTTAATCTATTGTGCTTTCCAAAGAACAATTTAGTGCTCTTTGTAAACGTTGATATATGTCCAAAATACCATTTTTAATTAATTAATGCATTTTTTTACATTATTACCATGCTGACATGTCATGATCTCAACCATCAAGATTATCCAATCTAATGGTCAAGATGAGTCCCTAGGTTCACATATAATGACGGGTTCTCATTTGAACCCAACCCTATATATATATATATATATATATACACACACACATACATATATATCACCCCTATATATTAATGCAAAATCCTCCTAACATATGTGTCTGCTTCGTATGCTTCGTTTGATAAATAAAAATTATGGGGCTCCCTGTTGAGATTGCCTTCACAACACAATACTCAGGGTGAAATCCAAAAAAGACATGATTATCTTTAGCAGACTTGGAGACACTAATGAGATTTTTCTTGACATGGGGTATATGTAATAAATCTTTGAGATGAAAAGTGTGAGGGGAGTGGTTTAATTGGTCAATAACTACATATTTACCAATATGAGCAATAGCCATACCTGAACCATTTGCCACCTGAATTGTTTTATTGCCTTGGTATTCAGTAGCAAAATTGAGGTTATTCATGTCATAAGTAATATGATTAGTTGCCCCTGAGTCAGGATACCAGCTGTTCTCTAAAATGGAGTCTCGAGGGCCTATGTTGGCAATGTTGATAGAAGCATCAGACTGATAGGAGATGTTTGAAGAGTGGGGATAAGTCCCATTTGCATTGTTGTTAGGAGTGTAGCTCATATCCATCATATAGTAGCACTTGTCTAAAGTATAGTTGTTGTAATGGCAAATCTGACATCTCGGTTTGTCTCCTCTGTAACCAAATCGGCTCCCTGTTCCTCTGTAATTTCCATACCTTCCTCTACCAGCTCCCCTATAAGCTCCACCTCTTATGGTGCCTCTACCTCTTTGATAAAATGGATTTCTTGAATTGTTTCCTTGAGTTATCAGATTTGCAGAAAAAGAAGAGTCTTGACTGGCCATCTTAGTGGTTTCTAGTCTATTCTCAAAGCTCAGAAGGATGGAATGGGCTTCTCTGAGGCTACATGGGTTGGATCTTGAAGTGATAGAAACTACAACATGGTTATACTCCGATCTAAGTCCAGATAAGAGATGCGAAATTTGGTTTTGCTCAGAGATTTGCTCTCAAGTGGCTACAATCATATCACAACAGGATTTGATCTTGTTTATGTATTCTCTCATGGCTAAGGATCCTTTCTTCATTGCTTGAAGATGCATCTTATATTGCATAGCCTTGGCATTGCTTTTATTAGCAAAACTGATATGTAAAGATTCCCAGATTTCATTGGATGTGATAAATCCAAGAGTTGTGACTAACACACATTCAGAGAGAGAGAGGATAGCAACCAAGAGGCTAGCAGCTGATCTTGGCGAATCCAGGTAGAATAGGCTGGATTTGTGGTGCTGACATCATTTGATTCATTGGTGATGAATTGGTCTGGGGCCTTCTGAGTTCCATCAAGAAAACTGGAAAAATCATAGCCTCTAACGGCTGTCAAGATTTGTTGTCTCCACATGAGATAATTATTATCATTGAGTTTGGTGCTGATTGACTTTATAGTTGGATAACCGGATCAGAAAGGTTTGGAGTAGGTGTAGCAAGAGTTTAAGCCATGCTTTATCAAAAAGAGGAAAAATACAGAAGCAATTAATGAAAGCCGTGGGAGGGTAATAATTGGTTCACACATGACAGAGACAGGTCCTCAACCTGCTCTGATACCATGTGAGATAACCTGCATTCATTTCTTAGCAAACATAAAAGCCATAAGCTTGAAAGCAAGAATCATAATTTCCATTAAAACTGTATTAAGGTTACAAAACAACATGTTGAGGCTATTGATGTAAAATATCCTATTTATACCCGTAGGAATGACCTAGAGATATCTCTACATGTACACATGGTATTGTTTCATATAACATGACAAAATCCAGCTAGCTAAACCCTTGCAACGATCCTCTTGGCTTGTCATTTTGCACAGCCGTGTTCTTGTCTGTTTGTGGTGCATGGCAGCATGATCATTCCTTTGACGCTGTTGTGTGAGTTGCTGGTGTATGCTAACATTATTTTATTATATTTCTGAGTTTTTTTTTAAGATTTATCAATTAACTATAAGACTTGGTTATAAATTTTATAATTTTTTTATATTTTTATAAATTATTTTATACTATTTTATGTGCATTTCTCAATTTTAATTAATTAAATAAAATTTATTAATTTTCTCATTTTTATAATTAAATGAAATAGTTGCCGAAAACTCCCCAAATTTTAACCTAATTCCGGTGAAATTGAATTTTTCGGCAATAATTGTCCTTCAATTTGCCTGAATTAAATATTGAGAGACTTGAGTGAGAATAGTTCTGAAAATCTCCTGTAATTGTTGGACTAGTTTTAGAATTTTTTTAAACAATAATTGTCCGTGTAAAAGGTAAAACCCTAAACCTAATGGCTGCTTACGTAAACTGTCAAGGTGTCAACATGACTCCATAAGCCAAGCGAAATGTCAGCCATGAGCTCAGCGTGAATTCTATGAAAATATAACTATTGAAGAATATAGCAAAGCAAAAATAGATAAATATAAGTAAGGAAATGAATACACCTGATTTCAAGATGCAACTTTTTGACATTTTGCTTGGGATAATCACGCGCGCCACGCTCAAATTAGCCTTATAAAAGGCGAAGAGATATGCAAAACTCCCAATGCAAGCAATAAACTGTAAAAATTAGATGGTCTATGGTTTTAAAAATAAGTCTCAAATTTACGATGTTGTTAATCAATGTTAACAACACCAGTTAACAACATCGACCAGAGTAATGTAAATTTATGCAGCGGAATTCAAAATGTGAGAACACGATTAAACAAATTCAGTTCACAAGTAAATACTTGTGAACATGGGTGTACAAATCCGAAAACTATATTACTTTCACTTTACGTTCAATACACAATATAAAGTAATATATGAAAACTAAATATCAAGAAACTTGATACTAAATACTTGTTGCCGCAATGGCAAGATCTCTTCCGTTGGTCACGCAACTTCAAAGATCTTGTAACTCGCGAACGTTGGCTCCAAGTAGTTTTCTTCTTTATGTTCTTTTTCTTTCCTTCAGCGTCTTCTTGCGTCGTGCGTCCTCCAAGAAGTCCCGTGCGTTTATCTTCAAAAAACCGTATTTCAAGTGTAGGAATACTTATATCTTAAGTAGACAACTAAGAATCCTAAACTTGGTAAAATCCTAAAACAAATCCTAAACACAATCTAGGAATAATTAAAGTCTTGTGCATAAACTATGAAACATAAAATCTAGTTTCCTAACTTATTTTGTGCCCAAGAAAGGCAAATAACAAAATAGGAATTATTGCCAAGAATAAATTCCTCAACAATCTCCCCCTTTTGCCTTTCTGGACAAAACACTAAGACGCAAACATAAATGAAAATAAAACTAACTCCCCCTAAGATAGAAAACTCCCCCTGAACAAAATACCCAATGTTGTTAACACTCAAACCAATATTACACACCAACATTGTTCAAAATACTTATCAAAACAAACTGAATAAAGGAACTTAATGACTTCGAATCCTCTTTGACCGTCGAGGAGATGTTGAAATTCCTTCACCACTCTTCTTCCTCTTCTTCTTATCATTAAGTTTCATCATCTTCTTCAAAGCCTTGTTGCGCGCTCGAATTCGCTTACGCCTCTTGTCTTGAGCAAGGCTCGCCAAGGCTTCGGCGGCAACAGCATCTTCAGTATCAGCAGCAGCAGCCTCAACATCAGCAACATCTTCTCCATCAACAGTTTCTCCCCCTACGTTCGCGTCATCCTCTCCCCCTTTTTGACCAGAAAGGGAAAGGGCCTCCAACAGCGAGCAACGAAGTGCCTTCAGCTTAGAAATCTACAAATCAATGGAAGCAACATGCGCACACAGGAGCTGTACAAAAATGCGGACCATGTTGGGATCGTCCTTCTCAACATCACTATCAACATCAGCAGGGACTGGAGCCTGCCAAGGCAAATCGATTACCCTAGCACCAGTAGTGTGTTGGCCCCGAAAAGCAAACCAATCCGCATCACCAGTGAGCACATCATCTGGGAGAAGCGTCAAACCTTGGTTCTTCAACAAGCTAAAAATAAGAGAAGGAAAACACAACGAGGCAGCAGACCTTGATGTGGCAAATTTAGTCACAATATCAAAAAAATGATGTTCGAAACTGAACTTTACTCCCTTCCCAAGCTTGAACAAAAACTGGGCCTGAGGCCGAGTAACAACCGTAGTGTTCCTGGAAGGGACCTAGTTGCAAAGAGCCACTTTATGCATAATAGAATACAAAGACGAGAGCCTAGTGCTCGGCAGTTGCTCAAACCAGGAATGAATCATACCACCAGACAAAAAAGACACAACCTCATCCATATCATCCACAGCAAAACTGCCCCGATGGGAAGTGGTGCCAAATAAATCATCAATTAAGCCAGGAGTGAAGGCAAATACTTTACCACGCAGAAAAACTTTCCCATAGTTTACAGAATTTAAATCAATAATCGAGGGCAGCAAATTTGCATAGAACTCAAGGACTATGTCTCGAAAAAATGGAATGGCGGTAGAGACTGTGGAATACATACCATGAAATCGAAGGTAGGCTATCAGGTTGTGGCGTTCAAACAAATTAATCGGCACTTTTCTCTCAGCGATCATATGGCGAGTTTGATAAACATCAAATAGCTTAGCAGCCTCAGCGGTTAAAAATCTCTCAGAAAAGGGCTCCATGTCCTCAATCTCGGGTGTAGGAGTTGCAGTGCCAGATGAGGACTGGGAGTGATCACATGCAGTCGAGGAGGACTGCTCGGGGGAATGCGACGGAACAGGAGCAGATGCAGTGCGGGAGGATGAGACAGACTGTGAGCGACTCAATGTTGGTAAGGGACTACCAACATTACTAGCAACATCGTCCTGTGCAGCAGCCTTCCGTTTCTTCTTGCCCTTTTTGTATGCAGCAAAAACAACTTTCAATGGCACATCCATTGAAGAGTCAGGGGAATGTTCAAAAAGACCTGTATCAAACTCAGGTGACGCAGCACGAATTGGAGACGGTGGGGGAACATCAGCAGGCGGCTTGGCGGAACTAGTAACTTCGCCGGTTATAAAATCCAGCACAGTATATGGAGGCGAAGAATACTCAGTAGCAGATGACTTGGGAGAGACTTTGACCGTGGCCTGGCAGGGAGAGACACTGTCTGTCGTCAGGCCGGGTCTCCTGTCATCTTTACGTACAAGCTGCTTCCGGCGAGTAAACCTCTTCTTTTCCGGCAAACTGGGAGCAGAAGCAGACGGCGGCACATCTCCGGCAATCGGAGCAGCAGGCTCAAAATCATGATCATCGGGATCAGACTCAGCAACCACATCCTCCTGGAGGTTCATGTGTTCAATCGGCACGTGGCGACGCGGACCTGCCTTGCTCTTTGGGACCGCGGGCGGCACAACGCCGGGCGGTATGTTGCGCAAACGCCTGGACCGCTTCAAGGTAGGGTTCCCTACGGCGCCAAAGGTCTCAGCCACAAAAGCTAAGTCGGGGGGGTTATCGACATCAATCTCGTTCCCGGGCTGTCCAGGGAACACTTTAGTGACCGGCGTGGCGTCGACCGACGATGGAACAGGCACGGCAGCGAGAGAATCAGAAGCATGCAATTGAGGCGGCGATGTTGATGGTGGTGGGTTGGATGAACTACCACCACCAATCTCTTCGCGTATATCAAGTCCACCTATCTTTGGATATGGTAACAGAATCTGTTCGCCGGAGCGGCGAACATCTTCAGGCAGTTATGGGACAGACGAGGACGGCAGCGGCGAATTGGTCATACTGCACAAACTCACAAAAATACACAGCCAAGAACAAAAAAAAAAACGAGAGAGTTTGAGAGGGATTAGAATTCTAGGAGTTTTAATCTGAGAGGGTTTGCAATTGTGAGCCAACGGTAAAAAGCAAAACAGCTTTTTATCCTTCCAAAAGATGACCGTTGCCCACAAGGAGAGAGAGGATAGAAATAAAAGGAAAATTCAAAAAAAAAAAAATACCGGCCGATTTTAGGAGTAAAACACGATTCTTAATTCCCTTTTTTTTGTTTAAGGCACCAGTCCTCCTCAAAATAAGCTTCAAGACCACACAAACAACCCCTCTTACTTTACTCATTATTCCCTTTTTTTAAAAAAAAATTGTATGACTTAATCTACAAAATAGGCCGAAAATACAAAGCTGATTTTAATGAACCATCAGCACAGTTGTACCTATCTTGTGCAATGTTACCTTTCACTCACCAAATTCACCTCATTATTACCTGTCCAGTCGTCCAATTATAACTCCACTGAAACACTTGATTAGCTCAATTCAAAACAAAATTAAGAGATTTCAAGCAAGACAAAAACACAAGAAACATAACGCACAGTAAGATGGCATCTTCACAAAGTATGAATGTCCTACGGGATGCCTAAAAGTAATGACCTAAAAGGTTAAAACAGAACACATTATGATTTCAGTGTTTTGATCCAATGTTGCTTTTTATTACTAATAACATTATAAACCAACATTACCTTAGGTGAAGTCAATGGAAACTTACCCCTTAACCCAAGTTAATGACTACGTCAAAATCTCTCAAGAAGGCGAATTTTAAAGATTGGAGGATTTTGAGTCCAATTGCTGTTAAACGCCTCTTGTTTTTGGACCTGGGAGAAAACCAGTTTCTGCGGGCAAGTCCCACAATCACCTAATTTTGAAGAGGTTGGTCCTTTTTGTCATTACTTTTATTGCAACAGAGGACCTTATTACACTTTCAATCAAACTCAATGCATTAGTATTATGTATGAAAACAAAGATAAAAAATGCATGCAAAATAATACAGATGTTGTGACTGATGTTGATAAGAGGTGTCACAACATCACAGCCAACATTGGTTAGACAATGCACATACCGAGATCTCTTCTCAAATGAGAGAAGGTCTCATAATCTAATGCCTTAGTGAAGATGTCAGCCAGCTGATTATCAGTTCCAATATGTTCAAGGCTAACAATCTTCCTCTCAACTAGGTCTCGAATAAAGTGGTACCTTATGTCAATGTGTTTGATTCGAGAATGCTGGACTGGATTTTTGGAGATGTCAATGGCACTGGAATTGTCACACAACACCGTCAAGATACTACTGTGCAGACCGTAGTCT
>BMAC01000834.1:411020-511353 GCA_014905375.1 Phtheirospermum japonicum | reverse complement strand
TGGGAGCATATCTCTATGGATTTCGTGGTAGGTTTACCGCCATCGACGAGAGGTAACAAGGCAGTTTGGGTGATAGTAGATCGTTTAACCAAGTCGGCTTACTTTTTACCGGTCAAGATGACCTTCAACATAGAACAATATGCCCAAATCTATATTCGGGAAATTGTTAAGTTGCACGGAGTACCGGTCTCGATTGTGTCGGACAGAGACACGAGGTTCACCTCAAACTTTTGGAAGAGCTTGCAAAGTGCTTTGGGCACTAAATTGAAGTTCAGTAAGGCTTATCATCCACAAACAGACGGTCAGACTGAGAGGACTAACCAGGTCATGGAGGATATGCTGAGAACTTGCATACTTGACTTTGGAAGTCAATGGGAAGGCTTATTACCATTGGTGGAATTTGCTTACAACAACAGTTACCAATCCACCATTGGTATGGCTCCATACGAGGCTTTGTATGGGAGAAAGTATAGATCTCCTTTATACTGGGATGAAGTAGGAGAGAGAAAGATTTTGGGCCCCGAACTAGTCCAAGAGACGGTTAAACACATCGCCATGATCCGAGATCGAATTAGGACTGCGCAGAATCGACAAAAATCTTATGCGGACCGTCGAAGAAAAGATCTGCATTTTGAGGTAGGCGATAAGGTGTTTCTGAAAGTAGCGCCGGTTCGAGGTGTAGTGAGATTTGGTCAAAGRGGGAAGTTGAAGCCAAGGTACATAGGGCTGTTTGAGATTCTCAGGAGAATCGGGGAGTTGGCTTACGAGCTTGCGCTACCACCCAGTTTATCGGGCATTCACAACGTCTTCCATGTGTCTATGCTAAGAAAGTATGTCTATGATCCACACCATATTGTGAGCTACGAAGAGTTGGAGGTTAATAAGGATTTAACTTATAAAGAGGCTCCGGAAGTGATTTTGGATCGTAAGATACACCGATTAAGGAACAAGGAGATAGCATTGATCAAGGTTCAATGGAGACGTCATGGGATGAACGAGGCCACTTGGGAACAGGAGGARGARTTCAAAGCGAAGTATCCAAATTTCGGCATTTCGGGTAAGTGCGGAATTTTGAGGACAAAATTTTTCTAAGGGGGGTAGGTTGTAACATCCATACATCCAATACATTATTTATTTATTTAATTACAATCATGCATWAAAAATAATCTTAGTYCCAAGCTCGTCACTATAAATTATTTTATACTTTTAGTTCTAATTGATTTAAGAAAACTCTATATAATAAAATTTCAAGTGCGATTGTTAAATATATTATACCTCAATTTTAAAGACTATTATATTATAGTTGTATTCTATATAAATTATCTTAAATTATTTTAAGATCTTATTATAATCAAATTAATAGATTTTAGTTTTAAAATAATTTTGATTTCTAAAATTATTATAATTTATTTATTTATATTATAGTTATTTAAATAATTTAAAGTACTATTGGGTCGATCACGGAATTATTCGGTTTAAAATTTAAGATCGTCAATTGGATCGACTCTTTTTGGACTTTAAGAAAAAAATGAAGCCCAATGATTAGCCCGTATCCACCATGACCCTACCCTAACTTTCCTAAATTAAGTACCATCTTTGGTTTATAAACAATCCAGCCATTTGCAGTCTTTTTCTTTTTACAAGCATTCTGCGTACGGCCGCTTTAGTTACATCACTAAAACTTTTCTRACTTTTTTTCTCTTCTTCTTCTCARGAACATGAWTTTTTTTGTAATCCTACTCTACGGCTGCCGAATCCTAACCATTCAACCCTGCCAAAAACCACCATATTAACCACCATTTAAGCCAAACCTGCATCCCAAAACCAACCCAAACCCCCATTCGAACCAACCGTCAGAAAAGACCCAACTAGCCGCGGCCCGTACACCATCACTTGCCACCTCGCCGACGCCCCACAGCTTCCACCACAGTCACCTTTCGAAAACAACGAACAAACCACCGTTTTAGCCGACACCACAGTCCCAACCATCCATCTTCGCAGTCACACCTGAGGCCCGGACAACCTCGACGACAAATCACCCGAGTCCCCCACGTTGGACCACTATCGAACCCGATTGACAACCGGCCCGAATAAAAACCCATCGCCACCATTTTCCCAAAATTCAAAACCCGAATATTCAAGACGTGGCCCGACCCAACCATTCGGATCACCACCCCCTAAACCTTTGGTCTCCGAGAACTAGCCGGCAAACACACAACCCCAAGTCGCCATCGACGTAGGAGAAGGCTCCGCCGTTTGGACCCGAGTCCAGCCGCTAGCCGCCATCGCTCCACCTCCCGGACAGCGCGGAGCGGCGCCTGCACATTCTGCCGCTGCCCGAATTGCCGACGTTTCCCCGCCGGTGCTGCGCCGTCCGTTTTGCCGTTTCCATCGCCGATTCCTGAAATTTGGGGAAGAAAAACGCAAGCCGCCGGAGAAGCAAACCCACCAGCCGTTGGCCGCCGTTCGCCGTCACATCACCGCAAACAATCGCCAGTTGTGCCTCCTTGCCAGTTCTTCGCCAACCGCCCGAATTGCCGTCGCCGATTTCTGCAATTGGAGAAGGCGACCGATTTCTTGAAGAAAGAAAAAGAAGGGAGAAGACGACTTTCTGAATTGGAGGAGAGAAAAAGGGGAAAACGGGGTGGATGCTGAAGCTTAAGGGCTGGGATTTACTTTTATACCCARCCCACTTTTCCAAATCCCAGACTGACCCCAGCTTTTTTTCCATCCTTCCAATTAAACCCTCAGCCTTTGCCAACCTTCCAATTCATCCCCCAGCTTGCCAAAAACCTCAATCCAGCCCTAAAACATTTTATAAAACTTCTTTTTAGTCAAGTTTTTATTATTATTTTTATTATTATTATTATTTTGAATTTTAAATATAAAAAAAATACTAATTAAATATATTATCTAATTGATTAGGTGACGAGCAATAAGGGGACTTAGGATTTCAACTACGTGCATATCACTCGACTTTCCACGATATTTTACGAGGTAGGGACCACTGACTTACCTATGTTAAATTTTATTTACTCAAATTTATGTGCTATGTGTATCACGCGATTCTATATTTCCAAAAACTAATATAGCCGTAGACCAAATGTGTCTGTGACCGGGGAAAAGGGTAATCGGGTTTATCCCGACGTGCTATAACCACGATTTAAAACCAGAGACCAAATGTGTCTGTGACCGGGGAAAAGGGTCATYGGGTWTATYCCRGCGTGCTATAACCACGAATTAAAACCAGAGACCAAATGTGTCTGTGACCGGGGAAAAGGTTCATCGGGTATATCCCCACGCGTTTTAGCTGCAATCAACTTATTTTCTACGATAAAACTATGAATTTTATGGTCATTTGTGCTATTTTTGAGTTGTATGATTTTGCATTGGTTAAGTCGGTGTAACTATTGAGTACGTTGAGCTCATCCCAAATCAACGATATTTTTTTTCAGGTATGAACGAAGATGTCGATCGGATGGGAGACGAGTAGAGGAATAAAAATGTTGATGTTGGTTTTGTGTTTCCAAACCTGTTTCATTATTTTAAATAAAAGTTGAACTAGACTTAAAAATGCGTTTTAATTATAAATTTCCTTTGATGGTGATTTGGTTATTTATATTATGATTATTTCCGCTGCGTAAAGTTTGAAAATCTTGACATTTATTGTGACGCCAAGGTTTCGTCATATTTTTCTTAAATATAAATCCTATTTTGACTAAAGTGAAATCGGGGCGTTACACGTACCCGGACACTCACTATTTGGACTAACCTTTTGGGAACGAGACAGTCTTTCCTGTCTGTTCCACTGTTAACCTTTATATTGTTTATTTCTTTTTAAAATTCACAAATTGTTATGTCTTGATAAAATCAATTACTAATTGGTTGATGCATACACGAAATTTAATATTTAAAATAAAAATTTGCATTTTTTTTTTATTTAATTCTGAACTCACTGAGGCTCCTTTTAGCTCACGCTCTCTTTTGTCAAACCAAACTCTCCAGATGTTGATGATAGGGCGAGCGATTCCGATTTTTGGTTTTCAAGGAGAAGGTTGAATTGTCGTCTAAGGTTCCTTGTCGCAACTTCTTGTCTCTTTATGTGGTTGGTGGAGAAAGTTAGTTTTTAACTCAGGAGTGTGTTACATTAAATAAGTACTCCAAGCGTTGTTCGTTTTGTCGTTAAGTCGTCGTATCTATCTTTCGTCTGTACTTTTAAACCAAATTTATTTATGTAAATTATGTGTGCATTTGTGTTTAGTTAATGTTCGTTTTTGGGTCGTGACAGTTGTGGTATCAGAGCTTTGGTGTAAAAATGGTAATTACACCAAAKTGAAACCCGGGATAGGATTCTTCCGCCTGTGGACTATTAACTTTTAAGATTTCTTAGACGACTATTATTTTAGTAAAGCGACATTAGTAAYTGTGAATTTTTATTTTATGTATTTAAATATTTATTTATTTAATTTGTTATTATTTTATATTTCTAATCATTCCAGGCATATCATATAAACCAGAAGATAATATAAAGTATTTTGTTAGCATGGACTCACCCGTACATACAAGATGCCGAAAGCATATCGCTTACCTTGATAGTTTAGTAAAACATTATCAGGAGTTGTATGATGGGTCACAAGTTTTATTTGTCAAGGAGCATGCTCAGGTACTCTATCTTGAAGCCCAACTTGTTGCATCACAAAATACTATACATGCCAGAAACTTTCAGCTCGAGCAGGTTACCGAAAATGAGATTTACCCATTTATGGTTGTATTATATTATTTGGTCAGAAATTTCTCTATTTTCATGTTGCATGTTAAAACACTATAATCTGATATTAATTATTTGAGACTAGGGATATCTCAAATGGAATAACATGTGATATTTATAAGTAATTCTTATTAATTTATGAAGAAAAAGTTCAATAATTATAAAACTTAAATTTGTAAATCAACATTCCAAATAGGTACGACCTCTCACCGATTCACACCTCCGCCGCCATTATTGGATCTGAGTAGGTAAGTTTATCAATAGCAAGCTATTCATTTATTTCCGGCAGAATAATTTATATGTGGATATATGACCTAATTTTCAAACATTAATAATATATTTACTTAAAAATATTATTAATAATATATATATATAGAGAGAGAGAGAGAGAAATTAATTGGGAGTTTAATTTAAAACAGGCTACTATCGACAAAGAGAATTTTCATTCGAATCTATCATGTTCTTACTCCATCGTCTTTATCATTGACTGGACCCACTTATTCAAGTGGTAATTTAATTTTAATTTTTTTGGAAATGTGTTGATTAATGGATATCGGTATCTCAAACGGAATAATATGTGATGTTTATAAGTGATTCTTATTAGTTTAACAAAAAAAAAAAAGTTCAATAATTGTAAAACTTTAATTTGTAAATCTACACTTCGAATAGGTACGACCCCTCATCTATTCACACCTCCTCCGCCATTATCGGATATGAGTAATTGTAAGTCTATCCATAGGAAGTTATTCGTTTATTTACGGTAGAATAATTTATCCATGGATATATGAATTAATTTTACATATAGTACAATCTAAATACAGATTTTAATAATCCTTTTCGTGTTGTATATGTACATGGCAATCGGATCTTAAGATGAAATCAATTCAAGAAGTTATATGACAAATACACAATACAGGGACAATCTTATGCTGCGACGACGATTGTAACATTGTTAATAAGGCAGCAAACGCTGTTTATAAAGAACTTTTTCAAAACCTCAAGTGAACATTTTTTATTATGTATTTATTTCATTATGCCCGCGTAATACGCGGGTGTCTACACTAGTTACAACAAAGCCCACTAATCTTTTAGAGCCAGCTTGCTCTGGGGTTTTTAATACATAATTGGTATCGAATATTAGATATTCGTTTGTTATAAAACTCCAAAATCAAATACCTAACCAATATTTTTTACATCTAATCTCTATCACATATTATCCTATTAACATATATAATTAATTACTAGTAAAAACAATACTTTAGTACAATATCATTCACTTTTTTAGAAATGATTTGACATCAAATACAATATCATAATATATTATCATCCACTTTTAAGATATGATTTAGCACTTACAGTGAAAAGTAAATTATTCTACTCCTATAACAAACAATAATTATTAATATTCACAAATTCTTGAATATCCCAAAATTATGAATATTAGAACTCAAATTTAACATATATTAATCCAAACACGCCCTTTAAATTACAAAATCTCCGACCCTTTAGTTTCATCTAGTAATATAATTACAAATCTCTAGGAATATTTTATAATTTTAAAGATAAGTGATTCTTAATTAAACTAGCCCTCAATTGTAGTTTTTATAATTAAACTTAAAACTTTATAATTACAAAGAGAAAACTCTCAAATCACCACAGTTGGATGGCAAAGGAGTAGATATAAAATTATGTTTGGGTTATTGCAAATTAATAGGAATATTTTATAATTTTAAAGATAAGTGATTCTTAATTAAACTAGCCCTCAATTGTAGTTTTTATAATAAAACTTAAAACTTTATAATTACAAAGAGAAAACTCTCAAGTCACCACAGTTGGATGACAAAGGAGTAGATATAAAATTATGTTTGGGTAATTGGAATTTAATAAGATTATGTAGATCCTAGGATGCCGAATTGAAATTCCTAAATTGGACGGTTATAGGGATGATAAGGGGGCGGACGGGGCAGGATGAGTACGCCTACTCCCGCCTCCGTCACCGCTTCAAACTAAGTGGGTATCCCCGTTCCTGCGGGTATATTAGTTGTCCCCGTCCCTTCCCGCAATATTCAATTACCCGCCCTCACCCGTATACGCGGTTCGTACCTACCCACATATTATTACTTAAAAAAAATTTACGGAGCTTATTTTTAGGTATACTAAAAAAAAAAACTACAAAAAAATTCAAATAGTATGACAAACAGTTAGTCTATTACATTTAAAAAATGATTCTAAATATAAAAAAAAAATTTAAGTAATAATATATGTGGTCTCAAATAGGGATGGGTACCCGCGGGTACCCGTCGGGGGGACATTATCTCCATCCGCGTACCCGCCGTCGCAAAAACCCGCAATTCCATACTCGACCCCACCCCCATCCCCGCTTAAAGCGGATAATCCTCATCCCCGTCCAGATGTGGGTGGACGGATCTCCACTTTAGCCGGATTTATTACCATCTGTTGGGAATATTATTTTCACAAATATTATTCCTTATTTGTAGTTTGCCTTTCTTAGGACACAAAGTATTTTAGGACTCTAAATGTCTTTCTTAGTTGGAGTCTAGGACTTTATTTAGTTTCCTAAATACTTATCTAACTTGTTTAACAAGACTAGGAGTCTTGTTTTATAAAAAGGAGAAGACGCAAGAAAAAAAGAAAAAGGTACGACGCATACATCCTTGAAGCAGATCACGCAAAGTAATACACGAAGAACACGAGCAAATAGATTTCTTGTAGCAACGATCCAAATCAAGGAGATATTCAAAGTTGCGTAACCAACAAAGAATATCATCAAAAACTTTGCCACAAGACTTGAAGCCACGATATTAATCACGAAGATCTTTGAAGTTGCGTAACCAACGGAGAAGATCATCATACCGAGGCGACGAGTATTTTCTGTATCAAGAGTTCGATAAAATTTGTTTTTCATATATTACTTTTTATTATTTTGTATTGATCTTAAACGTTGATAAGTAATATAGTTTTCGGGTTTGTACACCCAAGTTCACAAGTACTTTTTTATTTGTACATATTAGTATGTGATTTTCGTATATTTTTGCATCGTGTGTTGTGTGCTTTTACGTGTTTTAGGTTTATCTTTTTATCATTTTTCTTCCTTTTGATGTTTTTCGTCTCGTTTGGTGTTTAATGTGTTTTTACTTTATTTTATATGAAATAATCTAATTTTGTTTTATTTTGGTGTTATAGCTCGAGAAGACGAAGATTGGATAAGCAATGTGCTGTGCTGACACTGGGTACCAGTCTGACACTGGGTTACCCAGTGTCCGAGTCATGCTGACACTAGCTGCCGCAGCCTGGCTCGCATCGACTGACGTACCGTAGACGCAAATATTCTGTTACATCGATCCTGGCTCGCGTCGATCGACGCACTGCCTGCCAACGCCCGCAACCTGGCTCGCATCGACTGACGCACCGTCGACGCAAATGTTCTATTGAATCGATCCTAGCTCCGTCCGTCGACGCGTGCAACCTGGCTCGCGTCGACTGACGCACCATCGACGCTCTGGCAGTTTGAGTGGTTATTTTCGAAAAATCGATAAAAGCTGGTGGTTTTCTTCATTTCAAGTGCTGGGACGAGGGGGAAAGGTCCAGATTTTGTAGAGAACCCTCGGTTCATGTCACCGTTTCAATTACGCGCATAATTCGGGTTGAAGAGTCGAAGATTGCAAGTTCGAGTCGTCAATTTCTCGTTTGTTCTTCGTCTTTGTTTTAATTTCTGTATTTTTATTTTAGTTTCTTAGATTTCAGACTTTAGATGTTAGATAGATAGTTTGTAGTATGTAGTTAGTTGATAGTTTGAACATCGTTACCTTGAAGCTTTCAATTCGTATTTCGTAATCGTTTCTTGATGAATGCTCTCTTTATATTAGTTGTTCGTTTATTTTAATACCAATCATGTTACTGTTTGATGCCTTAATTTTATGCTATTTGATGATGATTATGCTTGCTGGTTGAGTTTATTGGTCTAGTGTGCTTTGGTTCGTTTAAAACCATCGGGACTGAAAACCCCGATCGTGGAGATGATTCCGGTGCACTTGACATTCGTTTTTATTAATCGTTTTAAATCTTTTAATTTTATTGCTCGTAGATGTTAGAAAACCTCAAACTCAATTTGATCGCGTGTTTAATTTAKTYTAGTYTAGTTTTTATTTTCGTTTCTACGTACGTAAAATCGAACACCGAAATAGTTTTCGATTAGTCATCCTTGTGATTCGACTCGAGTCATCTTATCGCCTACAATAGCTCCGTTCTCTTGTGGACAAGATTTTCATTATTTTAAACGCGAAAAAGTTCGATTCAAAAATTTAGCGCCGTTGCCGGGAAAGGCTAAAGGCTACGATTTTTGGTGTTTGCTTTTATTTGTTTATTTGTGTTAGTGTTTGTTGTTGATTTTTATTTTGTGTTTCTTTTTGTTCTATCTGGTATTCTTAATCTCGTTTGTTGAGTATTGTGCTTGTAGCCGATTTTTCGACGATTTGAGATTTTTGATTAAAGATGGCGGAATATCAAGTTAGTTCGCTATATGATGACATTTGCGCTCCAACTTATGATTATCAAGTTCCTCCGCCAAACATGGATTCTTATGCACCGTCTCGGGGGTATTATGATCCGGGTCTTGACAATTCTTATGCTCAATTTGCCCCGCCTTATCCGAACGCAAACTCGTATGCTCGTACATTTCAAGATTTCCATTCTTCGAGCTACGACGTTTACACTCCACCCACATCCAATGCGTATATTTCGAGCGGCGATCATTCCGTCACTGTTTCTCAAAATCTTCTAGCTGAGATTGTGGAAGCGACTAGACGTATGCATGAACGCATAGAACGCCTCGATATGCAATTAGAGAAATTTGACAACAAGGTGTACGAGGTAGACCAACCTTGTCATGAGGAGTTGCCCGTCTTTGATATGAAAAATTACACCTTTGTTGATGGCAATTCCATCTTTGATGATGTTTTGAACGAGGTGTGCGAAGATGTGAGATTTTTGGGTGAGAAGAAAGAGGTGGAAGTTAGCATTGTATCTCCCGTGCTTTTTGAGGATTATATACATGACTTTGTGGGAGAGTTGTCTTCGGGTGAATTTATTGAATCTCATGCCGTGCCGCTTGATTCTTTGTATGAACATGAGAAGGAGGTGTTTGATGAGATAGTTGAGAAGGAGCCCGTTTGCCCTCTTTTAAGTCCAAATCCGACTTTTCATGACTTTGAGGGCATTGAGGCGGTAATCAAGGGAACGACAGAGCACAGGTTGGTTGATAGACGTTTCAGGTGCTCGAAAGATTTTCTAAGTCTTCCTTTGATTGAGGATAAACCCGGTTGCCCATTATTTTTTGACATATTCGAGGTGATCGATTATTCGTGTTTTAGACCTCCGAAGCTATTTGGAGTGTTCGGCATCTCGGGACGTGATTTTTATGCCCGCCTTGGTGATTATCATCGCCAATTCATACTTCTAGAGAATACCAAGGCGTGGCACGACCGTCATCTATTTTTAGACCCGGGATGACATCGAATGGATTCCGTCAAGCTAGAGACGTCAATCAAGCGCTTCTTGGGAGGCAACCCAAGTATTTTAACTTAATTTGCTTTTGTGTGTTTTTGTTTCTTTTCATTTCAGGTTCCCCTCGACTTTGAAGCCCGTTATATGATCTTGGATGCTCAACTTGATTAGAGTAGATTTGTCCTTATTTTTATTAGCTTTTTAGTTCGTTTTTATATTTGTTTTTGGTATAAGTTGGACGATTTAAGCATAATTCCGTAATTTTATAATTCCAGCTTATTTTACCGCATTTTGATCTAAATTAATGCAATTAGGTGATGTTTCGTTGTTTTTCACCTTAGAGCTAAGTAACCGGAAGAGTTTAGCGCATAAAAGACGAAGTTCGATGTTCAAGAGTAGAAGAACAAGCTTTCCGGTGAAACGAGTAGCAAACGATCGAGAAATGGAGACCGACGCTCAGTCACGTCGACTGACGCGACCGTCGACGCACCATCGACGCAAGCCGTGCCAGCGAGCCATGCTTGCATCAGTCGACGCAAGGACGACACTCTGCCGACTCTATGCTCTGAAGCGTCGACGTCGACGCACCAAGGTCGACGCAATGTCGATGCTATGTTCTGAAGCATCGATGTCGACACACAACGTCGATGCACCTGCCAGCGACGCGCGCACCCTGCCGACCGCACATGCCGAGCGCTGCCGACCAAGACTGCCGACATCCGTCGAGCGCCTGCTCGCGTCAGTCGACGCTCCACCGACGTTCCGTCGACGCGACGGCCCAGATTTTGGAAATTAGGGTTTCTTGTGCGCCAAGACTCCTAATATCTATAAAAACCTCATTTCTTCGGATTTGGAGAGACACACACAGGAGAGGAGAGAACCCAACACCATTATAGAGTATTTTAGCTCATAAAAATAATAAATCCACGTCTTATAACAAGATTTGGAAACGCGGATCAAGGATCGAAGTTCTACGAGTCCGAAACACCGGTTTCGCGCTCGAGAGTCCATTTTCGCCCAAGATCAGCGTCCAAACTCTGGAATAGCTGGAGCTTTTCATTGCTTTTCGTAGTTACAATAAGTATTCTAAACTTTTAGTTAATTGCTTAGTTAATTTCGTAGTTAATGCTAGATTAATTTAGTTAGCTTAATCGCTTCATGCTCGTATTTCGGATATTGATTAATTTAGTTTATTTATGCGATTTGGTTCATGCTTAGTTAATGTTCGTGGATTGGTATGACTCGTATGTTAGCATTAGATTCTTAAATTCATGCTTTAGTTACGTTAATTAGCTCTAAATCTTCGTAGCTATAATCGATAATTTAGTTGTTACTCTTATTTGTTAAAAATTAGTTTAAAATAGCTTTAGTATACTGCTTAGTTCGTAATTGGTAATCTAGTTAAGCAATTAGTTAATTAGTTTAAATTATCGTCTTAGGTTTTAATGATCGAATCAATCTTTTCAAACCCCCAAATGTATATGTATGTTATTCGAAATTGAGAAAAACATTGATAGGACCGAACAGTTGTTTCCTCGAGAGATACGACTCGAGTCAAACTCATCACCCTAGAGTTACCTCGTACACTTGCGAGCAAACTGACGTGCTTTTAAATTATTTATTAAAATGGGGTGCACAAAAGTTTGAGTCACAACTCATCATCACAAGCGCGATTTCAGGGACGTATTTGTCCTTCTCTTATTTTTTACCATACTTAGCTTAATTTTTCATTTTATACAAATATGGACATTGTATGGTTTAAGTGTGTGTGTGTGTGTGTGTGTGGGGGGGGGGGGGGGGGGTTTGTCCTTTGGTTTGTAAGTAGTTTTTGTATGCTTGCTTGTGGTTGATTTGAGTTGTGTGTATTTGATATTGACTGGAACCTTGACGAAGTGACGTGGTTAGATGCTTTGGTTAGGATATTTAGACTTCCGTTCGAACAATAGTGTAATTGTGGGGAATGAAGTGTAAATAATCTATGAAGTGTCTTGTCCTCTTGTTCTATTCTTGTTTCGTTCTAAAGAGTCGAATACTCTCTACTAGCCCCATTTTCAGTTAACCTCTATAGGATTTTATGTAATTTTTTTTTATTTTGGAGACGTTAAAACTCCACGTGCAAAGTTGAAAAATGTTATCAGTTGCACTTAGCAACGTAAGATTGGAGTCAATGAACTCTCGTTTGTGATTTATGTAAATTATGTTCGTTTTGTACCCTTATCTTTATAGGTACTATAAAAAAAAAGAGAAAAAAAAAGAAAAAAAAAAGAAAAGAAAAAGAAAGAATAAGTACAAGAAGAGAAAACCTTGTACAAGTTGAGTTCTTATTTTTATTTTTATTTCTTAGATTGTTTTGTTAAGAGGTGTATAGATGATTGGGCTAGTCGGGTGACGATTTGGCAGTTTGAGCAGGGATAGACTTTGGCCGAGGCATGGATGGGTGACGTACATGGAGGTCAACTCGTTACTTTTAGGTGTTCGGAAGCTAGTCTAAATCTCTTATCTCAACGTTATCGTGTCTCCTTTTAGTCGAGTTTTTAGTCTATCTAATGCATTAGCTTCTTGAATCATATGGATGCATTAGTAATTAAGTCATCAGGTAATTAGCTTTTCCTTGTCTACGTATAGATTAGATTTTGCTTGAGGACAAGCAAAAAGCTAATTGTGGGAGAATTGATTTGTAAATATTTGTATGTGATTTTCGTATATTTTTGCATCGTGTGTTGTGTGCTTTTACGTGTTTTAGGTTTATCTTTTTATCATTTTTCTTCCTTTTGATGTTTTTCGTCTCGTTTGGTGTTTAATGTGTTTTTACTTTATTTTATATGAAATCATCTAATTTTGTTTTATTTTGGTGTTATAGCTCGAGAAGACGAAGATTAGATAAGCAATGTGCTGTGCTAACACTGGGTTACCCAGTGTCCGAGTCATGCTGACACTAGCTGCCGCAGCCTGGCTCGCATCGACTGACGCACCGTCGACGCAAATGTTCTATTGCGTCGATCCTGGCTCACGTCGATCGACGCACTACCTGCCAATGCCCGCAGCCTGGCTCGCGTCGACTGACGCACCGTCGACGCAAATGTTCTTTTGCATCGATCCTAGCTCCATCGATCGACGCACTACCTAGTCGACGCGTGCAACCTGGCTCGCGTCGACTGACGCACCGTCGACGCTCCGGCAATTTGAGCGGTTATTTTCGAAAAATCGATAAAAGCTGGTGGTTTTCTTTATTTTCAAGTGCTGGGACGAGGGGGAAAGGTTCAGATATTGTAGAGAACCCTCGGTTCATGCCACCATTTCAATTACGCGCATAATTCGGGTTGAAGAGTCGAAGATTGCAAGTTCGAGTCGTCAATTCCTCGTTTGTTCTTCGTCTTTATTTTAATTTCTGTATTTTCATTTTAGTTTCTTAGATTTCAGACTTYAGATGTTAGATAGATAGTTTGTAGTATGTAGTTAGTTGATAGTTTGAACATCGTTACCTTCAAGCTTTCAATTCGTATTTCGTAATCGTTTCTTGATGAATGCTCTCTTTATATTAGTTGTTCGTTTATTTTAATACCAATCGTGTTACTGTTTGATGGCTGAATTTTGTGCTATTTGATCATGATTATGCTTGCTGGTTGAGTTTATTGGTCTAGTGTGCTTTGGGTCGTTTAGAACCATCGGGATTGACATCCCGATCGTGGAGACGATTCCGGTGCACATGACCTTCGTTTTTATTAATCGTTTGAAAGCTTTTAATTTTATTGCTCGTAGATGTTAGAAAACCTCAAACTCAATTTGATCGCGTGTTTAGTTTATTTTAGTTTAGTTTCTATGTACGTAAAATTGAACACCGAAATAGTTTCCGATTAGTCTTCCTTGTGATTCGACTTGAGTCAGCTTATCACCTACAATAGCTCCGTTCTCTTGCGGACGAGCTTTTCATTATTTTAAACGCGAAAAATTTCGATTCACTTTTTACTTGTGAACTGAATTTAAATTGATGTGTTCAAATTATTATTTTTATTTTTATTTCCGCTGCTGTTTCTGAGATTCAGTTGATATTAGGTCTGGTGACGTCTATCACGAAACCTAACATCATATCTGAAAACTGCATTTCTACAAAACTACAATTGGCACGAGAGCAGGATACTTAACTTTAAGTATTTCGATCCTTTTTTTGTAGATTTGACGTAATGGACGCTCAAGGTAACCCAAGACCCCCAATCCTAAATGAAGAGAACTACTCTCTCTGGAAGCAAAGGATGCGGTGGCACATCAAAAACATCGATGAACGAGCTTGGAGGTCCATCCTTGTTGGATGGGAGAAACCTCGTGTTGCTGCTGATGGTGATGGTGATTCCGTATTCAAGAGAGAAGAAGATTGGACGGACAATGAAGTAGCCATATCAAACTGGAACTCTAAGACCATTAATACCGTATGCAGCTATGTCGATACAAATTATTATAAGTGATCAAGAATTGTGAGTCTGCGAAGAAAGCATGGGATGCTCTTCAAAGAGTATGCGAAGGGACTGCAAGTGTGAAGAAATCTCGCCTGAGAATGCTCACCACAATTTTTGAATCCATGAGAATGGATGATAAAGAGTTGGTTGTGGAACATGCCATGAGACTCTCCGACATAGCAAGTGAAATTGGAAACCTTGGCGATCCCATGTCCAGTGCATGCCTTGTTGGAAAACTTCTCAGATCCATTTCACAGAAGTTCAGTATGAAAGTGGTTGCCATTGAGGAATTCAAAGATACTGACAAACTAGTCTATGATGATTCGGTCGGTGCACTCAAAACATATGAGATGGAGCATATAGACTTTCATCCGAAGGAGAAGAATGTTGCTCTCACCTCCGATGTTAACTCAAAAGATGAAGATACTAACTGAAGAGAGGTTTTTGACAAATTTGAAAGAACCACACTTGGAGAAGAAGATGTGTCACGCATTACTCAGAAATTCGACCGCTACTTGAGGAGAAAGAACAATATTGGAGGGAAAGTATCAAACTCCTTGATGGAGACACCACCTCCAAAGTCTTCTGGAAGAAAGTTGTCCAACTTCCAGCCCTCATCTTCAGAATCAAAGACTAGAAATTCTCCCAAGCCACTTAGTGAAATTCAATGCCATGAGTGCAAGGGTTGGGGTCACTACAAAAATGAATGTGCAAATACATTAAGGAAGAAGAGTCTTATTTCGAAGGAGTTTGATGAAGATGGAAGCGACTCAGACTCACCTGAGTCAGTACCTGCACTTTTTGCTCATGTTGCCTGGGATGACGACTTTCGAGTTCATGACATCAATTCCAACACCTTGTGCCTTAATGCTGAGGTTGAAGATTATCGCGACGAATATAAAAAGTTGTGCGTGGAGAATGATGAACTATTTTCCAAAGGGGGAAATCAGGTTTTGAAAGTGAAAACCTTTACGATCAAAGTTGAAAAGCTTACTCATGAGATAGATGATCAAGTGAAGATCATTACCCGGTTGGAGACCTCTCTTACAAGGAAAGATTCAGAATTGGAACGAGTAAGGGCTGAGCTAAAAAAGGTTCAAGATACTATTTCAAACCTCAACAAGGGAAAGGTGAAGCTGGATGAAATTCTGGAAATGTCGTACCCAAAATCTTCAAGGCACGGAATTGGTTACAAACCGGAGCAACAATCACTTCAAGTCGGCCACAATCAAGAGTCTGTCAAGCGCCATAAGAAGAGAAGAAGGCAGTATGTTTGCCATCACTGTGGAGATCATGGCCACATTCGCCCCTTCTACTGGAAGAGAACCGGGAAGAAAAGTCCTTTTCAGAGAATTAACTAGGATGTTGGGACTCGTGATGGGACTCGAGCTGTCAACACCAAAGGCAACACCAAGTTGAAATGAGTCTGGGTAAGAAAGGGGGAGGTCAAGTGTAACATGATTTATACTTCTCTAAATTCTCATGTTCCTGGAGCATGGTACTTTGATAGTGGATGCTCCAAACATATGACCGGATTAGAAGACCTTTTGTCGAACATTGTAAAATTTAAAGGAGGAAAGGTCAAATATGGTGGAGGCGCAAATGGACAGATTATTGGGCAAGGAACACTCCATGTTTCAGGTATTGGCAAGCTAGAAAATGTGCTACTTGTTGAAGGACTGACTACTAGTTTGATAAGCATTACTCAGTTGTGTGATGGTGGCTTTAGTGTTAAGTTCACACGGGAAAAGTGCGAAGTCTATGATGAGGATGGTGCCTATATCCTCACTGGTCAGAGGACCTCTGACAACTTTTACCAATTAATAGGTGATGTGTTCTGCAGGTACAAGATGGTGGAAAGTTTGATCAAGGATAAAGCTGCTGTTGAAGGTGGTGACGGGTCTGGTGACATGTCACCGAACCCAACACCGAATCAAGAAGAGATGGATCAATTAAGTAGATATTGGGCAGGTGATGTCATAGATAGGAAGAGTACCACTGGAGGATGTTTCTTTTTGGGTAGTAACCTGGTTTCATGGTACAGTAAGAAATAAAACTATATATCCCTCTCTACTACTGAAGTTGAGTACATTGCAGCTGGAAGTGCGTGTACGCAACTTCTTTGGATGAACCAGATGATTGAGGACTACGGTCTCCAAAGCAGTATTTTGATCGTACTCTGTGATAATACGAGCGCAATTGACATCTCAAAAAATCCAGTTCAGCACTCTCGTATAAAACACATTGACATCAGGTATCACTTCATCCGAGACTTAGTTGAGAGAACGATAATAAGTCTTGAACATATAGGGACGGACAGTCAGCGTGCTGACATATTCAAAAAAGCATTAGATTTAGAGACCTTCTCTCGTTTGAGAAGAGATCTCAAAATGTGCATTGTCTAGTCCATGTTGGGTTTGATGTTATGACGCCCAAAGATGTCATCAGTCATAACATCTGTATAATTTACATGCATTTTTATTTTCTTTTTCATACGAATGCATTGAGTCTGATTTAAAGAGAAATAAGGTCATGTGTTGTAATAAAAGTGATGACAAAAAGACTAACCTCTTCATTTAGGTGATTGTGGAACTCTCCCGCAGAAACAGGTTTTCTCCCAGGTCCAAAAACAAAAGGTGTTATCAGCAATTGCTGAAGATATAATAATCATCTTCAAATCTTAAAAAGATGAAGAAAATCAAGACTAAAGGTCTGATCTTTAAATTTCACCTTATTGAGCGATTTTGACGTTRTCATTAACTTGGGTTAAGGGGTTTGTTTTCATTGACTTCACCTTTGCAATGATGGGTCTAATGTCATCAGTCATGAAAAGCAACACTGATYAAAWTCTCTAAAAATCTTTATGTGAATATTTTTAACCTTTCTAGGTCATCTTTTAGGCATAATTTAAGWYATTCATATTTTKTGAATTTGTCGGTTTTGCTGAGTGTTCTGTTTCTCTTGTTTGCTTCTTATTCTGACGTCTCTTGATTTTTTTTGAGGATGTAGTTATTTGTTTGTTCCAGTGGGGCTGTGATCGGCTGTGCTGGGCAAGTAATATGAGATTGATATGAAATTTGGATTTGTCACTTTGTACGCTTTTTATACGGCTTTGGTGATGGTTCAATTTGCCAGCTCTAATTTAGTTTTATGCAATTGTAGGGACGTGTGATTTGGTTTAGATTTTTGGTTTATTGAGTGGAAATCATGTGTCCTAAATTAAGGGGGAGAGGGGTTTTTGGATGGAAAGAAAATCTTTTATGGGTTAAAAAATAGATAATTGGTAAATTAGAATTTATTACCGTTTTTATTCTAATTCCCTTTAATTTTTCAGCAATTAAAACTCTCTAACTCTCAACTTCTTCACAGTCTCTCTCGAATTGCCTTTATTTTTTGTTTTCTTTTTGAAATCTGGAACAGGATGCCTTCTCCGAGCAATATTCCCGAGCTCCCTGCCGGCGTGTAAAACTCCACTGATGAACAGGTACCTGCCAACTTTCTGAGGTTCAGTGGCCTGGATATCCGTGATCTTAGACCTCCAAGAAGTCCACACAGAAGAAAGACAAGGTTCCCTTGCATGCATGCTGCTGACCCGATTGATGATGTTGGTTCCGGTGATTTGTCACGGATTCCAACATCGCATGCTGTTATCCTATTCCTTCCCCAACCACTAAGTCGACCTCCATTTTATCTGGAAGTATCCCAGTTACATTGGCTACAAGCTCTGATGATGCTCCGTCTCAAGCCGTCGAGATTGAAGACATGGAACTAATCTCCACGAGGTTCTTGACGAGTGAAGCTGAGGAGATGTTCTTGGGATTTCCAAATCAAGGCACGAGGTTCTTTAGGCCTGATAATGATGATGTGTATACTGGAGAGGCCGAATTGTTTTCTTTGAGGGGCCAGCGCCCTTTCGAGTTGGTGTTGTGAGTGATGGTGTTTCTGATGTTCCCATCATTGGTCCCAACATGGTTCGTTTATCTGCCCCGGTTGTACGTGCTCAACTGGACTTGCTTGACTACCAAATTGTCCAGCTCCAGGTGTTGCGTGGTTCCTGCTTGGAGGCTCTTTTGCTTTCAGAACAAAAAGGGGGAGAAGGTGTAGAGACGCGGCTGTGGAGGGTAGCTTCTAGTTTGAGCCATTGATTGTGGTTTGTTTGCTCTAAACAATGAGTATTTGTTTAGGGGGAGTTTCTAATTAAGGGGGAGTTTTTAGTCTTTTGATCATTTTCATGCGTCTTGGGTATTTTGTCCAGAAAGGCAAAAGAGGGGGATTGTTGGGAATATTATTTTGCACCAATATTATTCCTTATTTGTAGTTTGCCTTTCTTAGGACACAAAGTATTTTTAAACTCTAAATTTCTTTCTTAGTTGGAGTTTAGGACTTTATTTAGTTTCCTAAATACTTATCTAACTTGTTTAACAAGACTATGAGTCTTATTTTATTAAAAGGAGAAGACGCAAGAAAAAAAGAAAAAGGTACGACGCATACATCCTTGAAGCAGATCACGCAAAGTAAGACACGGAGAACACGAGCAAATAGATTTCTTGTAGCAACGATCCAAATCAAGGAGATTTTCAAAGTTGCGTAACCAACAAAGAATATCATCAAAAACTTTGCCACAAGACTTGAAGCCACGATCTTAATCACGAAGATCTTTGAAGTTGCGTAACCAACGAAAAAGATCATTATACCGAGGCGACGAGTATTTTGGGTATCAAGAGTTTGATACAATTTATTTTTCATATATTACTTTTTATTATTTTGTATTGATCTTAATCGTTGATAAGTAATATAGTTTTCGGGTTTGTACACCCAAGTTCACAAGTACTTTTTACTTGTGAACTGAATTTAAATTGCTGTGTTCAAATTATTATTTTTAGTTTTATTTACGCTACTGTTTCTGAGATTCAGTTGATGTTAGGTCTGGTGACGTCTATCACAAAACCTAACATCATATTTAAAAACTGCATTTTTACAAAACTACATCATCGCTAGTCGGATAGGACCATGATAATTTGAAAACTCTCTCTCGAAGAAAAGAGAAAAAAATAAAAAGATAAAGGAAATTGAAATGGGACGAGTTTGATCTTAAAAATTAATGAATTTAAAAAATTGTCCTTTTGTGTAGGTATGACTCGATACTTAAAAATAAGCAATTACTTGTAGTGGTATCAAACACCGTTTAGAAAGAAAATTCCATGGTATTATTTTCATTTTCATTCCCCAATCCCAAATTCCCGTACAAGCATCCCCTAAAAAAAATATTCTCCGAGTCTCAACCTTTTGATTGATCATTATGGTGGTGACGCTTCAATGTAGCACCTACAGTGAAAAACCTGCCATCTCCATAATCCCTATTAAAGAGATTTGTGGCAACAATGTACAATTTCTTTTCCAAAAGCAAGAGACAATGTGGACAGTCATCCAAGCATCCCGAGTGACTTTAGTAACTGCATTTATAAGAAAAAGGAGAGGATTAGTATAGTACTACACATGTGACTGTACTTGCAATGTCATTAAAAAAGAACGGGAAAGACACCAATCAAGGGATACCAGCTCACAATTTTATTTTATTTTTAAGAAAAAAAAATTGACATGCTTCAAGAGAGGGGGACAAAAAGAAGGGGAAAAAAGCTATGGGCACGATTGGATATAAAAATTAAAAAAAAAAAACAAAAAAAAAAAAAACCTTAACAAGCGAAAAATAATATTCCAAAGACAGTTAATTTGTTATGCCTTAATTAATAATATTCCAAACACAGTTTTGTTATGCCTTAATTGTTTTCTCATTAATAGTATATACAATTTCATTTTTCTCACATTTCTTTATATTATATTTCCTCTCCCTCTCTCATTTTTTTCTACCATCGTGAACTTTCAAACACACGTCACTGACTTGCTTCAAATCATAATTCATAGCTTATGTAGCCCAATAAGCTCAGTGCTCAAATTCGACCGGAAGATGGCACCACTCGCCGTATACAAATTGGTAGGGGCTTGTTCCTAAGACCATCTTGTACGTTGTCCTATATGCTTAAAGAGCATCTTTAAGCTTTGTTGACTAATCCTTCCGACTTGGTTGGAAAATTTTCTCAATGATCACTTTGATCTTTTGTTGCTCGTCTCCACTTGTCCTAACATTCTAGGGTGGTACGATTTGGCCACCTTATTGTTTATCCCATATTGTTCCATCAACACAATTTTCTCAAGGATCACTTTGATCTTTTGTTGCTCGTCTCCACTTGTCCTGACATTTTAGGGCGGTACGATTTGGCCACCTTATTCGTGATCCCATATTGTTCCATCAACCTTGCAAACAACTTGTTGCAAAAATAGGTACCTCCTTCACTAATGATGGCTCTCAGGAACCCGAACTGACTAATGATGTTCTCATGTAAGAACTTAAGTACGAACTTAGTGTTGCACGTCTTGGTGGGGATAACTTCAACCCATTTACACACATAGTCTACGACAACCGAAATGTACTCCTTATCAAAAGAAGTGGGGAACAGTCCTATAAAATCTATGAACCACACATCAAATATTTCCACAAAAAGGTTGCTCGTCAATGGCATCTCGTTCCTCTTTCCAATATTCCTAGTTCGTTGGCATCAGTCGCACGATTTACAAAATTCATGAGCATCTTTAAAAAGCGTCGACCAATAAAATTCCAATTGAGGGACTTTGGAAGCAGTCTTTTGTCCTCCGAAATGGCCACCGCACTGTTGATTGTGGCAAAAAACTAGGATACTTCGTTGCTCATCTTCGAGAATACACTTCCGAATGACTCCATCCTTCCTAAACCTAAAAAGGCAAGAATCCTCCAAAAAGTGATGCCTATAAATTGTAAGAAATTTGTTCCGTCCTTGGAAGGATAAATCGTCTCTCAAATGGCCACACACAAGATAGTTAACAATGTCAGCATACCATGGGGTGGGGTGAGAGAAAATAGCATATGCAAGTTCATAAGGAAAAACACCATTAATACGTTCATGCTCATGCAAAAGGTCCTCTACAATTAAATGACATAAATGATTGACAACTATATTCTCACAACCTATCCTATCATGAGTTTCGACATCAAATTCTTGCAATAGAAGTGTCCATCGAATCAAACACATCTTGCTTTGAGTTTTATTAAAAAGGTGATGGAGAGACGTGTGATCACTATGGACTATGACCTCAGAACCAACAATGTAAGAGAGGGATTTTCCAAGTGAAAAAACTATGGCCAAAAGTTTTTTTTCAGTGGTGGTATATTTTCTTTGAGCCTCAGTCAACGTAAGACTCCAATAGTAAATTACATGAAGAAGAACATCTACTCATTGACCCAAAATGGCTCCCACCACATCGTTTGATGCATCACACATTATTTCAAAGGGGAGGGACAAATTTGGGGCAATGACCACCGGGACCATAGTAAGTTTTTATTTAAGCAAGTTGAAAGCATTTAGACATGATCATCAAACACAAAAGGCACATCGAGACCAAGCAATTGACATAATATGCGACTAATATTTGAAAAATCTTTGATAAAACGTCAGTACAGACCCCCATGTCCTAAAAGAATGACTTTTACATTCGTGGGAGGGGGTAAAATTTCAATGACATCGACTTTCGCCTTATCTACTTCTAAACCCCTACTTTACATGATATGACCAAGAAAAATGCCACTCTTTACCGTAAAATGACTCTTTTCCCATTTAAGTGTCAAATTACTATCAATGCAATGCTTAAGAACCATAGATATATTATTTTAAAAAAGTAAAATATGATCCAAATAGAGAAAAATCATCCATGAAAATCTCAGCGAAGTCGTCGATCATGTCCTTGAAAATAGATAGCATGCAACTTTGAAAATTTGTCGGCGCATTGCAAAGATAAAAATACATCCTCTTGAAAGAGAACGTCTTGAATGGGAATGTGAAGGTAGTCTTTTCTGGTCTCCTGGAGTGATGGATACTTGATAGTATCCGGAGAGGCCATTGAGGAAGCAATAGTATTGGCGACAGGAATTAAGTTTCCTATAGACAATGAACATGCGCCAACTGGTGGTAAATCGAGTGGGTACAATCTCACCCTTGTCATTTTCGATGATCGTGATGCTACCCATTTTGGAATCACATGAAATGGGCTTACCCACTCGCTATCGAACACAGGAAGAATGATTCCTTCATCAATTAATTTAAAATTTTCCTTCTTTATGACCTCCGTCAAGTTTGGATTTAAACGACGTTAACTATGTAAAATCGGCTTCGCCCCTTCCTCCAAAACAATGAGTTGCTTGTATATGGTGGGTTTAATTCCCTTGATGTCCCTTAAACTCCACCCAATTGATCCTTGGAATATCTTAAGCATGTCAATCAATGCTTTCTCTTCTTCACTCGTTAATTCAGCGAAAATTATGTTAAGCTTCTTTTCACCTTCTTCAAAGAACACATACTTGAGGTGACTCAAGAGGGGCTTGAGTTTCACTTTAGGTTATATATCGGCCTTCTCACCTCCTAGCTCACAAAGATCAATCATTTTCTCCAAATTGAGCTCTATCCTATCGTCGTCCTCGGTTAGCCACAAGATATTATCACGAGTAAGGAACTCATGAAAAATGGATTCTTCTTCAATCTTCTCTTGCACTAAGGGAGTGATGGGTTCGATGAATGAGCATTCGGCATTCAAGTATGAAAAGGGATTTTCTTGAAAGTCCTGAATGGAGAAAGTGACCATTTCGTCCTAAGTGGACAAGGTCATGCTATCATTTTTGACATCGATCAATGTATTGGTCGTGGCCATGAATGGTTGACACAATAGAATGGTGTGCTCCCAGCTATCATCCCGCACTTCCCCGAAATCCAAGATAACAAAGTCGATGGGCAGTATTAATCTACCTACTTGCACGAGTACATCTTTGATGAGTCCCAAGGGATATCGAATGGAACGATCTGCCAATTGGACCCGCATCTTCGTTGGATTGAGGTCACCTAAGTCAAATTGCTCATAGATAGAAAATGGAATTAGATTAATCCCTTCTCCAAGTTCGAGCATACCCCGAGTTTCTTTTTTGTTTCCTAATGTGAATTTTATACAAAAATATTTTGACTTTTTCAAAAAGATGTCTTTTATTTGAAGTAAGATCTTTGAAAAAAATTAACATATGCGAGAACATTTCTAAAGACATCAAGTAAAGGTAAATTAACATTCACTTTAGAAAGCGTATTGTAAAGGTCGAGAAATTGCCTATCTTATTTTTTCTAGATGAAGGAGGCTCAGAAATGTAATAGGTGGACAATATGGGTTAGATGCCTTGTGAAGAACTCCTGAAGGTTTGGCTTCCTTCTTAACATTTGCTGGCGGTGGGGTAGTGTTCGGTGTTTCACTCTCATCTCAAATGGGAAATGGTTTAGAACCTTCTTCGAGCAAAGAAATATTATTATCCACGACCCGACCACTCCTAACCATGGTGATGGCTTGTGCTTGTGATGGTTAGCTCGGTGATTTTCCTGGCTCATTTTTCTCTACTTGAGCAACGAGTTGGCCAAAAGTAGTTTCAAGTCTATCAATCCTCTTCTCAGAGCGTTACATGAATTGTGTAAACATTCGCAATGTTTCATTGAGAGAAGTCAGAATGGAAGCTTGAGCAGGTGAAGCCGCTTGAAAAGGAATTTGACTTTGTGGCGCCAGTTGGAAAGGAGCTTGAGTTTGTGTTGGATAGGTGGCCATGTTTGGAAAGAGCATTGCCCCCTTTATTGTTTTAGATATAGTTGTTGAGGGGCAAAATTACTATCTTGTCAAGAATTTGAAGCGCAATTCCCCCCTTTATAATTGTTCAATAATGAAAACTTTAGGTGATTTCTCCAGCCGAATTATATGTTTGTGAGTATGGGTCATTGTTAGGTGGGTAGCGATTTGGAACCCTTGACCGACTTGATTCGCTTGATATCCTTAAATGGCTTAAACTTTCTTCTTGATCTCCTTCGGCTGTTCAAACGTGGCTTGGCAAAGGGTGGCTCCATGCTTATACACTCCACAAATTCCACATGACTTGGTAGGCATTGGTGGTTGAGGTACACTTTTGAGAGAGAAGTGTATTTTGAGTTTTCTAGGAGGCTACTTGCCTCGTCAATTCGTCAATTCTCTTCAGGTCTTTGTGATAGGTATGAGAGGTTTCCACCTCATGAATGGATACCTTCTTTGAGTAGTCACTCTTTTGTTGTGAATTTTAGCTTATGGAATAGAAAATATTGTACACCTCTTAAGCCGTTTGAGACCTGACATACCCTCTGGTGGCATTGTCAACCATTTATAGGAAAGTAAGAATAAGCCCGTCGTATAAAAATTGGTTGACTAGCTTGAGCGGGTAGTGATGATGTGAAAATTAAGTAAGAATTCCCTTAAAATTCTCCCAAGCCTCGTGGAACGGTTCTCCATCCATTTGACTAAACAGGGCAATCTTCACACAAATTTGAGTCTTCATTTGATTAGATTAATACTTTCTCATGAACCGATCATACACCGTGTCCCAATTTATGAAAGAGTCGGGATCCAATGACATGATTCGTGTTTTAGCTCGATCCTTTAAAGTGTAAGGAAAACACCACATCTTGAGTTGGTCTTCGTTGAGGCCTTGAAGGGGGAATATTTGGACGATGGTGCAAGACTCTCGAATGTAATTAAGAGGATCTTCATTCGGTAGCCTATAAAAGGAAGGAAATTGATTAAAGTGAATTGCCATGAGCTCATAATCTTGAGCCTCGGGGCCCAAATAGATGTATGATGTAGACGATCCGATCACAGGCCGAGCAAACTCTTGCATATGAGTCGGTCGTGGTTCTTGAGGTTGGTAATTCTTATTTGGATGCACGTAAGGTACACGGGCTTCTTGTCAGGATTATTCATATTACGGTTGTTGTGGATCATGAGGAACGTGTTAAATATGATGGCGAGGTGGGTGAGGCACTCATGGAGCTTGATTGTAAGGTGGAGCATCATGAGAGCCTTAGTTTTGATTAGCGTAAGGCACTCGTGCATCGGGATGCTTGTGATTCATGTATTGATTAATGAACGAGTGTGGAATGTCGTGATCATTTTTCTCATTATGATCCTCCATCATGTTCAGATTTGCATGGGGAAGAGCCATCGGTGGCTCGTCTATTGATTCTTGTCGAGGAATATTGTCATCAACTCCTCCAGATGAGGCTCTAGTACGATTGACTCTATTGATGTTATCTATGAAGAGACAAGCTCTCCGCCAAGTACTAATCATTCTTAAATACACTCAACAAATAATTAAATATATCGGGTTGAAAGAAAACTATACTAAGCATCACACATGAACGAACATTTTAAAACCTTTGATATTCCCCGGTAATGGGGTCAAATCTTAAATAGAACTTTTGCACCTACTTTTAGAAAAGTTTGTCCACAAGAGAAGGAAGAAAGTGTAAGTGGAGATCTTGACTCGAGTCGAGTATCTCGAGAAATATCAATCGGAATCGAAATGATGATTTTAACACAATTAAACTAAACACGCGATCAATAAATGTTGGTTTAGATTTTAGAAAATGAGAGAAACATAACTATGCTGACTTGAATAAAAACGTAACAATCTATCAACACATTAATACAAATCATGAAATATCTAATAGCGTGGAAATTTTACATTTAAAGAAATGAGAATAAAACTTGTAGATAAAACGAAAGCGTTCGATAAGCAAATCAAAGTACAATAAGAGTTATCGAATCACCTATATTCTAACTACACCAAAAGAGTAGCAATCTTTAATTTAAATCATAAAGATGACAATTACATCAAATAACCCTTCATTTAAAAAATCCAACACCAATCTCAAAAATTAAGCAAAAATCCATACACAACAACCCAATAAACTCAAAACAATTATTGAATATCACGAGAAAAATGCAAGGAATCAAGAATTGAAAATTACCCAAACAAATTCTTAGAATCTTTAACACCAGAAACAAATAAGATATCCCATGTGAGCTAGCTTCTAACAATTTGAATTATCATCATCTCAAAAGAAAACAAGCTAGGTTTCTTCTAAATTATCAATTGAAGAAGATGAACAACATAGGTGAAAGTAAGCTTTCTATGTCAGAATTAGGCAAGCGCCCAAGTCTATCTCGTATCTGAAAAGTGTTGTCTCTTATATAGTGTGAGTCCATGGTAATTGTATCCAGAATGACTGACCATCAATCGACCATCGACCTGCACTGGTCGACGGTAACCTTGTCATTGTCGATCAATGGTGGTGGTTGATAGTGAGAAAAAGTGGCATGCCAATTCTTCATCGATGACTTGTGTCGATCGACTGTGTCTTAGGGTCCTCGGCAGGTCGATCGACTCATGTAGTCAATGCGCGTGGGAGATGCGCATCGATTGTGCATCGATCAACGGGTATGTTTCACGAACCTGCGCAATGTCTTCACCGATTTGAGCTGGTCGTGACTCTCATGAATGCACAAGTCTTCTCCCAATTATCTAAAAAGACAAGAAAAACCAAACTAATATAAATATTTACAAAAGATACGAGAAAAGGTACTAAAACAATAAAAAGCTAACACGAGTTATGTAAAAGCCAAAAGAAAGAAAAATGAGAGAAAACACGACCTAAAACTCACTACAATATACAAAATAAGAAACAAAAACAAACAAAAAACACACACAGATATGAACAAATTAGTTTTCTTAAAATATTTCTTTGTTATTTTTTTAATTGTGACTCCAACAATATCAAATTTGTCACTTTTTCTCAAAAATACTTTGACCAATTTTTAAAAAAAAAATAAATTATACAAAAATGTGTAACACAAAATAATTATATATTTGTTTTATTGCTTATCAAAATGTTATTTATAAAATATTATTATGATTAAATACTTTTTTATTTAAATTAATCTCATGAAATAATGTATTTTGTTACTATCTTAGAAATTGCGCAAAAACAATAAAAGTGTGAACCCAGCATCAAGTCGAATGAACACTGTGGCATTGACTATAATAGATTTAGCAAAGGATAAACTAATTTTGAAACCAATAAGAGAGAGACCGCTTTTGAAAGTAAATGTTGCTAAAGACGGTAATCTTGAAAGCATTCATGTCATACTTAGTTTTCATCGAAGTTCAGATTGAATTAATTTTGTTAATTATGCATTTACGTTTTACATACCAAACACTCAAACTTCATTAGAATAATTATACTTTATAGTGGGACTACTGATGCATTCTTACAAGGTAAAACAAATGGATCAAGTATTGGTACTTAAGTTGTTTTGATCGTGACATTTAGTGTCGGTGCTCGATTTATGATTGAGAATTACCAAGACATTATGGCAATTTGTCGGTGGGTAGGTTATCCTAGTTTATTTATTACATTCAAATGGAGTCTAAATGGTTGGAGATTGTTCACTTTATTAATAAAAGGAGTTTAAAACTAGAGGACCGACCTGATATATTTTCAAAGAGTTTCAAACCCAAGTTAGACGCTTTGATGAGAGGTTTACGTGATAACAAAGTTTATTAATAAATGATTTTAGGTGAGTATAATGAAATATCATGTTTTCATACTATTTAATCTAAGAGTAACAAATTAATAATTTGTTTTTTATTTTTTAATTTTTATTTTATAATTTTGTTTTTTGTTATTTACACTATGGAGTTCCAAAAGAGATGTCTTTCTCGGGCGCACATACTTCCTTTTCTATAAAAAAAGAAGCCCAAATGATGGTGCTGTTGATCGAATCATTTCAGCTTAAATTCCTCATGAAAAAGAAGATCCAAGATATTATTTTTGTTTGTCGAATTTGATGATTCATGGATCACGTGGTCATTTACGAAAATCATCTCCTTACATGGTTGATGGGAATTACACAAAATATTGTCCAAAGAGGTTTGTAGATACTACTACTGTTTAAAATGATGGTTACCCAATATATAGACATAGAAATACTATAAGAACTGTTATAAATAATGGTGTTCATATAGATAACCGGTGGGTTGTTCTATATAATCTTTATCTATTGCTGAAATATGGAGCTCATTTGATTGATGAATGGTGTAACCAATCCATATCTATAAAGTATTTTTTCAAACATGTCAACAAAGGTAACGATTGGATCACTACAACGTTCTATCAGATAAAAGATGGGGGTGAAGATGATTAAAAGATTTATTATATCAACATGCATTATGAATGTCATAACATCTCTCCATGCGAAGCGGCGTGAAAAATATTAGGTTATGAAATCCAGTTTAAAACTCCACTTATCATGCATTTGAGTTTTCGTCTTCCAGTAGAGGATAATGTACTTATAACGATAATGATCAGTTGGACGTGGCAATGAAATATAAATCCACACATCATTATATGTTTTTAGGTAGGTTTGAGGTAAATAAAAAATACTCGGAAGCACAGACTTTGACTTATGTTGAGTGCCCTCAAAAATATGTTATGAACTCAACAATAAAAAAATAGACACCTAGACAACTAGATTTGTTCTCATTAGCATGAACTTATTATATTCCGCCAGGATCATGTGACAACTATTATGCTCGGTGTCTCCTAAATGTAATTTGAGGAGCCCAAGGTCATGATGATATAAAAGATTTAACGATACGCATTATGGTACATATCATGATTCATGCTAATATTTGGAATTATTGTTAGATGATAGAGAATATACTGATGGTATATCAGAAATAGGAAATTGGAGATCAGCACATTCCATAAGATCTTTATTCGCAACCTTGCTTGCATCAAAATCTTTAGACCACCTAAGAAAGTGTGAAGAATGTTGGGAAGATTTGTGAGATAAATTCTATACAATAAACAAATTGTGTTATTTTTAATACCAATATTTTTAATTCCATTTTCAATTCACTCCTTTTTTAAGATTTATGAGTGATGTTAGAATTCAAAATCTTGATTTACTTGAAGTTGGCAATTTATTGCAAAGTATGTGAAAGAGTTTAAAGAATTTTCCTCCCATGCCAATTCCAAAGGGGGTCTATTACAGTATGTATCATAACATATTTATTGTAGAAGAATTGGAGTATGATCGTGAGGCATTCATTGATGAACATGGTAAATTAGTTATTAATTTGAATGTTGATCATTATTACATTTATAATAAATTCATGGATACAGTTCATTCGACTATGGGTGGTGTATTTTTCGCCTAAGGATGTGGAGTGACTAGTAAAATATTTGTTTGGAAGATGCTTTATGTGGCCATTAGATCCAATGATGTAATATTTTTTTAATGTAACATCTAGTAGAATAACTTCTCTTCTTCTTCCAAAAAGAAAACCTGGGAATTCTAGATTTAAGGTGACTTTTAATCTCCACCAAGGTTCACCATGTTTGATCTATATTGGAATTCAACTTGCACAATAAATGATGCCTGCGGAGCTCATTATTTGGGACGAAGCTCTGATAATGCATATGCATTGTTTCAAAACTCTAGACAAAACATTGAAAGATGTGATGAGATCGCAAATTAATTCTAATAAGCAGCTTCTATTTGGTGGCAAAATAATATTTTTTTGTGGAGATTTTCTTCAATTATTACCGGTTATTTCAAAAGGCACTAACCAAACATAGTTCATGCGATGATTAATCCTTTGCATTTATGGACTCATTGCATGGTTTTGATGTTGACTAAGAATATGTGGCTGTAAAATCTTCGTTAAAATCTTGATTATGTCGAATTAATAAAATCACCAATTAGATAAATAGTATAGGATATGGAATAGTTGGAGGACCAAATGATCGTGTCGTTCAAATTTAAGTCCAATATGATCTATTATTGAAAGATGATGGTGATTGAACCGAGCTTTTCCATACCTACTTTTATAAATTATTTGTCAAATGTTTAAAGCTCGCTCGCAAGAGAATGGGGACGCTTGTAGGTTGGTAAGTTGACTCGTGTCGATCGCAAGGAACTGACAATCGGAGTTTCCAATGTTTGTTTAATCACAATATCACACAAGACATGTATATTTAGGGTTTTCGAATTTATAACTACGACTTGAAAAGAAAGTTCAATTAACGAAAAGTGATTTATTCTAATTAAACTAGATTAACTAAGAAAGTAGGATTTAAAATCTAAATTAACCAAGACTTATAAACTAGGGTTTTGGAAATTAAAGAGCAAGTAAATATCATGAATGAAATCAAAACTAAGATCACCAAGCATGAATTAACAATACGGAAATTAAAAAGCGAAAGATTACGACCTTTATTAATTAAGAAATCCAAAGTATCTAAGCATCAACAATTCAAGAACGAAAAATAAAAAGCAATTATCTAAAAGCATAAATTTACTAAGAACTTAACTAAAAAGCAATTAAAGAGTTTAGAATACTTATTATGATCTAAGAAAGCAGTAAATCTCCAGCTATTCTGGAGGAAAGGAAGTTGATCTCGATCGAAGAATGATTCACGAACAACGAATTGGAGCTTGAGAACTTATGATGTTGAATCTTCAATCTTGGTCGCGTAACTATGTAACAATGAATGGAAACGGGCTCTCTTTGTATCTAGGAACCCTAGGAAAAGGTGTAGGTGTCTGGGAGCGTAGGCCTCCTCATAAGTCAATTTATGAAGGGTATTATAGTTATTTCTTGACTTGGTGCACAAGTTTCCTTAAAAACCCCATTTCTGGGCATCGCGTCGACTGGCAGCGATCTACGCGTGTCAGGTCCGAGTGGCACGTCGATCGATGCGGGCGTGGATTCACGCTTCAAAGAGTTTGATTCGGAGGATGGTAAATCGGCGTGGGTGGTGGTGACATCGGCGGTCCGTCGACTCCTGCGTAGATCGACGCTCCTGCTTTTTCGTCTCGTTTTCTCGATAAATTTGCTACTTTTTCACCGGAAAGCTCAATATCATCTCTCGATCGTCAAACTTCATCTATTTACGTATTTAACTCCTTCAGCTACTTAGTTGTATGGGGAAAAATAACGAATAATTACCCATTTACATCAAATATGATCAAAACGCAGTAAAATAAGCTGGAGATACAAAAATATGAAATTATTCTTAATATATCCAACTTATACCAAAAATAATAACAAAAACTAACTAAAACACTTACAAAAATAAGGATAAATTCATTCTAATCAACTACCCCACGCTTTTGTTGGTTTGTTCATCCTTGAACAAACGATAATTTCAAAAAAAACAAGAGTGAAAATAAGCTCAAGCAAGGAGTCGTGTCGTGCTACATACATAATTTTGAAAATATAGATAAATGTAACACAACCTCAAACGCTGGACGATTATTACATTATCGCTCCAAAAACAAAATCATGCATCCTTTTAAAGGCTAATATATATGTGTACGCTCAAAGCACTCAAGTATTTTTCTGCATGGGATGTGTATACACTCAATATCATCAAAAATACATGTACAATAAACAAGAGCTGAAAATAAAAAAACTTTTAATCGCAAATTAAGTGTGTAACTAACAAAGAATCGGAAATGGTATTTACGGGTTATAATGTAGGCTCTTTGGACAAGTTTGGAATATATAAGTCGTGTGGCTAACTCACGATCTAACGGGATCAATAACTCACTCAACCTAATCTAATCACAATGAAATGTGCTTCACCTCATTCAAAACAAGACCTCACTAAACACTCATAACGTAGCCTTTAAACTTAAGCTATTTCTCAACTCGTAACCCAAAAACAAATTTTTAAACAAACAACTGAAACTATTTAGAAGCTTATAATATGCTTCCTTAATTACAACTCTCTATTGTCTCTTAAACATTAGACTTCATAAAAAGAATACTAAACAAAAGCCTTTAAAAGTATAGGCAACGACTCAACAAGATTCACCATCCTCTGTGTTTATTTGTTTTTTGTTTTTTGTTTTTTTTGTCCCCCTTTTTATTCTTCTATATTTTATGGGGTCTCAATTTTTTTATTTTATGTAGAGGATGGTGATCCTTAATATTATTACAAAATCATAAATCCCTGATCAAAATTCCAAAACGCAAATAACCAACAAAAATTACTAACTCTTACCCCCACGCTATTAATGGCATAAGAGTCGACTCAAAATCATTCATGTCTATAGGAAATGGATTATTTGGCTATGATTGGCTCATTTGGAGTTTATAATGGCTAATATATCTGGATATGGCCGGAATAAGGTTTTTATTTGTGCCTTAACGTTATGTTCAAAACTAACTACACACAGCGATTTTAAAGAGATCTCAAAACAGAAATCACTCAAGTACATGCAAAGATGAAAGTCAGTCAGGTTACTCACGGGCTTTTTGCATGAAAAGATTTTAAATTGATGTTGTTTTTAAGGTTGCAAAATCAATTGCGTCCAAGTACCATTTTACAATATATAAATAGTAGTTTTGGAAATTTTTTGCACTTATACACGCTCAAAGACATGAACATCAAATCATACATAGCTAACCTTGACAAGCAAGCCAGAAAAACATAATAATGCGCAGAAATATCAATTAATCACGTTCAAGTACTAATTATTACAGACATAAATTCAAATTGCACAATTAAGAATTACAAATTACACTCGACCATTTCCCCCCTTGAAAATCCCGGCAATCTCCGGATTACCACAAATACATAAAAATCAAAAGATGGAAGGAAAAAGAAAACGTCCCTGAAGACTTAAAAAGTCGAACCACTAGCCGTCGAATTGTGCAATTGGTCGTCGCTTCAAAATACATGATATGAATCGTCCTGAACAAAACAAAATAAACAAACAAAGAAAACAAATAAAGACTAACTAATAAAGGATACTAAAACTCGCGGGAGCGATCTCCGGATTTTCTTGATTTTTGGATTTTTTTTTGATTTTTTTTGCACAATGAAAATAAAGGATACTAAAACTCGCGGGAGCGATCTTCGTTGTCGGGATTGCCATCGACATCCATCTCTAGCTGAGATTCGGTAGCGGGGGGAATAAAACCTGCGTCAAAACGTGCCTCGAGGCAAGAGATACGAGCCCTCATCTTCCGTAAGCTTCGCTGATTACTCTCGTGATTAGTGTCGATCTTCTCGTTGATCAGCTGGAGCTTTTCGAACATTTGCATCTAGAATGTTTGATTCTCTTCAAAAAACTGACCCTACTAGGGTCCGATTTAGCATGTGGGGCCGGCTCTTGAGTCGTCTCGTCATCCTCTTTGTTAAGCCATGACAAGGATACTCCTTTCCCATCGGATCTCACCCTAGTAGAGGGGGCACATGTCAATGAAAGTGACAACATCCCGAGAGGCCAAAATCCATGCTCGGACGGATTGTACCCGAAGTGACGGGTGGGTCTGGTTATGTATGGTGCAAAGGATATAAGTGGTGACTTGCTCCCCGGCATTCTCTTAAAAATGTTGTAAAGCTCGTTCACAATCAATGGGTAGAGCCGGGGTTGACGACTGTCAATAAGACATTGAAGAACAAAAAGCTCGGATTTGGTTGCGGTTGTGGCCTCGTTCTTGCATAGGACGATGTGGGCGAGAATCTTATATGTGACGTAAAGGGCGTCATCCTGAATCTTCATACATGGTAAGCGCTTAAAATTCCTCGGATTCCCCCTGGTCACCACCCCCCCAAAACGAGGATAAGTCGAACCATTGATTGTCGATGATCGGGTGAACTCCCTCGGTCGGGAATCCAAAACCCGACCCAAAAACCTCCTTGTCCTCATAAATCTCATTCCTGCCTAATCGACAGGAGAATGCATTATCGTTGGTTATGTTCAAAGTGGAGAAAAATTTGAGCACAAGCTCGCGGAAATCGGGCAAGTCCATCCGAGCAAAAAATCTGCACCTGAGACCCTCGATGTAGCGGTAAATGTCGGCGTGGTGCTCCGAACCTTCTAGAGCCTGCTCCTCTATCTCGTTGACGTTAATAACTCGATGGGTTGCGAACTCCATCTTTGTATGGCTTCAAAAACATTCCCCTCGCCCTTGTCGTAAATTGGGAATGGGGCTCCGTATTTCCCCGAGATATCCTTTCGTTTACCCGCCCGAGACATCGCGAATGTATAAAAGGTCTAAAGGGAGTTCAAAATATGGAAAATAAGTTCCTAGGGCTTTTTGAGGAATTTCGTCGAACACTTGGCGTGTGTGATCAACTAGCCAAGAACTTGAAAAATAATTGAACCAAAGGCAACCCAACTCAACCAAACAAAAATAATATTGATCCAAAGAAAGTTTAAAATGAAGTACCTCAAAAATGAACCCGACCCCGAAATTGAGTTCGAAGACTTGATGTGGGTAAATGTGGAGAAAGATGTAGAAATTTATAAGGATGGAACTGGGGTTTGTGGCTTTGTGTGGTTTGGTTGAATTGAGGGTGAAGTTTTGGTTTGTGAAAGAAATCAAAGAAAGAGAGAAAGGTTTGGAAAAGAAAAACAAGGGAGAGAAATTTGGGAAGTTTGAATTTGTGAATATGGGGAGAAAAATGGTAGAGGCGGTTTTTTATATGCCAAAGGTGAATATGGCCGTGGGTTATGATAATTTTGGGTGGGTAGGGCAAACAAAATCGATTTTTAGTCTTATTATTGGCCAGTTCTGGGCTCGCGTCGACGAGCATCGATCGACGCAACCTAGATCAATGCAACATAGAGTTTTGTAGGCATGAGCGTCGATCGACACGGGCAGCTCTGGGCGCCAATTTTTTCTTCGCTTGATTGATCAATGCTCATCCGCGAAAATTCTTCCATATATTCTAGAAAGGTCAAAACAAAAAAAAATAAAGCATAAAAATAAACTCAAAAATTACAAAAGGATACAAAAAGCTTGGGTTGTCTCCCAAGAAGCGCAACTTTTAACATCGCTTTCCAGCTTTAGGTGGGTCCACCCTCTACCACATCAAGAGCTTGAAACTTCTTCCAATAATTTTCGTTGGGGTTGACATCTTCGAGGCTAGCTTCAATTTCACAAAAATCTATCCCAAATAACTTATCTACCTCCTCCCCACTTAGAAAACCGTCGTCGTCCTCGATGGCTAACTCGTTCAAAATCATTATGCTCTTAAGCTCTTGGACGCAAGAATCAATCGGGTCAATAAATGAACATTCCTCTTGCATTATTGAAGAAGGGGAATTATTGATATCTTTTAATGAAAATGTGACCGTCTCGCCAAAAACTGACATGGCCATCCTTCCTTTATTAATATCTATCACAGCATAAGAGGTGGACATAAATGGACGACCCAAAAGTATAGTATGTCCCTTGTTCTCGTGCGGCACCTCACCAACATCCAACACAACAAAATTGACTGGAAATATTAATTCACAAACTTGCACCAAAACATCTTCAATAATACCCAACGGGTGCCTGATCGATCGATCCGCCAATTGGAGTCGCAAGGTAGTCGGCTTCAAGGGTCCAAGCTCAAATTGTTTATAAAGAGAAAACGGCATCAAGTTAATACCTGCGCCAAGATCAAGCATTCCTCGCGCTTTCTGCCCATTCACGAGCGTAATATCGATACAAAAACTCCCTCGATCTTTCTCTTTTGGAAGTAAAGGCTCCTTGAAAATTCCACTAACCTCTTTTGTCAGCTTCACATGCTGGTTCACCAAACACCTCTTTCTAGAAGCAAGCTCCTTGAAAAACTTCACATATGTTGGCATTGTCTTGATCACATCTAAAAGATGAAGTTTAATACTGACATTCTTAAGTAAATTATAAAGCTCCATGAACTTTTTATTTTCTTTGGCCGGATATAGGCGACTTGGAAACATAACTCGATCGATAATCAGGGGTGGTAACTTCTCTGATTTAGCATTCATTGACTGGTTGGGCTCGTTAACTAGTATCTCAGTGGTAGCTTGGTGCGGAATCGTCCCCTTAATGGACCCCGGGACATAACGATTAGATGATTTGCGCATCTTCTCTACTGGCTTACATATGTCTTCTTTTGGTGGAGCCGGCATCGGAATTTTGGCACCCTCTACCTCTTCTTCGTCTTACCCAATTATGCCATTATCAATTCTTTTTCCACTTCTTAGGACATGAACAGCTGAGGCTTGCTCTGTCTGACTCGGAAACTTGTCATTCTCGTTTGCCATCTTTACCATAGAGGCCGCTTTTTGACTCACCATTCTCTCCAAATTGTTCAAACTCTTGGTATGTGCATCCACCGTTGAAGTAAGGTTATCTACCTTCGCATTTACTTGCGCAAGTCCTTCTCGATTCTGCATGGTCTAAGCTACTTGATTCTGCTGCCATACCAATAATTGATCGTCTGGTTGAACCGGAGTAGGTGCTTGCCCCTTTGTCGGATATTTGTTTAGTGGGGGAGGTGGCAGGTAATGCGGGTCGGTTTGTGTTGGCATCGGCACAGAACTCGGGCTCTCAAGACCCCATTTGAAATTCGGATGATCACGCCGCATCTGATTATATGGTTTCATGAATTTCTGCCCAGAATTATTCTTTTGCTAAAATTTTTGAATGGCGTGCACTTCTACATTCTCATCTTCATCAAATGTTACTGGACATGTGTTTGCTCCGTGCCCAAATGCTCCACAAATTCCACACATTTCGTGTGAAGGTTGAGACGGCCTCTCCTCTCGCTTCATCATCATGCTTGTCAACAACTCAACTTGCTTTGTGAGTTTATCAAACTTATCATTCTCCTCTCGTGAGATTGATACTTTGTTCACCTTGACCTTCCTAGGTCGGGAGCTCCTCTGCCGCGACTTCTCACTCATTAACTCAAATAAGTCCCATGCTTCTTCTGTAGTTAAGTTCCCAAAATCTCCAGCCTTTGCTTCCACTTGTTGCTTAAAGATCGACAACAAACCCTCATGAAAATAGTTATTGACAATCTCGGGACTGTTGTTATGGTGCGGACATTCATGGAGGAGCTCTTTATAATGTTCCCACACCTCGTGGAATAATTCACCATCCAATTGCTCGAATTTGGTAATTTCCCTCCTCAACTTTGTTGTCGTTTGGGCTGAGTAAAATCTGCCCACAAATTTCTTATAAAATATATCCCAATTGGTTAGGGAGTTAGGTTGTAATGATAGAAGACATCGCTTGGCTTTGTCCTTCAGAGTGCTCGGGAAGTACCTCCTTCTAAGCCGCCTTCGGTTAGTCCTTGAGCTGTAATTCCAGATAATGCTACATAGGACTCTCAAATGAAATCGAGCGAGTCTTCATTTTGCATGCCGTAGAAAATGGGTATCCAGCTAACATCATCGGACCTTAACTTGTAGTCTCGAGCCGCAGGGCCTAAGACTATGGCTAAGTTGTATGGTCTTATGGTTGGGCGCGCGAGGTCGCCTTGTCGACGTACGTTCTTATATTGAGGGGCCCGTATGACTCAAACTTTTGTGAACCCCTTTTTAATAAATTAATTTAAAACACGTCAGTTTGCTCGCAAGTGTACGAGATAACTGTAGGGTGATGAGTTTGACTCGAGTCGTATCTCTCGAGGAAACAACTATTCGGTCTTTTGATGTTTTTCTCAAATTACGAACTAGAATAAAATACATGTACATTTGGGGTTTTAAAAGAAATTGAGTTGATCATTATAACTAAAGCAATAATTAAACTAAATCTATTTAAACTAATTATTCTAACTAAATTATCAACTACGAGCAATAATTAAACTACTTGAAATCAAGAACTAAGAATCAATAATAACGAATCTAAAGCATAAATATAATAACTACCCTTAAGCAATCGCATCATATGAATCCAAGAATGAATAATTAAGCATAAATCAAATCGCATAAATAAACTAAATTAACCAATATCCAATATCCAAGCATAAAAATGATTAAACTAATTAAACTCGAATTAACTAAGAGAATAACTAAGAATTAAACTAAAAATTAAACTAGAAATTAACTACTAAATTAACTAAGAGTTTAGAAAACTTATTTTAACTACTAAAAGCAATGAGAAGCTCCAGCTATTCCGGAGTTGCACGTCGATCTTGGGCGAAGATTGAATCCCGAACGCGAATTCGATGTTTTGGACGCGTTGTTCTTCGATCCTTGATCTCCCTCTTCAAATCTCGTTATGATATGTGGAATTATGTTTATTATCAGCTAAAATACCCTAGGGGGTCTTGTGTTCTCTTCAAAATCCAAAATATGGAGGGTTTATATAGATATTGCAAGTCTTGGCGCACAAGAAACCCTAAAATCCGAATTCTGGGCCGAAGCGTCGACGTAGCGTCGACTGACGCGCACTGGTGCTCGGCGTCGGTGCTGCTTGGGCGGGTGCGTCGACTGACGCGGGTTTACATCGACGCTTCAGCAAGTTGCGTCGACGGTGCATCGATTGACGCTCCTTCAGTCGACGCTTCAGCAAGTTGCATCGACGGTGCGTCGACCTTGCGTCGACTGACGCGGATCATGGCTCACGTCGACGGAGCATCGACGGTCGCGTCAGTCGACGCGACTGCATGTCTGCCTTCGTCTCTCTCTATCTCTTGCTACTCGTTTCGCCGGAAAGCTCGTTCTCCTATTCTTGAATATCGAACTTCGTCTATTACGCGCTGAACTCTTCCGGTTACTGAGCTGTAAGGTGAAAACAACGAAATATCACCTATTTGCATCAATTACGAATAGAGTACGGTAAAATAAGTCAGAACTATAAAAATACGGAATTATGCTTAAATCGTCCAACTTATACCAAAAACAAATAGAAAAACGTACTAAAATATTAATAAAAATAAGGACAAATCTACTCTAATCAACTACCCCACGCTTAATTGGTTTGTTCGTCCTCGAACAAACGATAAATAGAAAGTATGATTAGAATGAAAATAAGTTCAAGGAAAGAGTCGTGCTGTGCTACATACATAATTTTGAAAATATAGATACAAGTCACGCAACGTCAAACACTTGACCATTATTACATTGTCGTTTCAAAATAAAATCATGCTTCCTCACGAAGGATAATATATATAAGTACGCTCAAAAGCACTCAAGTATTTTCTGCATGGGACGTGTATACACTCAAATCATACAATTACATGCACAATAAATAAGCACCGAAAATCAATCTCTTTTCAATCGTAAATTAAGTGTGTTATCGAACAAAGAATCGGAAAAGGTCTTTTCGAGTTGTAATGTAAGGCTTTTTGGACGGGTATGGAATATATAAGTCGTGTGGCTAACTCACGATCTAACGTGATCAATAACTCACCAAACCTATTCTAATCAAGGAGCAATACGCTTCACCTCGTTCAAAGATAAAAACCTCACTAAACACTCATAACGTAGCCTTCAAATAGGCTATTCCTCAACTCAAAACTCGTAAACCGACTGAAAGCTCAAACCACTTAAGCACAATTGAAGCTTATAACATACTTCTTACACAACTCTTCGCCTTTTAAACATAAGGCTTCATAAAATAAAATAAACAATAAAAATCAAGCCTTAATAAGCGCGTAGGCAGTTAATCAACACTATCCACCATCTTATTATTTTTTTTATCCCCTTTTTATTCTTTTTTATGAGGTCTCTTTCTCTTCTTTTATTTTTATTTTTTTTTCGGATGGTAGTCCTTAAATACAAAAAATTCATAAATTCCTAATACAACTCCAAGACTCAAATAACCAATAGAAATACGAACTCCTATCCCATGCTTTTAATGGGTTTGTAGGGGTCGACTCAAAAACACTCATGGCTAAAGGAAATGAATTATTTGGCTATAATTGGCTCATTAGGAATTTATAGTGGCTAAAATTTATGAATATGGCCGGAATAGGGTTTTATATGTGCCTTAACTTCATGTTCAAAGTCGACTGCACACAGCGGTTTCAAAGAGATATCAAGACTGAAACTTACTCAAGCACATGCAATGATGATAAACACTCAGGCTACTCACTGGCTTTTTGCATGAAGAAGTTTTGAATTGACGCTGCTTTTAAGGTTTTGTGAAATCAATTGCGTCTAAGTACCTTTTTACAATATATAAATAATTTTGAAAAATTTTAAGCACTTATGCACGCTCAAAAGACTAGAACAAATAATCATACATAGTCAACTTCGACAGGCAAGCCATACAAACACAAATAAGCGTAGAAATAGTGATCAATCACATAAAAATATGCATTTCAAAACAAAAGATATCAAATTGCACTAACCATACTCAACCACCCCCCTCCCTAAAAACTTGGCAATCTCCTGATTGTCATAAATATTAAAGAAAATAAGAGTATGGGAGATAAGAAAACATCCTTGAAAATTCGATGGCCGAGTCTCTCTAAAAACGCATGTGCAATTATCCTTCGTCTTAGATCACACGACTAGATTGTCCCGAACAAACCTATAAAAATAAACAAAACAAACAAACAAAACATGATTGCGATCAATTGCGATGCGCAAGTGCCCGGTGGCACGTCTTATGGGATTTGAAACGGCCGGATTGCGGCCAACGTCGTAAATGGCTGGGCTGCAGCTCATCAAAAGGTTGCCAGACTGCGGCTAACTTGGGTCGGATTGCGACCTCGATCGACGAAATTATCGTAATCCATGATTGTTACGGTAAGCGGTAGGTTCAGTGGTTGATCGTTATCGTTAATGCCTCAAGTGGAACTAGCGGTAAGGCCTTGCGGTAGCGAGCTACCGTTATATAACCGTTGTCCAGAATAAGCAATTTATCGTATTTTCTGCACATCAACACACACATAAATGTACCACGGCAATTGACACAATATAAAAAGACAGAAATAAAATAAAAGAAAATAAAGAAAATAAAAAAAAACTAACCAACGCTTGGGTTGCCTCCCAAGAAGCGCAACATTTAACATCATATGCTCGACGCAATTGCTCGATCAATTTCTAGCTCGTGGTGGGTCTACGAACTCCTTTTTGCTCCTATCTCGACTCTTCATATATTTCTCGTAATAAGGCCTAAGTCGATACTTGTGGACTTGGAATCCCATTTTTTCACTCTCATCTTATAGAGTGGAAACTCCATACTCATCCATCTCCTTTATTAAAAATGGTCCACTCCATGCGACTTCAAACTTGGTTGGATCAAACTTAAGATCGGAATTATACAGCACTAGTTGACCAACCTTGAACTTCTTGTTAAAAACTTCATTCGAATTCTTCTTCTTCGTTGTCCAATCCTTGCTATTAGCCTCGCCCTTTTTCTTCGTACGTTTAAAATTCTTGTAGGGGTCGAGGGAAACACATCTTGAATAATTATGCGGTAGCTTCATCTATTCTCTTCGCTCAAACTTCAAACGATCTCTTTGTGGTCTCAACTCCACTTTTGGCTCATTTTGAGGCACGTCAAACCGCATGGGCAATCCATTATCAAATGCTTCTACATTATCAAACTCTTCAATCGTGAAAATGATCAAGAGCTCATTCGCACAAGAATCTACTAAATCAATAGTAGAACAATCGTTCTTAACAAACGATGCAGGACTCTTGGGAAAATCTTGAAGTGAAAACGTCACCGTCTCGCCCAATACTGACATAGTCACCCTCCCCTCGTTTACATCGATCACCGTACGCATTGTAGATATGAACGGACGTCCTAACAAAATGGTGTGTTCTCGGTTCTCGCTTTGTACGTCACCAACATCCATGATGACAAAGTCGACCGGCACTACTAGCTTGTCTACTTGTACTAAGACATCCTCCACAATCCCCAAGGGTAGCCTTATCGTCCTATCCGCCAATTGTAATTTCATCGTGGTCGGCTTCAGCGGTCCTAGGCCAAATTCCTTGTAAATCGAATGGGGCATCAAATTTATGCTAGCGCCAAGATCGAGCATCCCTCTTGCCGTTTGTCCATTCTCGAGAGAGATAGTTATGCAAAAACTCCCGGGATCCTTCTCTTTGGGTGGCAATGGTTTCTTAAATATATCTCCAACTTCTCTTATCATAGCTACAGGATGATTTGTAGCCAAACGCCTTTCCCTTGATGCTAGCTCCTTGAAAAACTTCACAAATGCTGGAATTGTCTTTATCACCTCTATCAGGGGGAGGTTAATATTAACATTCTTCAGTAAATTGTATAGCTCCATGAATTTTTTATTCTCCTTTGCTGGACGTAGGCGACTTGGGAAGGGAACGTGATCATAAATGATCAACTTCAGTGGGGTTGCATTTAAAGAATCGGCGGGGTCTTCAGTTGCTGTCGATTTCTTTTTCTTCACTGCTCCCGGAGGTTGGGTCTCGGTCTCTTTCTTGTCTCCCTCCTTTCCTAGCTCGATGCAGTTATCCACTTTTTTCCCGCTTCTCAGCACATGAATAGCTGAGGCTTGTTCTGTTTAGCTTGGAAGAGTATTTTTCTCCTTCTTCAATGATTCCATGTCAGTCTTTAATTGTCCTACCATTAACTCCAATCTTCTTAGTCCTGACGAATTTTCAAGAGTGCTTTTAGCCATTTCAGCCATCATCGTTCTCAATTCTTTCATATCATCTCGAACTCCCTTCATTTTCTCCTAAACATGTGTGAGGCCGTCTCGGTTCCGAATAGTTTCGGCAACTTGGTTCTGTTGCCAGACTAAAAGTTGATCAGTCGACTGAACTGTAGCAGGTGATTGCATGTGTGGTGGTCTCTGCCTCGAATGTTTTTGATTCGAATAGTGATGGATGGCGTTGACGTCCCCTCGTTGTTCGTTGTTGAACGGGCACATATAAGCTAAATGTTCGGTGGATCCGCATTGGTGACACATCGCATTAGTCTTCTTCGAAGAGGCCTTGCTTGCCCGCTCGGCCTTCCAAGCTGCCAATTTCTCCTCAAATATCTCTTCGCACTTTGCTTTGACTAATTTGCCATCATCTAATTCAGGATCAGGGATGGAAATCTCATTAACTTTCAATTTACGAGGCCGAGAGTTGGTTTCTCTAGATTTTTCACTCAGTTTCTCCAATACTCGTTTTGCCTCGCAGGCCGTTAAATCACCAAAATCTTCTCCTGCTGCTATTTCAACTTGGCTTTTCCCCATGGGCGACAAACCATCAAAGAAAAACTGATTAATTATCTCGGGGGAATAGCTATGATGGGGGCATGTTTGTAAAAGTGATTTGTAACGCTCCCATGTTTCATGAAATAATTCTCCCTCCACTTGTTCGAAGTTAGCAATCTGCCTCCAAATTTGCCCCGTCGTTTGTGCCGAATAGTATTGATTTAGGAACTTCTCGCTTATCATCTCCCAATCAGTTAATGACCTTGGTTCTAAAGACAGTAACCATGTCTTCGCCTTGTCTTTCATGCTATAAGGGAAACAAATCATTTGCATCTCCTCCCGGTCTAGGCCATGACCTACAAATCTTCCTACTTCATCGATAAAGTAGTTCAAAAATGCTAAAGGGTCTTCGTGGGCATTTCCGTGAAAAGTCGGAACTAAATTAATTTGATGCGGTTTAATCTCTACTTCCCTTGCAGTCGGGCCAAGTACAATAGCAGACCCATAAAGCACAACCTTCGGGCGTGCCAAATCTCATTGTCGAGGCGCTCGATCTCCCCTTGGTTCCCTAACTCGGTCATTAGCTCTCTCATAGTGGTCGTCATGCGCGTAATGGTGCTCGCGCTCGTATCTCCTTCCGAAATTATTTTGCTCGTAACCATGATCTTGATTCTCCGACCAATCATTCACATGCCCCTGATTGTTAGCATACGCGTTATGCTGCAGAAAATATTCGTTCCTAATTGCCACGTTCTCGATGTTGTGTTGGCGAATAGCATTGTTGTTCATCTCTTCGTTATGCCTCATATTCGCCATGTTGGGTTGGTAACCGATTACGTTTTGCTGCTGGTCGACTCCTTCGTTTCTCCCCGCATCTTGTCTCGCAATAATGGGGCGTGGTGGTGATCTCGGTGGTGAATCACCGTTTTGAATCGCATTTGCTTCTAACATAATGTCGAAAGCTTGATCACAAGCGAAATCAGTTGCTGTTGAGGAATCGTCCTCGGGAATAAAAATGGGTCTTGGTCTTGGTGGATTCGAACGGTGGATGTTGTCAATGAATGGTACAAGGTCGCGTTGAAGTGATCGCCTTCCTTGCATAAACTCAACAATACATCAACGTACCAAATGGCAAAGACCAAGTGCGAAAATAAAATAAATAAATAAAAATAAAAAGAAACTAAAAACGAAAAACGAAAAACATCCTATATTCCTACTCGTTGCTTCCCTGGCAACGGCGCCAAATTTTTGACTCAAACTTTTGTGCACCCCTTTTTAATAAATTAATTTAAAACACGTCAGTTTGCTCGCAAGTGTACGAGATAACTGTAGGGTGATAAGTTTGACTCGAGTCGTATCTCTCGAGGAAACAACTATTCGGTCTTTCGATGTTTTTCTCAAATTACGAACTAGAATAAAATACATGTACAATTGGGGATTTAAAAGAAATTGAGTTGATCATTATAACTAAAGCAATAATTAAACAAAATCTATTTAAACTAAATATTCTAACTAAATTATCAACTATGAGCAATAATTAAACTACTTGAAATCAAGAACTAAGAATCAATAGCAACGAATCTAAAGCATAAATATAATAACAACCCTTAAGAAATCGCATCATATGAATCCAAGAACGAATAATTAAGCATAAATCAACTCGCATAAACAAACTAAATTAACCAATATCCAATATCCAAGCATAAAAACGATTAAACTAATTAAACTCGAATTAACTAAGAGATTAACTAAGAATTAAACTAACAATTAAACTATAAATTAACTACTAAATTAACTAAGAGTTTAGAAAACTTATTGTAACTACTAAAAGTAATGAGAAGCTCCAGCTATTCCGGAGTTGCACGTCGATCTTGGGCGAAGATTGAGTCCCGAACGCGAATTCGATGTTTTGGACGCGTTGTTCTTCGATCCTTGATCTCCGTCTTCAAATCTCGTTATGAGATGTGGAATTATGTTTATTATCAGCTAAAATACCCTAGGGGGTCATGTGTTCTCTTCAAAATCCGAAATATGGAGGGTTTATATAGATATTGATAGTCTTGGCGCACAAGAAACCCTAAAATCCGAATTCTGAGCCGTCGCGTCGATGGTGCGTCGACGGTGCGTCGACTGACGCACGCTGGTGCTCGGCATCGGTGCTGCCTGGGCGTGCGCATCGGCTGGGCAGTTGCGTCGACTGACGCGGGCTTCCATCGACACTTCAGCAAGTTGCGTCGAGGGTGCGTCGACTGACGCTCCTTCAGTCGACGCTTCAGCAAGTTGCGTCGACGGTGCGTTGGCCTTGCTTTGACTGACGCGGATCATGGCTCGCATCGACGGAGCATCGACGGTCGTGTCAGTCAATGCGACTGCGCGTCTGCCTCCGTCTCTCTCTATATTTTGCTACTCGTTTCGCCGGAAAGCTCGTTCTCCTATTATTGAACATCGAACTTCGTCTATTACGCGCTGAACTCTTTCGGTTACTTAGCTGTAAGGTGAAAACAAAGAAATATCAACTATTTGCATCAATTACGAATAAAATACGGTAATATAAGTCAGAACTATAAAAATATGGAATTATGCTTAAATCGTCCAACTTATACCAAAAACAAATAGAAAAACGTACTAAAATACTAATAAAGATAAGGACAAATCTACTCTAATCACCGTACCCCTCCAAAATTTGCTTGACCTCCGTACTCCTCCCTATTCTCGTAGTAATCAACATCTTCATAAAATTTGTATATATGGATAAACACAAAGTAATACGAACAAACATCTTCAAAACCTTTGCCAATCCCCCAGCAACGGCGCCAAAATTTTGAACCGAACTTTTTCATACCTACTTTTGTAAATTGTTTGTCAAACGTTTAAAGCTCACCCGCAAGAGAACGGGGACACTTGTAGGTTGGTAAGTTGACTCGTGTCGATTGAATTGAACTTTTTCTCTTTAAAAATAAAAAGCTCATCCGCAAGAGAACGGAGCTATTGTAGGCGATAAGCTTGACTCGAGTCGAATCACAAGGAATTGCAATCGGCGTCTACAAATGTTTGTTTAACAATTCTATAACTAAACACAGGATCCATTTTTGGGAAGGGGTTACTATAACTATGAATTTGAAAATGAGCATACAAAACCTGAAACTAATTAAAAGTGATAAAAACTAGGATTTATAAAACGAGAAAACAAACATGATTAAACTAGCTAATTAAAAGTAAAATGTGCTTGAATTACTAAACTAATAACAAGACGAATGAAAGTACAACATTTAAACCAAATCGAAAGACAAATAAAAAGTGCAGGAAACTTATAATTCGTATGAAATCAGTAGAGGATGAACGATCTATAGCAATGAAACGATATCTCCAAGACGAACGAACTAGAAACGGAAGAAATAACTTGATCATCAACCGAAATCTTCAATTTAATTTGGATGAAAAGGGGCTTAAGATATCTGGACGTTTTGAAACCTTCCCCCAGGTAAGTCTAATCTGATTTTGAAGAAACCAACGGCTATTTATAGATTTTCCCAAAACAACTGCTCAAACTACCAGAGCGTCGACTGACGCATGCCGAGCGTCGACGTCGACGCGAGTCAGGCTGCTCGTGTCGACCAGGCAGGGCGTCGACCGACGCATGCATGGATCGACGCAACTGCAAGTTTGCATTGGCTTGTTAGTCGAATGATGGAGCAAAGGTCGATGCAACAGAGAGTTTGCGTCGACCTAGCGTCGACGGACGCGGGTGGCTCCCGGAGTCGAGGCGGCGCTAGCTGCGGGCGTCGGCAGCATGTCGTGCGTCTCATCTTCTTCGTATTGAAGCTGAAACCAGAAATTAAGCAAAATTAGATTATTACTTATAAAACAAAGTAGAAAAACATTAAACACAATACAAAAAAAAAAATCAAAAGGAAAATAAACGAGAAAAAGACATACCTAAAATCCCTAAACAAACAAAATACAATGCAAAAACACACGAAAAACACATACAAAATGTACAAATCAACTACCCCACACTTAGATTTTTTTTGTCCTCAAGCAAAATCAAATCTAGACGTAGACAAAGAAAAGCTAACTACCCGATGACCTAATCACTAATGCATTCAAACGATTCAAGAAGTTAATGCATTAAATCTACTGAAAACTCAATTAAAAGGACGAAACGATATGTTGAGATAAAAGATTTTGACTTGCTTCCGAACACCTAAAAGTAATGAGTTGACCTCCATGCACGTCATCCATCCATACCTCGGCCCAAGTCTATCCCTGAACAAACCGCCAAGTCATTACTCGACCAGCCCAGTCATCTATAAACCTCTTTAACAATACAATCTAATAAATAAAAACAAAACAAAAATACGAACTTAACTTGTACAAGGTTTTCTCTTCTTGTACTTATTCTTTATTTTTCTTTTTTTTCTTTTTTTTTATATATTAGTACCCATAAAGATGAGGTACTAAACGAGCATAATTTACATAAATTACAAATGAGAGTTCATTTACTCCAACCTTACATTGCTAAGTGCAACTGATAACATTTTTTTCAACTTTGTACGTAGAGCTTTAACGTCTCCAAAAAAAATAAAAATAAAAATTACATAAAATCCTATAGAGGGAATCGGAAAATGGGGCTAGTACAGAGTATTCGAGTCTTTGGAACGAAACAAGAATAGAACAGGAGACAAGACACTTCATAGACTATTTAGACTTCATTCCCCACAATTACACTATTGTTCGAACGAAAGTTTAAATATCCTAACCAAAGCATCAAACCACGTCACTTCGTCAAGGCTCCAATCAATATCAATACACACAACTCAAATCAACCACAAGAAAGCAAACTAAAATTTACTAACCAAACCAAGGACAAACCCTCCTACACTTAAACCATACAATGTCCACATTGTATAATACGAAAAATTAGGCTAAGTATGATAAAGGAGAGAAAGAGAGAGACGTACCTGAAATCGTGCTTGTGGTGATGAGTCAAGCGTCCAAAAATGTCCAACGGGCTTCAAAGTCGAGGGGGAACCTGAAACAAGAAGAAACAAAAACACACAAAAACAACAAAGTTAAAAGGCTTGGGTTGCCTCCCAAGAAGCGCTTTTTTAACGTCAATAGCTTGACGAAATCACATCATCTACATTGAGAATGGGTCAATGAGAGTCACAGTCTCCTTAGCATGGTTCATCCATGATCCTTGAAAGTACGGCTTAACTCGGTGGCCGTTTACTTGAAAGCTTCCATTCGTCTTCTCATTGACCAACTTCACAACTCCATACGGCAAAAATTCTTTAATCAGAAATGGGCCACTCCATTGTGATTTGAGTTTTCTGGGGAACAACCGGAGATGAGAATTAAATAGAAAAACTTGCATACCGACTCGAAGATCTTTAGCAGTGATCTTATTGTCATGTTGGGCCTTCACCTTCTTTTTGTAAATATCTGCGTTATCATAAACCTCATTACATATTTCATCAAGTTCTTCAATTTGCATTTCTCTTGTAGCACCAGCCTGTGTCAAATCAAAATTCACTGCACGAATTGCCCAATAAGCTTGGTGCTCCATCTCGACCGAAAGATGACACACATTGCCATAAACCATCCAATAGGGGCTGGTCCCTAGAACTGTCTTGTACGCCGTTTGGTACGCCCAAAGAGCATCAACGAGCTTAGCTGGACAATCCTTAAGATACGATTGAACGGTCTTCTCCAAGATAGCTTTGATTTTCCTATTACTCGTCTCGACATGTCCTGACGTCTGAGGATTATACGTCGTGGCCACCTTATGTTTAACCCCGTACTTCGTCATCAATTTGTCAAACGACTTGTTGCAGAAATGTGTGCCTCCATCACTAATAATTGCTCGCGGAAATCCGAACCGACTAAATATATTTTCTACAGAAACTTGAGCACAACCTTGGCGTCACACGTTCTCGTGGGAATGGCTTCAACCCACTTGGACACATAATCAATAGCAACTAAGATATTTTCATAACCAAGTGATACCGGAAAAGGGCCCATGAGGTCTATACCCCATACATCAAAAATTTCCACAACAAGATTGCTCGTTTGTGGCATTTCATCACGTTTGCCGATATTTCCCAAATGTTGGCAGCGATCACAGGACTTGCAAAATTCATGAGCATCCTTAAACAAACCTGGCCAATAAAACCCCGAGTGGAGGACTTTGTGAGCAGTCTTCTGCCCTCCAAAATGGCCACCACATTGTTGATCGTGGCAAAATTATAAAATGCTCTTTTGCTCCTCCTCGGGAATGCATCTTTGAATAATTTCATTTTCCCGAATCGGAAAAGGAACGGGTCATCCCAAAAATGATCCCTTCACTTAGAAAGAAATCTTTTCCATTCTTGGAAGGATAAATCGGCCCTCACATGGCCAAAAACCAAATAATTGACAATGTCGGCAAAACAAGGGGTATTATGCGAAGAAATAGCATAAGTTAATTCATAAGGAAATACATCATTTATAAAACCCTGTTCATTCACATCCCCCTCTCTATCTAAACGGGATAAATGTTCCGCAACAACATTTTCACAACCCTTCCTGTCTTTGATTTCGACGTCAAATTCTTGAAGTAAAAGTATCCAATGGATCAAACGCGGCTTACTTTGAGTTTTTCTAAAAAGGTAACGAAGAGCCGCATGATCACTATGGACAATAACCTTTGAGCCAATAATGTACAATCAAAATTTCTCCAAAGAAAACACCACGACTAAAAGTTCTTTTTCGGTGGTGGTATAGTTCCTCTGAGCCTCATTCAACATAAGATTAAAATAATAAATCACACGGAGGAGACCATCCAATCGTTGTCCCAAAACTGCCCCCTCGGCGTCGTTTGACGCATCACACATAATTTCTAAAGGGAGGGACCAATTTGGAGCAACGACCACCAGAGTCATGGTTGATTTTCCTTAAGCAGCTTAAACGCACTCAAACATGATTCATCAAAAACAAACGGTACATCAAAACTTAGCAAATGACACAACGGGCGACTAATTTTTGAAAAATCTTTTATAAATCGCCGATAGAAGCCCCCGTGCCCTAAGAAACTTCGAACACCTTTAACATTTGTGGGAGGTGGAAAACTTTCAATTACGTCAACCTTAGCCTTTTCCACCTCTACACCCTTAATTGACACGACATTACCAAGAACAATACCACTTTTAACCATGAAATGACTCTTCTCCCAACTCAACGTTAAATTACTCTCTATACATCTTTGAATCACCTTAGATAAATTATCAAGACAAGAAGTAAAGGAAGAGCCAAATATTGAAAAATCATCCATGAATACCTCAAAATGGAAAACATGCAATGTTTAAAAGTTTCTGGCGCATTGAACAAGCTGAATGGCATCCGTCGAAAGGCAGATGTCCCGAATGGACAAGTGAACGTTGTTTTCTTTTGGTCCTCCAATGCTATGGCAACTTGGTAGTATCCGGAAAAACCATCGAGGAAGCAGTAGTACTGGTGCCTGGACCATTTGTTGAGCAACTGATCAATGAAGGGAAGCGGAAAATGATCTTTTCTTGTGGCGGCATTTAGCTTCCTCTAATCGATGCACATCCGCCACCCGGTCGTCAGCCTAGTCGGAAAAATTTCTCCCTTATCATTTTTGATGATCGTGATTCCGCACTTCTTTGGTACCACATGAACAGGACTCACCCATTCACTATCAGGTGCTGCGAAAATAATTCCCTCATCGAGCAGTTTGAAAATCTCTTTCTTCACCACTTCCATTAAAGTAGGATTCAAACGGCGTTGACCATCCTGCACAGGAATTTCTCCTTTTTCCAGCACGATATTATGCATACATGTAGCTGGACTTATTCCCTTAATGTCTCCCAAACTCCAGCCAATGGCTCCTTGAAACTTTTTAAGAACATCGATCAACGCTTCTTCTTCTACTTTGGTGAGTTCGGCAAAAATGATCACTAGCTTCTTCATGCCTTTCTCAAGAAAAATGTACTTGAGATGACTCGGAAGAGGCTTAAGCTCGGACTTTTGTTCGATGTCCGGTTTCTTGTTTTCAAGCTCACAAAGATCAATCACCCCCTCAGATTTAGGCTCAAGTCAATCGTTGTCCCTGGCGAGCCAAGAGTCGTCGTCGTGATCGAGAAATCTATGGATGCCAGATTCCTCTTCAAATTAGTCTTGCACAATTGGATCAATGGATTCCATAGATGAACACTCGACCTTCATGGATGAAGATGGAGTTGCCTGGAAATCGTGGATAGATAATGTGACCGATTCGTCCAAAACGGACAAGGTCATGCTTCCATTCTTCACATTAATCAGCGTGTTGGTCGTAGCCATGAAAGGTCGACCCAGCAAAATCGTATGCTCTCGGTTATCATCTTAAACTTTGCCCACGTCTAAAATCACAAAGTCAATGGGTACTATAAGGTTCCCAACTTGCACGAGAACGCCTTCGACAATTCCCTTCAGGTACCTTACCGACCGGTCTTCCAATTGAAGTCGCATCTTTGTTGGCTTAAGTGCACCTAAATCAAACTGCTCAAAAATAGACGAAGGCATTAAATTTATTCCCGCCCCAAGGTCAAGCATACCCCGAGTTTCTTTTCCATTTCTAAAAGTAAATTTTATACAAAAACTCCCGTGGTCACTTTCTTTTGGGGGAAGAGGATTTCGTAAGATCACGCTCGCCGAATTTGAAATACAGATTTTTTCATTTTCAGAAAATCTTATTTTTTTTGATGCCAAGTCTTTGAAGAACTTGACATATGCGGGAATGTTTCTTATAACATCAAGCAAAGGCAAATTAGCGTTGACTTTGGAAAGCATATTATAAAGGTCAAGAAATTGCTTATCTTGCTTTTCCTCTCAAAGACGACTTGGATATGGAATGAGAGGTCTATATGGATTAGAAGCTTTGTGAAGATTCATCTTGGGCTCGACTTCCTTTTCATCATTACCCGGAGACTGGGTAATAATCGTCTCCTTCCCTTCTTTCTCATTCAGTGTTTGCTTTCTCCATTGGTTTGAACTTGTTATTGGTTAGAGTTCTCATCGAGAGATGAAATTATTCACAACTCGCCCACTCCTAAGCAATGTGATGGCTTGTGCTTGCGAGGATTGACTCGACAGCTTTCCTTGCTCGTTCTTCCCTACTTGCTTGGCGAGTTGGCCAAGGGCTATCTCAAGCTTGTCCATCCGTTTGGCATTGCGTTGCAATGTTGACTCAGTGTGTTGCATGAATGTACGCAATGTCTCCTCGAGTGTCGGTGAAATGGGTGCTTGAACCGGTGGAGGTGGAGGAAATGGTACTTGACCTTGCCCTTGCAGTTGTGATTGTTGCTTTGGTCGAGTTGAGAACGAAAATTGACATTGTCCCCATTATTGTTGATATGGTTGTTGGGGAACAAAGTTATTTTGTGGTCTTGGGTTCGGTATCGGATTCGCCGCATTTTGATTATTCGACCACGAGAAATTTGGATGATTCCTCCATCCCGGATTGTAAGAGTTGGAAAATGAATTATTATTTTGTGGGTAACGACTCTGATATCCTTACCCTTGTTGATTTGTTTAAAACCCCTGAATAGTAAGTGTTTGTTCATTATTTTCTTTGGTTGTTTCAAAGGTTGCTTGGCATATATTAGATCCATGCCCGTACACTCCACAAATACCACACGTCTCTAATGAATCAGACATGCCTTGAAATAAAGGCGTGTTTTGGGTTTGCAATGAGTCCACTTGCCTCGTTAACTCGACAATTCGTAGTGTATCGTCAGGGAATGTATGTGACATCTCGATCTCATGAACGGATACCTTCCTCTGTCGCGAGCTTTTCTGTTGAGAATTGTAACTGATTGACTCGCATATGTCCCACACTTCCTGAGTGGTTCGTGATCCGATCTCTCCCCCTGCTGCATTGTCCACCATATACTGAAATGTAAGAATAAGTCCATCATAAACAAGTTTATTGACGAGCTCGGGTGGATAATGATGATGTGGGCACTGCGTCAATAGTCCTTTAAAACGTTCCCAAGCATCGAGGAACGTTTATCCATCCGTCTGATTGAACGACGCTATCTGTACTCGGAGTTGAGCCGTCATTTGATTAGAATAATACTTCCCCATGAAGCGATCATACACCATGTCCCAATTCGTAAGAGAATCAGGCTCCAACGACAAAAACCAAGTCTCCGCTTTGTCTTTTAACATAAACGGAAAACATCTCATCTTCAGTTGTTCTTCACAAAGTCCTTGCAAAGGGAATGTTTGAATGACCGAGTAAAACTTCTGAATAAAAGTGATCGGATCTTCGTTTAGACGCCTGAAGTAAGAGGGAAAAAGGTTGAAATGAGTTGCCTTAAGTTCATAATCTCGGACCGCTGGGCTTAGACGAATGCATGATGTAGACTGACCAATCACGGGCCGAGCGAATTCGCGCATACGAGATGGCTGAGGCTCATGATGATGGAATAGCCTGTGGTGGCGCGTACGGAACTCGAGGTGGATGGTATTGTTTTTGTTGATTGAACGGTTGTTGATGATGGAAGTATGGAATTTATTGTTGATTAAGTTGCATACCGTGATTGTTAGTTTGTTGATTGAAATGGTCGTGATTGTTCGGTGCATTATTTTGTTCATTTTGTGTTTTCGATGGATTCGGTTCTGGACGATTTGCTCCGGGTGGATCCATCGATGATTATGCTATCGAGGTGAGTCTTGCTCAATTTACCCAGTGAATGTTGTCGATCACCAACAAACAATTAAAACAGTCGAGATAAAATAACACAAATTAAACAAACTAAACAAAACATATACGAACAAACATTTTCGGATAGCCTTTGTCAATTCCCCGGCAACGGCGCCAGATTTTGAATCGAAATTTTTTGCTTTAAAAATAAAAAGCTCGTCCGCAAGAGAACGGAGCTATTGTAGGCGATAAGCTTGACTCAAGTTGAATCACAGGGAATTGCAATCGGCATCTACAAATGTTTGTTTAACAATTCTATAACTAAACAAAAAATCCATTTTTGGGAAGAGGTTTCTATAACTACAAATTCGAAAACGAGCATACAAAACCTGAAACTAATTAAAAGTGATAAAAACTATGATTTATAAAATGAGAAAACAAACATGATTAAACTAGCGAATTAAAAGTAAAACGTACTTGAATTACTAAACTAATAACAAGCCGAATGAAAGTACAACATTTAAACCAAATCAAAAGACAAATAAAAAGTGCAGGAAACCTATAATTCGTATGAAATCAGTAGAGGATGAATGATCTACAGCAATGAAACGATATCTCCAAGATGAACGAACGAGAAATGGAATAAATGACTTGATCATCAATTGAAATCTTGAATTTAATTTGGATGAAAAGGGGCTTGAGGTATCTGGACGTTCCGAAACCTTCCCCTAGGTAAGTCTGGTCTGATTATGAAGAAACCAACTTCAATTTATAGATTTTACCGAAATAACTGCTCAAATTGCCTGAGCGTCGACGTCGACACGAGTCAGGCTGCTCGTGTCGACCAGGCAGAGCGTCGACCGACGCATGCATTGATCGTTGTAACTGCAAGTTTGCATCAGCTTGTGCGTCGAATGACGGAGCAAAGGTCGACGCAACAGAGAGTTTGAGTCGACCTAGTATCGACCGACGCGGGCGGCTCCTGGCATCAATGAGGCACTGGCTGTGGATGTCGCTGCACGTCGTGCGTCTCATCTTCTTAGTATTGAAGCTGAAACCAGAAAATAAGCAAAATTAGATTATTACTTATAAAACAAAGTAGAAGAACATTAAACACAATACGAAACGAAAAACATCAAAAGGAAAATAAACGAGAAAAAGACAAACCTAAAGTCCCTGAAAACAAATAAAATACAATGCAAAAACACACGAAAAACACATACAAAAATGTACAAATCATCGATCTCAAGGAATTGACAATCGGAGTTTTCAATATTTGTTTAATCACAATATTACACAAGAACATGTATAATTGGGGTTTTCGAATTTATAACTATGGATTGAAAAGCAAGTTCAATTAACGGAAACTCGTTTATTCTAATTAAACTAGATTAATTAAGAAAGTAGGATTTAAAATCTAAATTAACCAAGACTTATAAACTAGGATTTGAGAAATTAAAGAGCAAGTAAATAGCATGAATGAAATCAAAACTAAGATCACCAAGCATGAATTAACAATACGGAAATTAAAAAGCGAAAGATAACGATCTTTATTAACTACGAAATCCAAAGTATCCAAGCATCAACAATTCAAGAACCGAAAATAAAAAACAAATATCTAAAAGCACAAGTTAACTAAGAACTTAATTAGAAAGCGATTAAAGAGTTTAGAATACTTATTATGATCTAAGAAAGCAGTAAATCTCCAGCTATTCTGGAGGAAAGGAAGTTGATCTCGATCGAAGAACGATTCACGAACAACGGATTGGAGCTTGAGAACTTGTGATGTTGAATCTTCAATCTTGATCGCGTAGCTATGTAACAATGGATGGAAACGGTCTCTCTTTGTGTCTAGGAACCCTAGGAAAAGGTGTAGGTGTCTGGGAGCGTATGTCTCCTCCTTAAGTCAATTTATGAAAGGTATTTATAGTTATTTCTTGACTTGGCGCACAAGTTTTCTTAAAAATCCCATTTCTAGGAGTCGCGTCGACTGGCGTCGATAGACGCGTGTCAAGTCCGAGAGACGCGTCGATCAACGCGGGCGTGGATCGACGCTTCAGAGAGTTTGCATCGGCCTTGCGTCGGAGGATGGTCGATCGACGTGGGTGGTGGTGGCATCGGCGGTGCGTCGACTCCTACGTCGATCGACGCTCCTGCTTTTGCGTCTCATTTTCTCGATAAATATGCTACTTTTTCACTGAAAAGCTCGATCTCGTCTCTCGATCATCAAACTTTATCTATTTACGCGCTGAACTCCTCCGATTACTTAGATGTATGGGGAAAAATAACGAATAATTATCCATTTACATCAATTATGGTCAAAACGCGGTAAAATAAGCCGGTGATACTAAAATACGAAATTATGCTTAATCTAACTAAAACACTTTCAAAAATAAGGACAAATTCATACTAATCAGTGACCATCTTACATCAATTATGGGGATAACATATCTGCAGTTTGTAAAAACTACTAAATGCTTTACTTATTTGGAGGGTCGTGCTATCTTGCCCCAACACTTGACGTCGTCGATTTGATAAATGAATATATGATGTTATAAAATGATAGAGAATGTAAAGTATATCTTAGCTCTGGTAGTGCATGTAAATCTGATTCAAACATTAACATATTATAGGACGTCCACTCACCAAAGTTTCTAAATGCCATCAAATGTTCTGTATTGTCGAACCATGAGCTAACACTGACAATTGGAACTCCACTCATATTGTTGAGAAATATCGATCATTCCCTTGTATTTTGTAATGGAACCAGATTGGCTATTACAAAACTTGGAGATCATGGTGTATATGCTAAGATTCTTCAAGGAAGTTGATCTCTTTAATGACTGTCACATCATCTGATCCGAGGTTACTTTTCAAGTTAACACGACTATAATTTTATATAATCATGTCATACGCCATAACAATCAACAAATATCAAGTACAACCTCTCTCTCACATTGGATTTCTCCTAAAGAAGCAAGTTTACAGCCATGACCAATTATACGTTGCTATAAAAAGAGTGACAATGTATAAAAGTATTGATCGTCGATGACGAGAATAAACATAGTAACAAAACTACAATTGTTGTATACAAAGAAGTTTTTCATAAGTTGTAAAGTACATTTCATCTAATACATTTATTATAAACGACGTTATACTTATTTTAATAGTATTCGATATTTGAATGATAACTAGATGATATATATATATATATATATATATATATATATATATATATATATATATATATATATATATATATATATATTGGGGAGGGTTCAAATGGGAACCATGTCATTATATGTGAACCTGCGAACTAGTGTTTTTATTATACAATCACAGTGCTTTATTGATATTTTACTTATATACACCAGTAGTATTTTTATTATACAATTCTAATGCTTTTAATCAAATAAAGAAATACACAAAAAGTCTTATCCATCCATTTAATTAGATCTAAGTCCCATAATTGACCCTAGGTTCACATATAAGGACATGGTTCTCATTTAAACCTAATCCTATATATATATTAATCTATTTAAATATTTTAATACATTCAAACCTAGTTATTTTTATTAGAGATAAAAATAAAATAAAAATTCTCGTGCAATACACGGGCACAATACTAGTATTATAAAACACATACCTAAACATCATATTGTACCATAATTTACATTGTAGTATAAAATATTTGTTAATTAGATAACTAATTACACTGTAAACACACTAAAATTTAAAATGAAAATAGTTAGTGCTTATTTAAATAACTAACAAAATAGTATATATGCACGGTGGGGTGAATGCCATGTGTTATATAGGGCTCCGTATAATGGAGCCTTATCTTGTTTTATAGAAAAATTCATATAGACAAACTACTGATTCTACAAGTTTATATGGATGGTATAAACAACCAACAACGTTTTAAAAATATGTTTAAAAAATAAAAATAAAAATCTAGTCTATTCAAGCGGAAATTATGGGTTTAAATCAGACAAATCCGAAAACTAAAAAGTAAAATTTTCAAGAACTGTAGATCGAATCAGTTCACTTATCCATCCGGTTCGGGCTATTATTTCACACCCTAGGCAAAACTTCAATTCTCAAGAAGTTGGTCATAATATTCTCAAATCAATAGTGGGAGCATTAAATTCAATTTCAATTTCAATTTCAGAAGAATTGGGGAAATTTGCAAACCCCATGTCATTAAACCTCATCACACACACTTGCACACACCAGTAAATCGACAACATGGTAGGGCAACAATAGAGAGCGGTGCTTGGTAAGGCGAGGATTGACTCTCAACGATGAGTGCGTCGATTCCACAGTTTGGTTGGGAGTCGGGCATTTTTTAGGTTATAGGCGACAGCGACGATGGTGACACGACGGGCTGGGTTACTAGTTTCTTTTCCAGGTCAATGTTTTATGGTCATGGCAGACTGAAGTAGGATTTTTGGTTTTAGATTGATTGTTCGGTGACCATAGTTAAGGTGGTTGATTTCAAATTTTCAGTAATTTCAGTGTTCTTGTTCTTTTGAAACTTTGTTTGAAGTTCAAAGGATTTGTTAGTCTCGAATCCATTTCGGATCCCTTCCCATCTACCCTATTCGAGTAACAAATTTATTTGTATGAGTACGAAGAATAGAATGGATCGAGGACTAGGTTTGTCGGAATTTGGCTTCATTCACCACTGCACAACAAGGGAAAGAAAAGATAAAAGAATAAAGAGAAAAGCGAAAAAATAGAAGAGAGAAGGGAAAAAAGAAAGATTAAAATAGGTATATAAGAAGGTGGAGAGCGGTTAAGGTAGTTCGGGATATAAATTTGAGTTTCAAAATTCAAATTAAATAAAAAATAACAAGTAATTATATAATCATGTCTTATCAACAAAATAGTTGGAATGTGATAATTTTGAATTTTTTGATAATTTAGATGACCCGGTGAACGTGTTTTGAAATATAATAAACTAAAATAATAATTTTATCATATTTTCATAATAAAGTACAATAAATATATAAATATAAAATATTAAGCCTACGTAATAATAGCTGCAAAATTATTTGGCCGCCCCAATCGCGTAGACAAATTCACATGGTTAAAATGTGAAAACTTGGTGGCGTAAGCCCAATCACGGTTTTCGGCCCTCTGTTGTACCCATTCCAGTGGGCCCTTGTACTCATAATATAGAAAACGGCCTCTTATAATTCAGAGTGGCGTCGCTGTTATGGTGATGGGGATGTGTGGAAAGTGTTGGGAGTCTACAAAGTTTCGACTGTTTGGTGCTTTAAGATTGCCTTTAATCATATGCTTTCCTTTTCTCCACCCGCACCTTTTTTAGTTGAATAGTAAAACCTCACTTCTATCTCTACGTTATGCCACGAAAAGAATATTTACTCATATATTTTTCTTTTTTAAAGAAATAAAAAAATCACAGTGGACCCGATTATTTTTATGTACCACTTTATACTAATGTTGTAAATTTCGGCTTGAGTCGGCCAAGCGCTAAGCACTTGCCAAAGTGATTAAATCCAAATTGATATGTAAACTTGATTCGGCCAAAAGTTATTAGGTGGTCCAAACTCAAGTTTAGACGGTTAAAGTCAGTCAAGATAGAGAAATAATGCCTAGGCGCTCGATATTAGATTCCCGTCCGATCTAGTGTTTTATATCATATTTTTAGATTACACATCTGATATTTGTTTGCGATTACAATCGTACCTAGTCTTCACACATATTTCATATTTAGATGAAACCATATCTAGTTTTCCATTAACGATATTCCGTCACAATGGGTGATCAATTATCATTTCAAATCTTCTCTGTGTGATTCGTATGTGATACGACTAAAAAGTTTGGTTCACCAAGAAAAAAAAGTAATAACCTGAAATATATGTTAGGCGACCTGATAATCCTTCACAAAACTCATGTTTACCTAATCAACCTGCAAAACAGAACTCAAGCCGAACAACCCCGACGTAGTCCCTCCGATACTTAAGTCAGATATTATTCGAGAGAGATGTGAGGGAGCTCAATAGTGCGTGAGAGTTTAAAATGTAGGATAAAATCAACGTAGAGTAAAAAGTGAGACTTGTATCCTCTTTATATAGGTAAGAGACAAGAAACGTGTTCCCGATCTTGGGTCCCCGTCTCCTGTATAAGAGCTCACCTCTTCTAAAGAAGAGGTCGCCATAAATCCATAGAATCCGTAAGCTGTTAGATTAAAAATATTCCTAGCGAAAACCATCGCTATAACCGAGAAACCATCATATTGAATTATTAAGAATCACAAGTTAGTTTACGGAAGCGTACCTTAATCCATAAGCGATTGAATTTGGGGTTTGATCTTCTAGGGCAATACGTATCCAATCCTTTTAGAGAATCCTTAACCTTTCTCTATATGTCTCTTCTGACGATGGGATGAAGAATAGATTGATAATATGATTATCTTGATGATGATACGTATGACCTAGGGACCAGAACCCTTATATACTTGACTTATTAGGGTTTACCTATTTTAGCCCATCATCAAAATAGATAGCCCACTGAGTATCTACACATTAAAGGCCCACACCCTACTAAAATACATTAAGCCCAATACCTTAAACTTTATTTGATCACTTTTAATTAGGCTTCCTTATTTGATAGTCCACAGAATATATAATTATTTCACATATAAGCCCAATGTTGGATTAAGGATCCAACAATCTCCCACTTGGGCTATATGTGTAACCTTATAATTATACATTGTAAGAATATAACCGTACGAGCTCAACTTTGCTGTCATAACCAAAATGTATTTATATCCAATCCGGTCCATCAGCCATATCAACATAGGATCAAAGCGGCCTTCATTACATTTATCGTAACTCGACCCATCAATGGTCACATATGTCAATACAACTGAATGACATGGATCATGATGTGGATGTGTAGCATGGAAATTTCATGTATTGTGATCGTAACATGCTTATTTCCAACTGGTCCACCTTAAAACCTTAGTGAGATCAACCATATACTAAAATCTAAGTGTAAATCAACAAAATAACTTTAATTTCTGCAGAAAATAAACTTAAAATATCCTTAAACTGAAGTAACTGAAAAATATGTCTATAAAAGAGAACATTATAATCAAAAAACTCCCACCGAAACTAAATTTCCTCAAAAGATCTGACACCCATACTAGCAGTATGCTAATGAAACATTTTGGGTGGTAATCCCTTTGTAAGCGGATCCGCAATCATGGAGTTTGTACCGATATGTTCAATAGACAATTGTTCACTTTGAATTCTTTCTTTAACAACTAGAAACTTGATGGCTATGTGCCTAGACTTCGTCGAGCTTCTATTATTATTGGAATACAAGACTGCCGATTTATTGTCACAAAATAACTTAAGTGGCTTTTCAATGCCATCCACTATATGCAGCCCTGTGACAAAGTTTCGTAGCCATACTCCGTGGTTAGATGCCTCATAATATGCTATAAATTCTGATGTCATGGTAGAGAAGGCTATAATATAATAGACTGTTTAGCACTCCTCCAGCCAGCAAGAATACATAGCCTAACTTAGATTTTATACTATCTTGGCATCCAGTATAATCAAAGTCGGTATATCCTGTGATCTCAATCCGATTTGACCTCCGATATGTGAGCATGTAACCTTTTGTTTTTAGCAAGTACCTCATGACCCGTTTGGCTGCCTTCCAATGGTCTAGTCCTGACTTGCTCAAATATCTACCCAGCATCCCAACTATGAACGCAATATCCAGACGCGTACATACTTGAGCATACATTAGACTCCCTACTGCCGAAGCATAAGGAATCTTCTGCATTTCTTTTTCCTCTAATTTATTCTTAGGGCACTGTTTGAAACTAAATTTGTCTCCCTTAGCCACAGGGTTGTCTCCCTTAGCCACAGGGTTGTCTTGATTTGTGTCTTGAACAGAGTCAGGAATAAAATCCTGATCAATGCCAACAACACCCGTGGGAATATCTACATATTCCTCTTCAAAGACAAAATCGCTAACTTTATCTCTCCCCGCAAACTCAACATCCTCAAAGAATCGGGCATTTCCCGTCTCAAAAATAGTTTTAGTTGTGGGATCATAAAACTTGTACCCTATGGATCTTTCAAAATATCCAATAAAATAACAACTAACTGTCCTTGTGTCCAGTTTTTTTTCATTAGGCCTATAAGGCCTAGCCTCAGCTGGACACCCCAAACATGCAAGTGCTTTAGACTGGGCTTTTTACCCTTCCAAAAATCATAAGGAGTTTTATCAGTTGCTTTATTTGGAACTCTGTTAAGGATATATGCTGCAGTCTTAAGTGCTTCGTTAGACACAAGTCTTTCAATTCTCATTTTGGAGATATGACTCAATCTCTTGTGCTATAACGTAGCTGAATTCTCATTGGTTAATTTCTTTTTCACACCTCGTGTGTGTAGATGCAGAGATTCATTAGATGAAGCAATAATATCTAGTGAATAAAGATTATCGTAACTTAATAAAGAACCAAAAAAACAACCAATTTTGAATCATGAGACATGCTAAATTTTCCACTTCCAAAAGAACAAGAATAACCAAATTTGTTCAAAACAGAAATAGAAATCAAATCAAATGTCTCATCAAAATCCAAATAATTTCCGGTCTTAACAATAATCTATTTTTTTTCTTATTGCTTCAACTTCAACTGTCTTGCCATCACCCATATAGATGTATCTTTCACCATCATTTGGCTTTCGACAATGGAGGTAACCCTTTCTTAGCACGCCAAGCGTGATAGTTGGTACACTCTTTCTTCCCGTGTCCTTCACCTCTTTAGAAGAAATAACCCGTACCAGTACCGTCTTTTGCACTAAGTGCCTTTTGTTGTTTCTTTTGTGGTGTTGTGTGTGCAGCTTCCTTATCATTCTTTCGCTTTAATCCCTTGCCTTTAAATTTGGAAGTTGACGCAAAATTAGCACTTTCAGTCTTGTCTTGTTTCAACCTTTCCTCTTCTTGGACACAGTGTGAGATGAGCTCATTCAGAGACCAAGTCTCTTTCTGACAATTATAGCTCACCTTAAACTGATCGAAATGTCCCGAAAGAGATATTAAAACAAAATGCACTAGCAAGTCCTCAGAGAGTTCAAGCTTAAGTGCTCTTAATTTTGAAACAATATGAGACATTTTCATAATGTATTCCCTAATATTGCTTTTACTTCCATACCTCATTGAGATCAGGTTTGTCAATAGTGTACCAATTTCAGCCTTTTCGTTCTTAACGAACCTTTTCTCAATATCAGCAAGGAATTCTTTAGCTGTATTGATTTTCTCAGACATAGTGCCCCTAAAAGCTTCTGAAATGGCTTTCTTCATGATCATCATACACATGCGATTCGATTTCTCCCACCTTTCCATATCCCTCTTTTCATCCGTAGTACTATTATCCGTAAGAGGTGGTGGGGAATCAGCCCTTATCGCAAGGCCGAAATCCATGACTCCGAGAACTATTAAAAGATTCTCTCGCCATGACTTGAAGTTTGTGCCATTTAGCATAGGGATAGAGTTGATGCTCGCAGTAATATTAGCAGGAGTAGACATAGCTGAATCAAATAAAATAAACCTATCATGCTCATATAAACTTAGAATCCAAATAATAAATTCAAATAAAAGGTAAATCACATCTCAAGATATCGACACTCCATCAAAGTCTCATCTTTTGACAAGAAATTGACTTGTAATTGACATCTTGGCGCAGTAATCAAACACTGATAATAAGAACATATCAAACAATGAGTCTTCCTTTTGGCTGAGTCATTGCTCATATGCAAAACCATATAATCATCACACGTTTACTACCGCAATTGCACATATAATTATGATGAACACGGATCTTCCTTTTGGCCGATGAATATTCACATAGATTACATGCACACAACCTTTTATATCTTGAAATAAATTAATCTTCACAAGAGAGGTCACTTTTGTGATATTGTTGTTTCAATTAATATATCTCAAAATATATAAAACCATACCAATGTTTGAATTTAAAATTTAAACTCCAAGACTAAATTAATTTTAGGATTTTATTTGAGATCAATTTATAAATAAACCTTAATTGAAACTCAAAATTAAATTATTAAATTCCAAAATTTACTAATCATGCAAATGGGTCCAAAATTTAAAAGATTTTTTTTTTTAGTGAAAATACAATTTTTCAAAATTTTCTGCATAGCCAAACAGCCCCTTGACAATTTTATAAAATTTTAGGGTCTTTTCTGTACTTTTCGAAAATTTTAATAATTACAGAAATGCCATTCTGGACTTAAAAAGATTTTCTGAAAGTTTCTTGGGGTCTGAACATAATTTTAGAAAGTTTACAGGCAATTTCGCAGTTTTCCAAAAATTTAGCATAAATCTGTAATTTTCACAAATTTTTAAAATTTCAATTAGGCCCAAAAGTATATTAGATTCTCATATATTTTACCGCCCAAAATTGAATTTAGGGCTTTCGATTCGTGCCTCGTCGGCCAAAACTGCTCGCACCACGCTGCGGCCCGTGAAGAGCCGAAGCTTCCTGAAGTGACGTCCCGCCGGAAAAGTTCCCCGGAGTGGCCAAAATCGAGTCTGAAACACCTGTGGTCCCGCAGCCCAAACGCCGCCCTGTGGCCAAACACTGCCCCGTTGCCGCCTGTGCGTGGCCGCCGTCTGGAGGACTCCTTGCCCAGCGGTCTCTGTCTCCATCCACCAGCGATGTCCAGGTCCGTAGCCCAGCGGAGGTCAGCCGCGTTGCCATGGCCGATTTGGAGCAGGTTTCCCAATTTCCAGATTTTTTTTTTAATCAAAATCTTAATTAGGCACTTAATCTACTTTAATTAAAAGGAATGAACTTGGCAGTTTGTATACGAAAAACTGAATCCATAAGTAGTCTTTTAACTTGCGGCCCTTTTCAAAGAACAAATTGCAGACTTTCACTTTAATTAACTAAGATGGTGGCCTGATTAATTAATTAACCAAAAAACACAAAAAACTGATTTCAAAATTTTTAGTTTGAAACTTTTGAAAAAGTCAACCGCAGATTTAATAAACCAAAAAAAAAAAAAAAATGCTAAACCCATCATCCGAAAAGCAGGTGCATATATATATATATATATATATATATAATATATATATATATATATATATATATTAATAATACACAAAAGCACCCATCTGAATCCATATAATCCAAAACAATTAAATTCAATAGAATCCTAATCATATTAAATATGCAAGCATAATAATAATTTGATTCTCAATAATTCAATATGGTTAACTCTGATATCACTTGTTAGATTAAAAATATTCCTAACGAAAACTATCGCTATAACCGAGAAACCATCATATTGAATTATTAAGAATCACAAGTTATTTACGGAAGCGTACCTGAATCCATAAGCGATTGAATTTGGGGTTTGATCTTTTAGGGCAATACGTATCCAATCCTTTTAGAGAATTCTTAACCTTTCTCTATATGTCTCTTCTGACGATGAGATGCAGAATACATTTATAATATGATTATCTTGATGATGATACGTATAACATAGGGACCATAACCCTTATATACTTGAGTTATTAGGGTTTACTTATTTTAGCCCATCATCAAAATAGATAGCCCACTGAGTATCTACACATTAAAGGCCCACACCCTACTAAAATACATTAAACTCAATTAAGTATCCAACATAAGCTCCATAATCCATGATAATTATAGATGAGTGAATTATTCCACATAAAATAGTATTAAAGAGAGAATAATGTGAGTTGCATGGTAGAGAGAATTGTGAAGTTAAAGTTGAAGTTATAAAATTAGGGTCTGAACCCCTATTTATAAGATTATTTAGTCTTATCCACCAACCAATATGATTCTTTAATAAGATGGGTTAAATCTTATAATATTACCCAATCTATATAATTACGAAATATTCTCATATTAGAATTTTTAGTTTCCATATTCTCATAATAACCATAAAAATAAATTATTATCATGTTATCGTCCTGCCGTGATATAGAACCTTCTATCCCTTTAGTTACTCTCTTACCATATATATTCAAGTCGAATTTTGATGTCGTATCAGCTAGTCCCCCATATTCTAGCTGATTGTGTTAGAATAAGGTGCCTAACAAGCCAACTTGTGGCTGTGGTCTGACCATTCTCTTGTAATACAATCGGTTTTTATTCGTAATAATATCTTTTATACATATTGGCATTCCATATCTTTTATCCCATGCTAGTTGCATAGGTATGGTCCTGATGAAGTTACTTTATTACGGTGGATTGGTCTAGCAGAACCGTGAGATAATCTAGCAAGTAATGTAACTCGTCGAACTTGTTCCTAGTCAAAGGGTTACGCCATAATGAGGATACAGGCCTTTCCCATTAAAGACTAGTACTTAGTGTATGTGGACCGCGTCTCATCGGTCACGATGTCTGGACATCGGCATACATAAGTAGGTGCTCATAAGATGAGTTCACTGAACTCCCTCACCTAGAAATCTCTAAGTGGTTCCCACTCATCGAGTAAGTGATTTCTATGGTATAGCGTACAACATTAATCCTTAAGACCCAGACCTCACCGTGACTTCACTAGAGGACAGGCTATGTTGTGACCTGTCTCTGTGTCTCTTTGGAGGCCGATCAAAAGGGGCAACGTTCGCATAGTCGGGAATCTAGTGGGAAGTCTGTGCATGGTAGTAGGGGATTCGGACGCATGATAAGTCATGGATGTCCTGTGTGTTCTGATGGTTGATAAATTCTCGGAGTCTCCGGCCAGAGCTAATAGTGGAGTGTTTAGAGAAATGTGTTTCTCTAAGTCACACACGAACGGATTATCTTGAACCTAGAACGTACACACAGTTATTGAACTAGAAAGAGGTCTCGATGAACCAATACCTCTTGTTCAATCGGGACATAGATCGCGAAGGGATCGTACTGTACATATAAGCTATATCACAAGGTTCTTGCAGGCACTTCATTTGTATCTAGGGAATTATGATGCGTAGTTGCTAGGCGCCTCTCATAATTCGTTGGGTTCTGGTTTGACCAGTGATTAAGTAAAATGAGTTTTATTTAATCAGGGACTCTAAGGGACGAGTTCATATAAGAACAATGTGTTGTTCGAATCACAATGTGTTGTGAACCCACGGCTAGCTTACACCTGAACCATTGAGGGTCACACCACGTGTTTCCTGATTATTGAAAACGACAGCTACAAATTAATTGTTAATTTTAGCATAAGTTAGATATCAATATGATTGAATCTAAGATTCATAATTGTGATTATGAATTGAGAAAATTACGAGAAATTTTTTCTGGACGCGAAAATATAATTGTTATATTTTTTGAAATTATCGTTTGTGAGAAATGATTTAATTCCGATGGGGTTTTTATTTTAAAATAGGGTCGACCCAATAAACCGTTTAAAGTTGTTGGGCCGGTTTGTTTTTAAGAGTTGGGCTTGTTCATTAAAGTTTGTTTTTAATTTTAAATGACCCAACATCCACTTTGAGCCCATAGTATTAAGCTTGTTTTTATTTTAAAATTTGGGCCCATCCTCTTAGCCCATTTAGGAGTTGGCCTTTCTTTAATAAAAATAAAAAAATAAAAACCAAAAACAGAATAAACAAACTGACGGGTTTTAAGAGAGGAAGAAGGGTTTTGTTCAACAAAAAAAACAACAGAGAAAAAAAAGGAGACGGAAAAACTCTTGGTACAAAAACCCTAGCCCCCACTTTTTCAGCCGTCCACCTTCATCCGGCCGCCGCCGCTTGCCGTCGGCCGCCGATACACCGAAAACGTTGTTTGTCGTCGGTATTTCTCGTTCCGTCGTTTTCAATCCTTCGACGGATCTAGTGCTCCGTCGTAAGGACGTCGGGGAAATTCGGTGTGTGATACCGATAGTCGGAGATTGATCGGACCTACATACCTCCACGCCGCATCGCCGGAGTTCTCAATCGCCCGCCGCCGGATTTCAGGCCGCGACCCACCGCCGCTGTGCCAAGCCGGAACGCCGGTTGCTGTCAGGCTATCGAAAACCGGCCGATCGCAGCTGTCCATCCCCGACAGCCACGTCAAAAAGGGGCCGCGCCCGTCGCCGTGCAATCCCGTACGCTGTCGGAGCCGTTTTTCTCCTTGCCGGAGTTCTAACCCGCCGCCGTCGTCGCGCTTCTGCTGGACCGAAGTGCTTGTTCCGAACAACCCGCCTTCGCTGCAAGCGTTCCGCGGTGAGACCGACGCCGCTCCGCCGCGTGCCCCGTAGCCGCACGGCCGCTGCCAAAAACGGACCCGGTCGCCGGAACCCGCTGCTGTCTTGCTCCCGTTTCGTGACCGGACGCCTGTTGCCTCGCCGTTCCGGACGCCGCCCGTCCGCCGCCAGCGCCCTCCGCACGACTGCCGCCACGCCGTCGCTATTGTTGTGAGGTGCGTGCAGTTTGTGTATTTGAATTGCATGATGATGTAAAATATGTTGGGTGTAATATATATATGTGTGATGGGTTTTGAAAAACTGCATGCTGGGGATATATGTTTAATATATATGATATGCTGTATGCATGTTGTAGTGTGCATGACTATGCTGTGTGTGCATATTATTTGCATGGTACATATATTAGATATGTGTGCTTGTGATATGTGCTGTGAGATAGTTTATATTATATTAGGTGCATTAATGCATGAATTTGTGTATTGTATTGTATGCGTACTTAATATGTATATGTGTAAGTTATATTAGTTGTATGCATGCGGATTTTATGAGTATTATATATATATATTATATATATATTATATGATATATGTATATAATACAATTAAATATATGATTAATATATTAATATATATATAATTGTTATATATAAGTTTAATATATTAGTTTAATATATATAATATATTATATATATATATATAATTGTTATATATATATATATATTAATAGAAACGTATCATGCTCGTTCGATTTTAGAAAATCAAATTGTTTCTATTTATTAAAAGCAATAAAATATTTTTTCAATTAATTGATTATAAAATTGGACCGTCGTCAATTGAATTCGATTCAATTTCCTTTTATTTAAAAAATATTGTTTTCCGCTGTGCGACGGTACCACCGATTCCCAACAGATTGAGGTACGAAGTCAGGTAGAATATAAAAAATAAAGATCTCATTTATCCGACCTAAAATAGTCAGTCAGAAATTCATTCCATACCATAAACCATAACCCTGAAATATTACTTAAGTATCGCGTTATAACCATAAACCATTTCGTTAGTCTGCCGGGACCCCTACCATAGTCCATATAAGCCCATCAGGGCCCAAGATCACGTTAATCATAAATCCTAGCTCTAGATACTGAGATGTTATAATACCATTTATCTCATAAAAACTCGTCACTCTCATATAAGAGCTCGCCACTCCCATACAAGATCTCTCCACTTTTATAAACAGCTCGCTCACCTATAAAAGTATTGCCCCTTCCAAAGGTAAGGTCGCCTCATAAATCCCTAAAAACCTATATGCATACCGACCTAAATAAATGTCAACTCATAACCATGAAAACCATAAAAGCCATGACCGACCTGAATAAGTGTCTGCTCATAAAACCATAAAAATTGTAAAACCATAACCATTAACCTGATCGAAGATAGGTCAGCCAATAAACCATTTAGCTGACCTAAGGCATCTCAATTAAAAAAATATTGCATACCCTAACCATAAAAATACGCATATATTTGGATCACGTAATTATGGAGCAATCATCGACCTAAAACAGGTCGGTCAAAACCTCAATTATAAAAACATCTACTTAAACTTTGCCTTATAACCATAAAACATAAATTTGGAACACCATAAGTCTTGCCGAGCTAATGAATCATCTTAAAAAATTGTTATCCACCTATCACAAGGTGGCAAAAAGAGACCATTGCATATCAAACCAAGTGAAATCATATTGAAAAATATGTGACCCAGATTTCCACTCAGTCCCCCACGTTTAAATAAATTGAGCAAAGTAAAACAGTTAGGCCATACTCAAACCAGGTAAGACCATATAATAATAACACGGGGCCGAAAAAATCACTCAGTCCCCCATGTCCAAATAATGAGAGCAAGATAATTCAACCAGGTCGCATCAACACTTAATCAAGTAATCATAAAATATACTAATCAAATATAACCATATAGACATCCTAACGAAACACCCCAAGGAATATGTTGATCAAACATATTCCCCTAAACTCATGACAACCAAGTAAGAAATATGTTAATCAAACATGTTCGAAAACACATAGTAAAAAGTCGCAAAGAACATGTAAATTAAACATGCTCAAAAACACATAAAAAATCACAAAGAACATGCAAATCACATGCTCTTTACAACAAAGAATATGTAAATAAAATATATTCCTTACATAAATTTTAAACAAAACACTAAAAAATATGTCAATTAAACATATTCTTTTACCATAAAATCATTCATCCATCCATCACCGACTTAATGAAAGCGTCAGCCCATAACCATGTCCATAAACTATCACCGAACTAGTGAAAGTGTCAGCCCATAACCATAACAACCATATCCATAACAATAACCATAAACCATCGCCGACCTAATGAAAGCGTCAACTCATAACCATAAGAACCATATTGGACCATAGAACCTGATGAAATGTAGATGACTTGTTCTACGTAATAAGGTCGCTGAGTTCGTAGATGAGGTCGCTACTGAAAATAAAGCTGAGGTCGCGAGAATAAAGTTGAGGTCGCAGAGAATATGTTAATCAAACATATTCTTCACAACTTATATCATAAAACCATCAATTTTTAAAAGCCATAGAGAATTAGAACTTATCTGTGATATTAGCAAGTCTGCAATTTGAGAATTCACTTGTGTATTCTCACGTCTTTTGCTCAAGGACTCGATGTCCCTCTTTCCCATAGACAGCGCCACTTGATGCGACCAAAAAGTTTGGTTCACCAAGAAAAGAAAGTAATGACCTGAAACATATGCTAGGCGACCTGATAGCCCTTCAGAAAGCTCCTATTTACCTGATCAACCTGTAAAACAGAACCCAAGACGGACATCCTCGGCATAGGCCCTCCGATACTTAAGTCAGATATTGTTCGAAAGAGATGTGCGAGAGCCCAATAGTGCGTGAGAGATTAAAATGTAGTATAAAATCAACATAAAGTAAAAAGTGAGGCTTGTGTCCTCTTTATATAGGTAAGAGACACGAGAAGTGTTCCCAATCTATGGTCCTCGTCTCGTGTATAAGAGCTCGCCTCTTCTACAGAAGAGGTCGCCATAAATCCATAGAATCCGTAAGCTCCATAATCCATGATAATTAGAGATGAGTGAATTATTCCACATAAAATTGTATTAAAGAGAGAATAATGTGAGTTCCATGATAGAGAGAATGGTGAATTTAAAGTTGAAGTTATGAAATAAAGGCCTGAACCCCTATTTATAAGATAATTTAGTCTTATCTACCAACTAATAGGATTCTTTCATAAGATGGGATTAAATATCCTAATATTTCAAAATTTCTATAATTATAAAATATTCTCATATTAGGATTTTTAGTTTACATAATTTTATAATAACTATAAAAATATATTATTATCATGTTATCGTCTTGTCGGGATTTAGAATCTTCTACCCCTTTAGTTATTTTCTTACCATATATATTCAAGTCGACTTTTGCTGTTGTATCAATATGACCAACTCAAATCATATTCATTGAAACACGTGTATTTTTCTTCTTTTAATGAGTACGGAACAACGATTGAAGTGAAATTGATATTTTCTTCATTAAAAAGGATAGATATAAAGTTCTAATCTATTCCACTTATAAAAATTGAATGATAATACACAAGTACAAAGCGTCCACGAGATTTAGTTAACATATAAACATTGCCATGCAGTAAAAAACTACCGGTTAAACGAGTGCTAAGTGGGCTAATTGAGTGGATTTACTTGTTCACAGTCCGCCCTAACATGATTTAGCAATTTAAAATCTTCTCATGATGCAGCCATGCAACTTCAATTAACCCATGAAGCCCGTACGGACGGTTAAAATTGGAAAAACACAAAAATAATGTTATATTCTTATTTAGTTCGTTTACCCTTTACCTGTGCAATGGCGAGAGACGTAATTAATTAAATTATATATTTTATATACAACTACTAATATTATTCATAATGTTGTAATTAATTAATTGTAATAATTATATATTATCTTAATGATCTTTCTATACATAAACCCTAATTTTATACCTATAAAAGGGATTGTAGTACTCATAATAATAAAACTCTGTGATCACTCTATCCTCTCATTTCTCTCACCCTCTTCTCTCTATTACGAATCTCTAACCAATTGAGCTTAATCAATAATAATAAAAAATTTATGCGCTGAAAATTTACAAAATCGTTTCATAAAGTTTTAACCGTTGGATCGCTTTCAAATTTTAACTGTGTATTCAAGACTTATCGATTTAAGATATGAATGGTGGAGACCCTATTTTATATCTATGGAGTCCAATAATGGATTGTGAACAAAACAGTTTTTTTTTTTCATGGAATCGCCAGTTCAGATTTTGTCGAAAAATGATTTCACACAATCTAACCGTTGGATTAAGTTGGAATTTGTATATATCGTTTAAAATATATACATGTTAGTTTTGGATGGTGAAGTTATATATCTCTATCATTATCAAAAGGTCACGATCTTAAAGTTGTTTCCTGAAGAAATACTATGAGAAATCGATTTCTTCCACTGTCGACATATTGTTGTAGTTCTTGCAGAAATACAACTATATCTCAAAATTTTCTATTTGAATATTATGTATTCTTGAAGAATACTATGAGATCTACAATTGCTATTGACGAGGTAATTTTTTATTTAATATTGTTTTACTATTTTATTTTCCTATCATGTGTTTTAATTATATCAATTCAAGTTGTTTCTCCTGAAGTAGAACAATTAAGTAAAATATTTCGAAAGAATATCCATAATTATTCGTATTTCATGTGATAATTCAATATTTCTTAAGAATATTCTATATTTTTAAAAGAACCATTCATACTTGTACTTAATATTCCTGAAGAATATGGATAAAAAAAACTAAATTAAATTATTGTGAAGTATCGCATGTTATGATACATGATACATATTACTGAAGAAGTTTTAATATTTATGTCATTTTGACATTATAGTTGTAAATCAAATATTTTTCTTCATGAGATTACCTTCATTTCTCTTTCTGATAATTGATGAAGGAGAGTTTGTCCACAAGTTCATCAAGAAGTTTTGAGAATCTAGCCACCGACATATATTTTTCACAAGGAGACTATCCAGTTAGGGTACATATTTTCTCTTTTGATATAGATGTTAATCCAAATTTATGTGTTTCAATTGTGAATTTATTCTTGTTCTTAGAGTGTCTTTAATGAATTATATCTTTTATTAAATAAAAAAGGGCAGATACAATTAGATAATTCTCTTAAAACTTTATCGTGTATCTACATTCATGACATTAGAAATTTTATATTGTTGAACCGATAATCACGAGCAAGCACGTAGCATAATCTATGTATCTTATTCATTTCTGTTTTGAGACTTGATTGTGGGTGTGATATTAAAAGAAAGTTTTACCACTTTTTTTTTGGAATACATTCCATATTTATTAATGTGCATTATGTGGTAATTAGAGTACTTCTCGTGATGTGATTTTGGTTAAAAAAAAATGCATCCCACATATTATAGTTAATATGATTCTAATGGGATCTACTCACTAATATAATTTTTGAATATTCATTTGGTTTAATTTTTGTTATTGTCAATTCGTTAAATGACACAATTTATATGCAATCATGATAGATTTGAAATAACAAGCTATATTTTTCTTTTCTTGACAAAACATGCAATCATGTATATTTGCGCACTGTATGAAATTTATTCTCAACTCATATTTATTGTACTATTTTTGCAAAATACGATTTTACAATTCTTAATAGTCTAGAAGATTATTAAAATATAAATCATGATTTCTAAAGAAATGTGATGCTATATCGTAATTTCTCAGTTGAGTATAATATGTTCATGAAGATCATTATAAGATATATAATGCGTATTTTCCTGATAAAAAAAAGGGCAAAAGATTATATGCATCCTGTACTATACGCGTTTTCTGGGTTTGCATCCTAACGTTTTTTTTGTGATTTAATGCATCCTGTGCTATACAAAACTTTGAAAGTGCATCGTGTACTATACAAAATTTAGAAAAAACTAGTTTTATTAAATAAAAACTAGAATTTATTAAATAAATATGCAAACCATATTTTATCCTAATGTTTACCGGAACTATTTTTATTAAATAAATAAAATTTATTATTTATTAAATAATAAATTCGGTGAGTTTGCATATTTAATAAAATATTAATAAAATATGCAGAAACTAGTTTTAAATAAATAATAAATTCACCGGAACTCACCTAAAGTATACGGGTTTGAAAATATGCAACCTCACTCGCGAGACTAGGCGAGTTTCGGCGAGTTGGCTGGTCGGAGGATGCACTTTCAAAGTTTTGTGAAGTACATGATGCATTAAATTAAAAAAAAACGTTATGATGCAAACCCAAAAAACACGTATAGTACAGGATGGTTACAATCTTTTTCCCTAAAAAATAATATATAGTACTCCAGAAGAATATTAATAATGTTCTTGAAGGAACATTTTTATTATGTCTTATTTAATTATTAAAAGCACTATTTACATGTTGTTATTGTATTATTTGTAATATGATTAAGTTGTAGTTTTTGAAGTAGCACAACTAATAATAATATTTTTTACGAACATTATATGCCCATGGAAACTATTTATTTATTTATTTTCTAATTTTATATTGTTAAAGGATATTGATATATTGCTCCTGAAGTAGTGCTATTTATGTCAAATATTCAATTGGATATATCTTACTTTTGAAAAATGACACTTTGTCGTATGCAATATTAAAAACCAAGTATACATACTCATAAAGGATTAACATATCAAATCAATCATTACTACTTGATAATGCCCCGAAGAGCATATTTCTTATACAAAACTCATCATTTTTTAAAATATACATACCATAAGTATTATTTATATGTTATGAATTCTTATAAATTTTAAAGTTTTAAATTGACTGTATTCTTAAAGTAGTGCAAATTTCAATAATATCACAAGTAAAGTTCAAAGATTATTTTGATATGATTTTGAATATTTTTTTAATCAATTGGGCAGAGTGGTTAGAAAGTAAAGAAAACGTCAAATGTATGAGTGGTCTAGGGTTTGAACTCTTATAAACACCATTATAAAGAGTTAGTGATATCACTTGAGTTACAAGCTCGTGGTAATATAATTTGGAATATAAATCAACCAGGAGTTTGATTTTTTACTTGAAATATCCATAAAAATTTGAGACAATTTATTATCGAACTAATATGTACTATAAATTAGTACTAAATCATATATTCTTATATTGACCCGAAAGTTAAATAAATTCTCTAAAGGAGTTAGAAATTACTTTTTCATTTTGAACCTGAAGTTCAGTAGTATCATGATTTTGCATAACTGGTATGACCATCCCAGTTTATTAATTTGTGAAGAGTATGAAGATTCTTCTATTTATTTTTAATGCTAAATGTTCTCAACAAAATTAACCATTAAATTACCACTAGTTTAATTAGAATTATGTTCCAATAATATTTGTATTTTATATTACGGGGTGAATCTTTTGGGCCTATTCACCCTCCATGTTGACTTCTAGATATTTAGATCCACTAAAAGATTGCATGTGTTATTATCTCATAACAAGAAGTTTATAAGAATATTTGGTCTATTGGATATGAGAGCAAAGTATCGTATGTATCTAATAAATACACTTATCATTTTCTAATAAATTTATTTACAAAAGTCATTGATGATTAATATTTTTTTTGACTATAGTTGGCAAAAGCAATTGATATGCCTCATGATATTTTTTATATCATTTGATGAGAACAATTTTTGTAATTATGTGAAATAAATATTTCACTAGTTGTTAAATATGTCAAATATGAAAATATATGTGAAACCCCTGTCTATGGCTTACAGTTAGAAGCCTCCATCAAAAGTTAAACAAGTGCGATATTTGTAATCATCCAACCACATGTCAAGATGTATAGTGAGTGCTGAGAACATATCAAATAAAGGTACATTTTTCTCCAAAAGAATTTAGTCATTCTACAATAAATAATATTCTCAGCATTAGGGGGAGGATATGCATATGTCATGGTAACAAAAAATATGAAATGCATATGCTCGTTGTCCTCAGTCGGGACTTCACCAATGTCCATAACCACAAAATCTACCGGTAGTACGAGCTCTCCAACTTGCACTAACACATCTTCGACTATCCCTAACGGTCGTCGAGTCGAGCAATCAGCCAACTGTAGGCGCATTGTTGTCGGTTTGAGGGGTCCAAGATCAAAATCTTGATAAAGCGAATACGGCATTAGATTAACGCCCGCTCCAAGGTCCAACATACCTACTGCCTTCTTCCCATTAGTTAGTAAAATCGTTATGCAAAAACTGCCAGGATCGCGTTCCTTAGGTGGCAATGGTTTCTTGAAAATTGCGCTAACTTTCTTCGGTAACGGAACGTATTGAGTTGTCGCCAAACATCTCTCTCTCGAGGCAAGTTCCTTAAAAAACTTGACGTAGGCGGGCATTGTCTTGATCACTTCTAAAAGTGGCAGGTTTATATTCACATTCTTCAAGAGATTGTACAGCTCCATAAATTTCTTGTTCTCCTTCGCTGGACGTAATCGGCTCGGAAAAGGAACATCATCCTTATACTGCATCATTGTTTGCTTCGATTGCAGTGGTTCATCTTTGCCAAGGGTGTTGCTCGGGATCGTCCCTTGAATGGAACCAGGCACGTATCTATTGGTGGATTTATGTATCTTGTCCACTGGTTTAGGAACAAACTCCTCATCTTAGTTCTCTATGCCATTGTCGATCTTCTTTCCACTACGAAGGACGTGAACCGCCGATGCTTGCTCCGGTTGGCTTGGTAGCTTGTCTTTCTCCTTATTTGACCTAGCAATATCGGTTTCTATTTGTCCCATAGTTCTCTCCATTCTATCCATGTTTTTAGCTAGATCATGCACAATACCGGAAAGATGGTCGATTCCGCTCACCTACTTCGAGAGTTCATCAATCTTCGCGTTTACCTTTGTAAGCCCTTCTCTATTACTGATCGTCTCGGCTACTTGATTTTGCTGCCAAACCAGCAGCTGATCATTCGGTTGGCTTGTGCTTGACGTCTGCCCTTGCGTATGAAAGTTATTTTGTAACGGTGGAACTGGTGGTGCTTGAGCATATTGTGGTGGTGGATATTTTGGGTCAGGTGGCATATGATTTGGATTGCCCGGACCCCACTTGAAAAGAGGATTGTCATGTTGTGGCATGTACTTCTTTTGGTTCGAATAGCTTTGGATCGCGTTAACCTCCTCTTGCTGCTCACTGTTGTTAGGACATGCGTCTGCTAAATGCTGGAGGGATCCACACTGGTTGCAATTCGCAGCCATTTTCTGTGCAGCGGCCTTGCTAGCTCGCTCGGCTTTCCAAGCAGCTAATTTCTCATCGAAAATCTCTGCACATTTCGCCTTAACTAACTTGCCATCATCTAAATCAGGGCCGGGATGGAAACTTCGTTAACTCTCATCTTATGAGGCCGAGAATTGGTTTGTCTAGACTTTTCGCTTTGCTTCTCCAACACTTGTCTTACCTCGTGTGCTGTCAAATCTCCAAAATCTCCTCCCACTGCTATCTCTACCTCCCGATTCCCATGGTCCAATAAACCATCGAAAAAGAACTGGTTAGTCATCTCCAGAGAATAGTTGTGGTGGGGGCAATTCGCCTCCGAAGATGCCCCGTCGTTTGGGCTGAATAATATTGGTTTAGGAACTTTTTGCTAATCATATCCCAGTCGGTTAACGAACCAGGCTCTAAGGACAATAGCCATGACTTCGCCTTTTCCTTCAAGCTTTACGGGAAACAAATCATCCGGACCTCCTCTTGGTGAAGGCCATGAACTACGAATCGGCCAACTTCATCAACGAAATAATTTAAAAATGCCAAGGGGTCTTCATGCGCATTCCCATGAAAGGTTGGGAGTAGGTTGAGTTGATGCGGTTTAATTTCCACTGCCCTCGCGGTCGGTCCAAGAACAATGGCGGATCTAAAGGGTACAACCTTTGGGCGTGCCAAGTCGCGCTGTCTAAGTGCTCGATCTCCCCTTGGTTCTCGAACTTGGTCATATGCTCTCTCGTAGTGGTCGTTATGCGCGTAATGGTGCTCGCGCTCGTATCTCCTTCCGAAATTTTTTTGCTTGTAACCATGATCTTGATTTCCCAACCACTCGTTCACGTGCCTTTGATTGTTAACATAGGCATTTCGCTGCAAAACATCCTCATTCCTAAATGCCACGTTCTCGACGTTGTGCTGACGCATGACATTGTTGTTCATCTCTTCATTTTGCCTCAAATTCTCCATGTTGAGCGGGTGATTGACTATGTTGTGATGATGGTTAACTCCTTCGTTTCTCCCTTCGTCTCGTCTAGTAGAGTGTGACTTGTTTGGTTCACTACCATACCCAGCTCGAATGGGGCTTGGTGGTGATCTCGGTGGTGAATCGCCGTTTCGAACCGATTGTGCTCCTAACATAATGTCGGGAACTTGATCGCAAGCAAAATCCATTGCTATTGAGGAATTGTCCTCGGGAATAAGAATGGGTCTTGGTCTTGGCGGATTTGAACGGTGAATGTTTTCAATGAATGGTACAAGGTCGCGTTGGAGTGATCGCCTCCCTTGCATAAACTCAACAACACGTCAACGTACCAAATGGCAAAAACCAAGTAAAAACAATAGAAATAAAAAAAATAATAAATCAAACAGAAAATAAAATGAAAAACATCTTTAATTCCTACTCGTTGCTTCCCCGGCAACGGCGCCAAATTTTTGACTCAAACTTTTGTGCAACCCGTTTTTAATAATTAATTTAAAAGCACGTCAGTTTACTCGCAAGTGTACGAGGTAACTGTAGGGTGATGAGTTTGACTCGAGTCGAATCTCTCGAGGAAACAACTGTTCGGTCTTATCAATGTTTTTCTCAATTACGAATAACATACATATACATTTGGGGGTTTGAATAGATTAATTCGATCATTATAAACTAAGACGATAATTAAACTAAACTAATTAAACTAATTACTTTAAACTAGATTATCAATTACGAACTAAGCAGTAAACTAAAGCTGATTAAACTAATTATTCTAATTTATAAACTAAGAGGAATCAATTAACACTACGAAGATTTAGAACTAATTATAATATCTAAAAGCGTGAATTTAAGAAACTATCGCTAAGCAATTGAATCATACGAATCCAAGAACCATTAACTAAGCATAAACTAAATCGCATAAATAAACTAAATTACCAATATCCAATATCCAAGCATAAGAAACAATTAAACTAATTAAAACTAGAATTAACTAAGAATTTATCTAAACAATTAACTAGAAAATTATCTAAGAGTTTAGAAAACTTATTGAAACTAAGGAAAGCAATGAAAAGCTCCAGCTATTCCGGAGTTTGAACGTTGATCTTGGGCGAAGATTGGATTCTCGAATGCGAAATTGAAGTCTCGGACTTGTCGCTCTTCGATCCTTGATCTTCGTCTCCAAATCTTGTTATAAGATGTGGAATTATTGTTTTTGAATGCTAAAATACCCTAGGATATCGTCTCTCTGGTGGCTCTCCTCCCAAAACCCGAAATAATGAGAGTTTAAATAGATATTAGAAGTCTTGGCGCACAAGAAACCCTAATTTTTGAATTCTTGGGCCGTCGCGTCGACGGAACGTCGACTGACGCGTGCTTGCGCTTGGCGGGACTCGGCAGACTTGGTCGGCAGCGCTCGGCAGGTCTGGTCAGCAGGTGTGCGCGTCGGCTGGGCAGGTGCGTCGACGGGGTGTGTTGACATCAACGCTTTAGCAAGTTGCGTCGACGTTGCGTCGACAATGGTGCGTCGACATCGACGCTTCAGAACGTAGCATCGACATTGTGTTGACGGAGCGTCGACTGACGCGGTCATGACTCACTGACATGGCTCGCGTCGACGGTGCGTCGACGGTCGCGTCAGTCGACGCGACTGAGCGTCGGTCTCCGTTTCTCGATCTTTTGCTACTCGTTTCACCGGAAAGCTTGTTCTTCTACTCTCGAACATCGAAATTCGTCTTTTACGTGCTAAACTCTTCCGGTTACTTAGCTGTAAGGTGAAAAACAACGAAACATCACCTAATTGCATCAATTAAGATCAAAATGCGGTAAAATAAGCTGGAATTATAAAATTACGGAATTATGCTTAAATCATCCAACTTATACCAAAAATAAATATAAAAACGAACTAAAAAGCTAATAAAAATAAGGACAAATCTACTCTAATCAACAATATACACTCTCACCTCACAATTTATGAAGATATAAGAGCTAAAATCGAGTTTAGCTAACAAGAAACGGGGTATAGGCTCAAGGGGGCTCATTTGGGATTTTTAAGTAACTTATATATTTGGATATGGCTAGAATAAGGGTGATATATGTGCCTTGAGGTCATTTTTTAATTCAATCATGTACGAGCAAAATCAAGCCACCTCAATGCAATTTCCAACAAGCCGATAATTCACACAAAGCTACTCACTAGTTTGCACCGGATTCTGGAAACAAAATCAAAAGAGCTTTTAGAACTTTGCAATCTTTTCACGAGTAGCTGTTGATTATATATATATAGGCGGGTTTTGGACTAAGCACAAAAATTCAACTCCTCACATAAGAGGGCATAAACATGTAAAAACCCGATAAGTAAACTATTCAAACCTCCAAGCAAGTGGTGATTGTTCAACAATGTAATAAAGACACAAAAGACACAAAAATGACTCAACCATATAAAAGCGCAATTAGTAAGCGTCACTTCGCCAAGGCTCGAGTTAAGATAGACAAATCATGCTTTGTGACACCCGAACCCTAACCACCTACCCAAACAACACTTAAACCATGCAATGCCCTCATTGAATTTTAATGAAAAACAAGTAAAAGGAGGGTGAGATAGAAGATTAGTAAACCGAGCGAGTTTGGGTCAAGCTCGATGGGGTCCACTTAAGCATCCAAGCAATGCAAGCGATAACTAAGCATGGCTTGTTTCTCCCGGCTCCATGAACGCTACTAGCTTATCAAATCGGCCAAGGTTGGAGTCGGAAAGCAAAATACTAAAACGAAAAATCACACAAAGTAAAAAAATACAAGAATATATGTTCATAATTCAAATCAAAACAAAATAAGGTTTAAAAAGAACCAAAAGACAACAATTTTTTTTTTTAATTTTTCAAATGTTTTTGGATTTTTATATTATAAGAAAGAAAGAAAGAAAGAAAAGAAATGAATGAAAATAACATGGGTTGCCTCCCAAGAAGAGCTTGTTTAACGTCATTAGCTCAACGGATTCCCTTCTTGCTCAAGGTGGGAAGAGCACGAGAGGATCCACTAAAGCCCTATCCTCCTTGTCGGGAGGGTCCGTTCTTCGAATTGTTCTTGGGGCATCGCATAGCCCAAGTAAACCTCGTCGAGAAGCAAATATTCCAAAGGTCATTCCGGCTCGATCTTCGGGTGGAATGGTGGTTTTGTAGTGGCCCGATAACTCATCTAGGAATTGATAGAAATAATGGCCGACTAGTGTTCCCATCGGGCAAGTAGAGGTCGCCTCGGGTAGATTTTTGGGTGGAATGGTGGTTTTGAAGTGACCCGACGACTTATCCAAAAAGCAAAAGGAGTAATGTCCAACTAACTTTTCCAACATGTGGTCAATAAACGGGGGAGGGAAACGATATTTCTTGGTAGCCGCATGATCGAAGAATTCTTAGCACTCTAAGAAATCTTCTCCGCAATAGTACGAAGTCGATTGTAAAGCGGTAAGTTTTCCCGAGTCGTGTATCTCGAGGATAGATATAATCGTCATTAAGTGTTTTTAATTAATCTCTTGTTAATCTTAATTAAACTAATCTAATCTAAGAAAGTATTAAACATTGGTTTGGGTTTGAGTTGTAATCACTAAACATGAATTAAAAAGAGAGCTTGAAAAATATTGAGGCAAGGAGAAAGGAATTTAAGACTTGCTTGAAAATAACTAGACTTAATGACACAAATTTAACCTAATTAACAACCTTGATTAAATTAAAACTATTAACTAAGAAAGCTTGTAAAATTTAAAAGCTAAAAAGGAGGGAAAGTCAAACTTAAATGTAAAAGAAGTCAAATGCATTTAATTGGTAAAAGTCAAATGTTTCAAAAGGGAAAGCTACTAATAACTTTCAAGGCTCCAATGTTTGTTTGAACAAAATGAGTAAAAAGCTTCAACATGCAAGCTTCAATGGAGTTTTAAGCAAGAAGAAAGATACTCTAGAAACTGGAAGAGAATTTGAAAATGCCAAGAGGAACACAACAAGAACTACAAATTAACTACCAACACATAACAACAATAAACAACCAAGAACAACAACAATATGAAGGGGAAATACTACTACCAATTTGTACTCCAAACAAAAGCTTCAAATGTGGCTTACAATCTTCAAAACACCAAGAGAAACTTCATAAAACAAATTCCACAAATGATAGAGATGTCACCTTCTCCAACACTTATGAATAACTCCTAACTAACTAATTAACTAAGCTAAATTAAACTAACTAACTAAGGATTATATCTAGGGTTTGCAATGGAATAGTGAAAATGAGCTTGGAAGAGATTAAATGGGGTTCAAAATCAGCCAAGGAAGGATAAGGTAGGTGGGGGAAGTGCTAGATTTTTATATAAAAATGCAGGGGCAAAAACGTCAAAATGGGTTAAAAAATCTGCATGTCAGTCGATCGACTGCTATGCCCAAAAATTGCAAAACACACTGCCGAACAGTCGATTTCCACGAGGTTAAGTTGACCGACTGATCTCCAATCGATCACAGCAAGTCCAGTCGATCGACTGAGATCCAAACGATCGACTGTCCTATCATTTGATCGACTGACGGGCAGTTCCGACTCATTTTCTCGTTTCCGCTCTAAACATCCGCCGGCTGTCGCTCCTTGTTTGCACTGTGTTCCCTTGCTTGCTTGTTCTAATCCGAGTCGAATGAGATGTCCTGAGCGTGCATGGGACCGCTTCGGTCATCCTACGGCCATAATGACAAAAACAAGTAGAAATAAACGAAAATCCAATAAAAACCACACAAAAGTTACAAAAACCTAAAACTAATAAAATCGGCCAAAACGACTCCTAATACACATAAAAGCAAAAAAAACCACATGCAAGCGTGACACAAAACGGTAACAAAAATACGTACAAAAACATGCAAATCAACCACCCCACACTTAGAATGATTGCTTGTCCTCAAGCAAAACTTAATATAGAATTACAAAACTACCCCTGGACTATAAACTAATGCACCAAACCTAATTCGAGACGTCGTAGACTACAATGTTTGTTAGCTTGGCTAAAAGGACGACAATGATGCATTGACTAAGAAAGTTTATATCGACTTCCGAAACCTAAAAGTACTAGGTAACCCTCCAAGTCGGCCCCCTCGTCTTTGCCCCGGCTAAGGTCTATCCACGCACGAATCGTTAATCGGCTCCCTACTAGCCTCGATTATCTACAACTCTCTTTACACACAAAATCTAAAATGGAAAGTAAAAAGAGCAAGAATTGCACATTTATTGCGTAAGCACTTCAAGGATTTATGATGTATCATTGTCTATTCATCATTATTACTTTTTTTTTGGGTACCTAAGGATATATAAGGTACTTGAGAAATCAAAGTCTCCGATCACTTGTTGCTACTAGCAACTTACATTATTTCCGATCGAGCACATGGAGCAATTGACGACTCCAAAATACAAAGTAAAATCTTATAGAGAGTATTCGATAACAAAGCTAGTTGAGGCACTAGTTCAAAATTGAGTACAAGGATAGCACGAAGCTAAAGCCGAACAATGTTCCTAACAAGTTAAATTCCCTAAGTACACTAAATCCGATCGACAATCTAAACTTCTTAACCAAATAATCAAAACCGCGTCACTTCGCCAAGGTTCCAAGCAAATATAGTACACACGCTACTCAAATCATCACAAGCAAGCATGCAAGAACTTAAAACCCTAAGACGAACCCTAACCACCCCACACTTAAAACCTAGCAATGTCCTCATTGCATATTAAGCTAAGTAAAATTGTAAAAAGTGTAAGGAAAAGAGAACGCCCCTATTTCCGAGCTTGTGTTGACGCGTTGTGAATAAGTCCTCTTTGGGAGTCGAGGCAAACTATCTACAAGAAATGAACAAATGGGGGGTTTCAAAAACAAGTGATATACAAAAAGCGAAAATCTTTTTGGGTATTTCAAAATTTCTATTTTTTTATTATTTTCTTTTTTATTTTTTTATACTATATACAAAAACACTAAAAATATGTTTTGTTTGTTTTATTATTTTAATTTGTTTTGGATTTTTCAAGAGTTAGATAAGAAATAAAAGAACATAATCGAATCAAAATGAAACAAACGAAAATAACGTGCCAAGTTTATGAAAAAAAAATTAAAAAGATAATCGGAGATCAATGACGTCTCCTACGTCGGGGTTGGAGGTTTGCGTCCTCGTACTCTTCTTCCTTGTTTTCATCTCCTTCTCCGTCGTTCTCCTCGTCCCGAGGCAATTGGCTCTCGATCAATAAGAGGCGGCTGTGGAGGGCGCGGTGTGCTTTGTCGATCCTTGCTTGCCCCGCGTCGAGCCGATCGAACCGAGCAAACACTTGGCATTGGAACTCATGCCAACCCATGTCGGGACCCGGTCTGGTGCTCGGGCCTCCCTCACCACGTGGGATTGCCGCATGACTTGTGCTTCCATGAAACGGCGTGCCCGAACCGGTGTTTGGAGCTTCATTGGGCTCGACGCCGTCGTTGTGTTGCCGTGATAACTCCTCCTCCTCCTCGTTCCTCTCTTCCTCATGGTTGTGGTGGCCGGGGTGTCGCGGGTTCGTCGGACGCTTGGGCATCCTCAACACTAATTACAAGGGCTCGATCCTTTCAAGATTAGCCGCCTCGGGGTCGAATCGCACGTATCCCATAACTGTTCATTGGGGCATTTTATCGAACACATGGTGGGCAGGATTTTCACTATGGAATTTTGAGAAAATTGGAACAAGATTCTACACACAACCCAATCAATTCACAAATACGAACGTCAAGGATTGAGTTTCAAGCGAATTACCTCAATGAATGGATCGAAATCGAGATTGGAACCGAAATGTGACTCCCCCCACCCCCCACCCCCTTTTTTTTCGAAATTGGAAGCAATTGAGGAAAACAAGGGAGAATTGGTGAGATTTCAAAATATAGGTGAAGTTGGGATGGAGATTACCAGAAAAAGAACCAAAAAGTTGAGTCGATCGACTAGCCCCTTTAAATTTTCGTGCCTCCCTCCTTTTTCCTCTCTCTCTTTTTTTTTTTGTTTCTGAGTCGATTCCATCTGTTGCCTGTTTAAAAGGACGCCGCGGCACTGTAGCAGTCGATCGACTGCACTTTCTGTCGATCGACTACCAGTCGATCAACCGATCCCAGTCGATCGACTGAACTCTAAAAACTCGAAAACCTACTGCCCTCTAGTCGATTTCAACCTCCCATTCGACATTCTAGTCGGTCGACTACCAGTCGATTGACCGGTCCTCAGTCGATCGACTGAACTCATAAAACTTGAAAACCCACTATTCTCCAATCGATTTTCCAGTCGATCGACTGCAATTCAGCCAACTCCCCGATTTCAATTTCCTTCATTCTCAAACCGCCATGATTTCTCCTATAAAACCCGAAAAGAAAGAAAAACCTAAGTTAAAGATCAATTGACAAATAATATGCACAAAAATCGAAATAAAATGACAAAGGGGTTTAGGAAGTCATGGGTTGCCTCACACGTAGCACGTTTGTTTAAATTGATTCGCTCGACTATCCTCCTTTGATCAAGGTCCCTCGGGGGCACATCTCCTAAATCCTCCTCCTCCACGTTCACGAATTCGAGATCCTTGGCTTGCAATAATCCGTGTGGGTAAGGCTTGACTTGTGCACCATTCACTTGGAAATGCTCGTCCATCTTGGGATCGATCAACGTCACGGCTCCAAACGAGGATATCTTCTCGATCGTGTACGGTCTGTTCCACTTAGACATGAGTTTCCCGGGAAACAAGTTGAGTCGGGTATTGTAAAGGAGCACTTGCATCCCTTTCTCCAACTCCTTGGGCACAAGCTTCTTGTCGTGGAGGCGCTTCATCTTTTCTTTGTAAATTCGAGCACTCTTGAACGCCCCATTTCTTAGCTCGTAAAGCTCCTCTATTTGGAGCCTCCGCTCCTCGCCGGCTTGTTTCAAATCGTAGTTGCATGCCCGGATGTCCCACCAAGCTCTATGCTCCATATTGACCGGTAGATGGCACGATTTCCCGTATACAAGGTGATAGGGGCTCATTCAAGAACCTCTTGTGGGCCGTGCAGATGGCCCACAAGGAATCAACAAGTGTTGACCAATCTTTTCGGTTCAGTTGGACGGTCTTTTCGAGAATGTTCTTGATTTGACGGTTGCTCGTCTCTACTTGACCAGCCGTTTGGGGTGATTCGTGCATTTTTGTTACGAATCTGTACATAATTGAGTCTTATTTCAGTCTTTTTAATTTCTTTTTCGGGTTAAGAATGAGTTGAAATTGCATCATTTTGCGTTATTCGTCTCTTTACTTAATTTTCTGATTCTTTGTTCGATAATTGTTCCAAACGAGAATAATTTTGTCATTTTCTCATACAGCTAGAGTGTCCGTTGGATTCAAAGCACGAAGATTGAAGGAAAGACACTCACGAGTAGCCCAAAAGGATGCACACCGATCGGACATCTCATGTAAACCGATCGGTGGAACTGTTGATGTGCACACCGACCGTTAGAACTGGCCCACCGAATGGACCCGGGGACAGTGGCTTTCGTCTGATCAGACAAGACATATGAATGGTCGGACAAGAGCATTACGAATGCAGATTTCTGGGAATTTTCGGTTACGAAACGGCTAAAAACATGTTTAAAATAGCAGAGGCAGCTAGGGTTTGAATTATTCAGTCCCATAGGCTGGAAGAGAGGGTTAGATACACAAAGAACACTCAAAGGTTGAGAGATTTGACACATCTCTCATACCTATCAATAAATCTGTGCAACGCCGTATCAAGGTTTTGATTTGCAGCAATTCTCGTTCGTGGCTAAGGTGCTGGGTTCGTGACAAGCCTGAGGACTCTACGAATTTCATTCGGAGTATTTTCGTCAACCATCCCTCGTTGAACGTCGTTCAACGGCATTGTAATCTCTGAACTCGTGGCTTTGATGTCTTCTTAGTTGTTTGATTCCAGATTTGTTTTGAATACTTTGGGAACTTGATTAGATAATACTTTGTTGATCTTTAGTTAAGGTGTTGAATGTTTGGAATTGATACTATTGCGTTTGGGATCATGGAATGAACATTTTTTTTGATAATCAATTGATAATTTGTTTTCGTGTTTCGAAATATTGCTAATCGTTGGTGTTGCTGAAACTGTTAGAACATTAGGGTATTATAGTTGATGCATTATAAGTCAAAAGCATGTTTATAACCATTGGTGCAATTAGGAAAATCTCTTATTTGGTTTACACCTTTTACTATTCTCATTACTTGTCGCGAGGTTGACACCCTCGAGACAAGAAGAACTCGTTTTTATTTGAAGTTATTAAAATTGAAATATTTACAAAACCCCATTTGATCGTGTGTTTAGATAGAATTGTGTTAGTAGTATAATAAACATCGTTAAATCCGATTCCCATTCCTCGAGATATCGACCCGAGTTAACTCACTAGTCTACAAGTGACCCCATTCTCTTGCGGGCGAACTTAAAACCTTTCAAATGTAGACGCATATTTGTTAACCGGAATTTAATTTTGAAAGGAACATAAAAGTTCGGCTCAAAATTTTGCGCCGTTGCCGGGGAGTGGTAAAGGTGTTAAAGATGTTTATTTGTGTTATTGCTTATAAGTCGTAAATCGTATAATTGTTTGCCACTCGATGCGGTGATTGTTTGTTGTTGATGCTAGGTCGACAAAGCCTTAGAGGAGAATTGACCCCATTCATCAATAGCATCGGACGCGTTTAAGACCAAGACAACTATTTCCCTCGACCGAAGAGAATCTTTTGGAAGCAAGTTCATCCAATATGGCAGAAACTCTACCTCTTGGAGGACGAGGAGGATCTAATGGTGGACGAGGGAGGGGATGAAACACCCAAACCCCTCCCCGCGATTATCCATACGGAGTGCCACCCATTGACGATGTGCACGTACAAGATCAAATGGGTAATAACGAAGACGAAGAGCAAAGAAATCCACCTCTACTCCAAAATGAAGAAACAAGAGAACCAAACCAAGCGAACAACGGAGAACAACAACCGAGGGGCAATCATAAAATTATGATGCAAGAGAATCCCACTTACCAACAACCTCCTCAACGATTTCGGAACTGAGAGGAAGCTCGAGCTTATAACAATCGAGCAGATAGAGAGTTTGATCAGAACAATGGTGGTCATGGTGGGCCCGAGCCCCAAAACAACCAACGAAACCACCAAAGGCATGAAGATTTCGAACGAGAACAAAACCACAATCAAAATAGGAGGCAGAGATGTCCGTTCAATGCTTGGCAGAGGGAGAATTTTCGAAACGATGAATATAATGATCATGGGAATTATGAGGAGGAGCGTGACTATGGGTATTATGAGGAGTATGGGTAGGAACGAAACTATGGCGCACGAGCCAACTTCGGAGGAAGGAGAGAGAGCCGATACCCTCACGAACGCTGTCAAGGAGATCTCCTTTTCCAAACAATTGGATCGTACAGCAGTGCAATAGTCTTAGGGCCCGCGGCAAGAGACTATGATTTGAAGGCGAGCAGTGTGAATCAACTCCCTACCTTTCACGGTATACTCAATGAAGATACATTGAATTTCATTCGAGAATTTTACCTTGTGGTGGGTAGAATTCCGTATCTTGGACTGCATGAGGATCAATTGAGGATGAAATGTTTCCCTACTACTCTGAAGGACAAGGCGAAGCATTGGCTTTTGTCGTTACAACCCAATTCCTTGACTAATTGGGAGATGGTGTACAAGAAGTTTGTGAGTAGGTTCTACTCCGCTCAAACAACTGCCAAGTTGCGAAGAGAGATCATAAATTTCGAACAAATAGAGGGGGAATCGTTCTACGAAGCCTGGGAGTGTTATAAAGAGCTTTTAAAAAAATGTCCACACCACAATAATAGTGCCAAGATGGTGAATAATTATTTCCATGAAGGGTTATTTCCGGTCTACAAACAGCAAGTGGAAGTGAAGGCCGGAGATTTTGGCGAATTGACCGCCACGGAAGATTGGGATTTATTCGAACACATGAGCAAGAAATTGCAACAAACGAGCTTCTGACCGAGGAGATACAAAGTTCCTACAATTCAAATTGAGGAACTAACGAAGCAAGTCGCACTATTAACAAGCAAGATGAAGGGGGAGGAGGAACCTTCGACACCTCCGCCTAAGATGTGAGAAAAATGTGGGGCAGTGGGACATGAAATGGATACTTGTAATGTGGTATTTGACGATGAAGAAGAAGGGGAGATCAATGCCATCCAAAACTATCAACCCAATGATAAGTATGGGAAGAAGTTTATCGGGCAGTATAACTCTAGTTCAAGCTACGTTCCAAAGAGCTCAAATTACATGCCCAATTCTAAATCCTCTGAACCACGATAATTTCCAAATAAGAGCCAAGGAGAACCGAGCGGCCAAAACTCTTATCAAAACAAGGGGCAAGGCAACTATTCTCAATACCCTCCGAAACATTATCAGGCACCAAAACAACCATATCAACAAGAACCACAACCGCAATACCAAAAAGCATAGCAACAACAATTTCAGCAAGTGCCACCACAGCAACAAATGCCACTCCCGATTAACCCCGACAACGAACTAAGATTGTGGCGTCAACAACTAGAGCACGAGACTCTACGTAATCGGGAGGAAACACTTCGTACAATCGAGGAAGGCAAGCGGACAAGGAAGCAACTGGAGAAGCTAGAGATGATGATAGGGCAACTCTCGGCTTTTATGGCAAAAACAACGAGTGATCCGGGAAAGATACCTAGCCAACCCGAGCAATCAATGACGGTGTATGTGTTGCGAGGTGGGAATCAAGTCGATAACGGAGTACAAGAAACCGAGAGGGAAGACTCCGAAGACGAGTAGACAATGGATACACAAGATGAACAAGAGTCAAGTGCGAATGGTGAAGGAGGAACATTGGGTGAAATTCACAAATCAAGTAACCCATATGTTCCCGGATCATTGAAGGGGTCTTTTCAACCGAAACGTGCCAAAACAGATCAGAAAGGCGCAGCCAAGGACCTGACCGATCGGACTGCTAAGGTGACCGATCGGACTGGAGCCCAGAAAACCTTTTCCGACCGCACCAACCCAGAGTCCGATTGGAGCATAGGACAGGAAGTTTCTACCGATCGAACGAATAACACTGACCGGTCGGACAAGAGAGCTGAAGATGAACAAAGACCGCAACGTGTAATAAAGGACGCCATACCATTTCCCAATCGTCTCAAGTCAGCAAGAGAAAGCAAAAAGTTCATGGAACTTTATAATATGCTGAAGGACGTGAACTTAAATCTCCCACTTTTCGACGTGATCAAAGCTATGCCGGATTACGTAAAGTTTTTTAAAGAACTTGCGTCAAAGGAGAGGAAAATGGAAGGGAATGAATGGATGATTTTATCCAAGGAAGTGAGCACAATTTTCCACCAAACACTACCACCGAAAGCAAAAGATCCTGGGAGTTTCTGCATCACAATCACCCTTGGAAATGGACGAAGAGTACGTGGAATGCTTGACTTAGGGGCGGGAATCAATTTGATTCCTTTTGCCCTGTACAAATAATTCAACCTTGGAAGAATGAAGCCAACAAGCTTACGGCTTCAATTGGCTGATCGTTCATTACGATATCCATTGGGAGTGGTCGAGGACGTTTTAGTGGAGGTTGGATCTTTGGTAGTCCCCGTGGACTTTGTGATACTAGATGTCGGAGAGGTGGATGCGGCAAGCAAAGAGCACACTATTCTATTGGGCAGACCTTTCATGGCAACTTCACACACATTGATCGATGTGGGAAGAGGAAAAATGACACTATCCGTACTAGGGGAATCAGTGACGTTCTCAATCAAAGATATACAAAATATTCCATCACCAATGATTGGTCTCGATTGCTCTTATCTTGATTCGGTGGACCAATGTGTGAGTGAACTATTTGGTGTTGTACCAATTGAGAATTATGATGCCGAGGATGACGATTTTGATTCAAACATGGTGGGGGTGGTCACTCTTTTTGAGATTAATGAGGCACCCATGATCAAGCAAACCGTTGGGCCCACCTTGGAGCCCAAAATGGAACTCAAACCGCTTCCAAGCCATCTGAAGTACGTATTCCTTGAGTCGAACGAGAGGAAACCCGTAATTATATTTGCGGAATTAGCGGAACATGAAGAAAAAGAACTCATCGCGGTTCTTAAAAAGTACAAGCAAGCGATAGGATGGAGTATCGGTGATATCAAGGGAATAAGTCCGGTCACATGCATGTACCGGATCGATCTTGAAGAAGGAGCGAAACCGATACGAGAGGGACAACGACGTTTAAACCCTACGCTCAAAGAGGTGGTCAAAAAGGAAATTTTCAAGCTGATCAAAGAAGGTATCATATATGCTGTCTCCGATAGCGAGTGGGTTAGCCCGGTTCATGTTGTTCCAAAGAAAGGGGGCATCACAATAGTGGAGAATGAAAAAGGAGAAATCGTCCCAACACGCTTAACCATTGGGTGGCGGATGTGCATTGACTACCGCAAGCTCAATGCAGTGACGAGGAAGGACCACTTCCCACTCCCATTCATGCACCAATTGCTCGATAAGCTAGTAGGACATGAGTATTATTGCTTTTTAGACGGTCTTTCTGGCTACTACTAAATCGCAATCGCTCCGGAGGATCAGAAGAAAACCACATTCACGTGTCCCTTTGGCACGTTCGCTTACCGAAGAATGCCCTTTGGCTTGTGCAATGCTCCAGCGACCTTTCAAAGATGTATGATCTCCATTTTCACCGAATTCATCGATGATTTTCTCGAAGTCTTTATGGATGACTTCTCGGTATTTGGCTCTTCTTTCTCTCATTGCCTAAATAATTTTACAAAAGTACTTGAGCGATGTGTTGAATCTTACTTGACCTTGAGTTGGGAGAAGTCGAATTACATGGTGAAAAGTGGTATTGTATTGGGACATGTGGTGTCGAGCAAGGGTTTGGAAGTTGATAAAGCAAAAATCAACGTGATTGAAACTCTTCCACCCCAAAGGATGTTAAAGGAGTCAGGAGTTTTTTGGGGCATGCGGGCTTCTACAGACGTTTCATTAAGGACTTTTCAAAAATCAGTCGCCCGTTATGCAAGTTGCTTGGGAAGGATGTGCCTTTCGAATTCAATAGCGAGTGTCTTAGTGCCTTCAACATCTTGAAAGAAAAATTGACACAAGAACCAGTGGTAGTAGCACCGGATTGGTCTCTTCCTTTTGAGATTATGTGTGATGCTTCGAATGAGGCAGTTGGGGCAGTTTTGGGTCAACGAGTAGATAAATTGCTGAGGGTTGTTTACTATGCTAGTTATATGCTGAATAGTGCCCAACGTAACTACACTACTACTGAACGAGAGCTATTCGCGGTTGTTTTCTCACTGGATAAGTTTCGTTCTTACATCGTCGGCTCAAAAGTCATCGTACACACTGATCATGCAGCGCTTCATCATTTATTCACCAAAATGCAAAGTAAGCCGCGATTGATTCGTTGGATTCTTCTCCTACAAGAATTCGACGTCGAGATCAAAGACAGAAAAGGGAGAGAGAATGTAGTTGCCGATCACCTGTCCCGTATGCTAGTGGAAGGAGAGCCAAACAAAGTCGAGTTTGTAGATGATGCGTTCCCTTACGAAAGCGCACATGCCGTCGAAAAACTAAACGAACCATGGTATGCTGATTTTGTAAATTTCCTTGCTTGCAAGATTATCCCTAACCATCTTTCTTTGCAAGAAAGAAAGAGATTTTTGTTCAAATGCAGGAGTTTCTTTTGGGATGATCCGTATCTCTATAAATGTTGCAAGGATGGGCTTTTTAGGAGATGCATACCGGATGAAGAGAAGATAGGCGTGCTGAGATTTTGTCACGACGAGGGAGGACACTTCGGAAGCCAGAAAACGGCCTTCAAAGTCCTCCAAGCTGGATTTTACTGGCCCTCACTTTTCGCCGACGCATTTCAATACTGCAAAACATGATATAGGTGCCAACGTTCGGGAACAATAGGGAAGAAGGACGAGATGCCATTGGTGCCCAATCAAGTGATCGAGACCTTTGATATATGGGGCATCGACTTCATGGGTCCTTTTCCGAAAAGTGGAGAGTACGAGTATATACTCGTAGGAGTCGATTACGTGTCGAAATGGGTGGAGGCAATTCCCACGAGGAGAGCTAACTCCGAGATCGTAATCAAATTCATTCAGGAGAACATTTTTAGCCGATTCGGAATGCCGAGGGCGATCATAAGCGACGGGGGAAGCCACTTCTGAAATCGGGCCTTTAATCGACTGATGAACAAATACAGGGTGCGTCACAAGGTGGCAACCCCTTATCACCCACAAACCTCAGGACAAGTAGAGACGAGCAACAGGCAGATCAAGGGTATCTTAGAGAAAACCGTCAAACCGAACTGTAAAGACTGGGTATCAAAGTTAATTGATGCACTGTGGGCTTACCGTACAACCTACAAAATGGTGTTGGGCATGAGCCCATTTCGGTTGGTTTATGGAAAATCATGCCACCTACCCGTCGAATTAGAGCATCGGGGGAAGTGGGCAATTCGAACATTGAACCTTGATTTAGATGAGGCCGGAGGGTATAGGAAGCTTGAGCTAAGCGATTTGGAAGAGATTCGCAACGACTCATATGAAACAGCATGGACGAGCAAACATAAAATGAAGGAAACACATGATAAAAAACTTGTCCCCAAAAGCTTGGAAGTCGGTGAATTAGCTTTTCTCTTCAACTCTCGGTTCAAACTATTCCCTAGGAAATTGAGATCGAAATGGAGCGGTCCGTTCTTGATTACCGACGTAAATGAATATGGAGCCGTGACTTTGCTTGAAAGAGCAACTCCACCTTCAAAGTCAATGGCCATCGTGTGAAAAGGTATCATGGGGGACCTATCTCGCAAAAAGATCACGAAGTAGTGATTCTCAATGATCCACCTCAAGAGAGTTGACGCACGTCTGAGGTATCGTCTAGCATAAGACGTTAAACGTTGCACTTCTTGGGAGGTAACCCAAGCTCTTCATGTATATTTTTTCCACTTTAATGTATATATCCGTAGTTATTCGTTGGGTAGAGTACTTGCAGGTGCTACGGTTGGTTGAAGGTGTGAAATTCGAATTTCCAGAACTGACCGGTCGGTGACCTAGTGTCCACTGGTCGAACAGCTCCAATTAGGGGTAACCGATCGGACACAATGCGACACCGATCGGACGGTCCGTACGGAGAACTATTTCAGGAAGGTATTTATCAGGCAAGGGAGGACAAGTTGGTAAGATATTCTAAGAATATATTTTAAGGTAAAGAGGATCTTTAATTTGGGAGGATTATTATATTTTGATTAGGAGAATATCTTCTTTCTCCTACTCTTGATTTAATTTGATTCTGAGAATCCTCTAACCTACCTCTTCAAATCCTATATAAACCCACAATCCAGAACTCTTAACCCCACACCAAAATTCCCTTCTCCTTTTTCTTCTTTGCTAACACCAACCGAGACGACATGAACCACCACAACAACAACGCTTACGGGTGGGTGCCAAGGCAAAAGCACGAAGATGTGATCGAGAACTTGAAGAGGAGGCGGAGGAGTATTGCCAACAAGTCCACAAGCTGCAACTGGACCTCCATGACTGCATGACCGGAGAACTTGACTATGAAAGGAACATTAAGCATCTCCACGGCATCCTAGACAAAGCGGAAGCCGAGATAATGCGACTCAATCAGAGAATAATCGAGCTCGAGGAAGATGTGAGGGATTTGTACAACCTGGCCTATAGAGATGTTCCATCACCTAAGTAGTCAAATAGGCTAGAGACTGTGAGAGTTTATCTTTATGAATTGATGATGTTTGGGAGGGGTTTAAAATAATTGTCCTGAATAAATGAGCAGATTTGCTCGAATTATTTAATAAATAAATATTTTATGAATTGTATTGCTCTTATTTGATTCTCGATTTTTAATTCTTGCAGGGCATCGCGATACATAAATGTTATAAAAAAAAAGCTGAATAACAGTGCAAACCGACCGATCAAACACCTCAACCGATCGGACAAAACTCACTGGACCACAGTCCGACCGGTTAAGGGTCTAGACCGTTCGGTCAGCGCCCACTGGGCATCAGTCCGATCGGACCACAGGACATACCGATCGGACGACGGCCCAGTCTACTATAAGTCTGTTATTTTAGACGCAAATTTCATAACCCCGACTCAAATCTCTTTTCTCCTTGCAGTACGCACTCCAACAATCCATCACTTTCAAGTTCACAACTCGACAATCAAGGTACATCACAAGTCCGATCGGTGATTTCAACACACCCAATTGCTCCCGGTCGGAGAATTTGAGAATCAAGGACCAATCACCCAAATCGCATCAAGTTTTCCTCACCATATCAAAATCGAAAAACTCGAGGTACAATGGCTGTGACTCAACTTAATTGAATTGCTTGGTGAGTGGAATTGTAGGTGTGGTGGAATTGGAGATTGTTTTACACAAAATTAAACTTGAAGGGTTAAGTTCTTAAGGCGCACACTAAGTGTTCGACGAAAGGCCTGAGTGAAGTTCGGTTATCTATTGTGAGAATTCATACCCGCCATGGCACCATCATCTCGTTCCAAACATGGAAAGACATCGATCCGTGTCCCGACCAACACCCGGGGAGAGTTATCCCCCTTCGACCTCAAAGATGGACGTGAGTTCACACTTTACAAATCTCTCATTAAACGGGACGTCTACCAACCCCGTTTCACCAGCCTCGAGTTTTGGGAGGAGGAAGCCGACGGGCGGGATAAAACGGCGGAAAAATTCCTCAAGGGCATCGATGCCTTACAACTAAGGAAGTGGGCGGGTGTCCACCAACATGGGTATCGAACTCTTATGCTCGAGTTCTTCATGACATTTCAGAAGTTCACCGATGGGAGTTTCGAGTGTTGTTTCTGGAACCAAACATTCCACACATCGATTGGTGACCTCGATGAGATTTCTGGGATCGATAGCACAAAAAATCCAAGACCGGGTTTCGAAATTGACGATTACAACAAGAATGATTGGTGGGCCAAACTTTCGGGAGCACCACCGGAACCCGGGTGCCGTTTCAACTCGACATCCTTACGATCCAATGCCGTGTACCTTATGTACAAGTTTTTCATGCAAGTGTTCTTGGGCAAAGAGGACGCTACGAGAATTTCTTCTTCCGAATTGAGAGCTTCGTGGATTGCGTACCATCGTGGCAACGAAAGAATTTATCCACTTTTGATCGCCGCGATCGAAGACGTCCAACAAGTCCGGGACAAGAAAACGACAAAATTTACCCTTGGAGCCTTCATCACGGTACTGGCTCAACACCACGGTTGCGACCCATACGATGACGACATCATTTACCCTAGTGTGGGGATGATAGTCGATAGACGAATGAGTAACGGACGAAGTGTCTCTATTCCGACATTCATGCTGATCAACGACAAAAGGCGAGCCGAGTTAGTTGAGGATTCCGACATTGACGATGCCGAAGATGAAGATGATAACGATGAGGAAAATGAGGAGGGTGACGGGAATGAGACTATGAACAAGGGCAATGGAGGGAATGGGAACACCGGTTCTCATACTTACGAGAATGATGACTATGGAGGCGGAGTTTATTTGTCCGACGAGCAGCAGGCTCGCCAGCAGAAAAGAGACTAGGAGTAGGTAAGACCTGGCTTCTTGACCCCTGGCAGGGGGACAAGTGGGACCACTTGTCAGAGTTTGTTGTCTAAACGGCCCCTGATTCGCGGCCTTTGTTTTCGAGATCCAAGAAAAGGGTCCCCACTGGAAAAACTATAAATATCTCAGCCCCAAGGCTGAGAAAGGTATGTCATTCTTTTGAGCATTCCTTCTTATTTTTTGGAAACACCTCAAACGCTTACTGACTTAAGCATCGGAGAGGTTTCCACCGGAAAACCACCGGTTGTCCTTCTAACTCATGTTTGCGGTGCAGGTCTGGGAGGTGTTCGTGTTTCGGGCGTCATTCTAGGCATTGGTCATTTTTTTTGGGTGGAAACAATTGGCGCCGTCTGTGGGAATACGATTAAGTTAAGACATGAGGTTTTCTTTTTATTTCATGGCTTCAGATGGTTTACGACGGAACTTGGTGGGAGAGTTGGGCGGAACCCCTAGTTCTGCTGCGCCGTGGGAGATGCCCAGGTCGACAGATACGTCGGCGATGGGGCTAGGAGAGACAGCGCCGTCGGCAGGAACCGCGCCAGGCGCTATGCCGCCCCCGCTCGGTAGATCTGCGCCAACTACGGGTGGTTCATTTAACGAATCCTTCCTTTTGCAGCTCTCGGAGCTAATCGGCAAAGCCGTGCAGACGGCGGTGGAAAAGAAGTTCGCGGAGATGACGCCGCCGCCATCCAACACACCACCAGCACGAACTATCCCGGTGGCGGGAACAGAGCCATTGCGAGGACAGCATGCGGATCGGGCTCCTTTACAAGACTGAGAAGAGCACTTCTCCACCTTCGACAACGAGACTTCAAGCCAGACTAATCCAGGCCTGGCTGAACAGATGCAGAGCTTGCAAAAAGTGGTGAGGGAGTTTAAGAGGAAAATGGCGACCGGCGGTGTGATTCCGGCGAGATGATGTGCCAGCTTCATATCGCTCCCTAGGCTTCGAGTACAATGGAACCACGGACCCGTGGGACCATCTCAGTCGCTTCGAGATCGCGGCAGCCCTGCATAAATTTTCAGACGCCGTCATGTGTCGGGTCTTCCCGATGACTTTTACTAAATCTGCCAAGCTCTGGTTTAGCCAGCTGCCGCCGAGGTCTATCAGCAATTTTGACGAGTTCAGCTCAGCCTTTTTACACCAGTTCACGAGCTGTAGAAAGTATCAGAAAATGCCGCTCGAACTTTTTAGTTTGAAGCAGAAAGAGAATGAGAGCCTCCGTGCTTACATCAACAGGTTTACAACCGCTAAGTTAGAGGTGCCTTCTGCGTCTGAAGAGCTGTTGGTGAATGCTCTAACGCAAGGTTTGAGAAGAGGGGAATTCTTTCAGTCGTTGGTGGTGAAACCAGCTCTGAAATTTGGGGAGCTCTTGGAGAGAGCGGAAAAGTATATCCATCTGGAAGAAGCTTTGAAGATCAAGGATGAGGGAGAAAGGAAGAGAGAAAGGCATGATTGCGAGGAAAGAGGAGCTGTGAAAAAGCTCAGGACAGACCTTTCTGGAGGGAGGCCTCGCTTTGATAAATACACTCCTTTGGCAACCCCGCAAGGTGAAATCTTACAGGAAATTGAGAAGCATCCAGACCTGAAGTGGCCAAAGACCTACTCGCAGAGGCCCAAGAAAGAAAGATCAGATCGTTTCTGTCGCTTCCACAACGAATATGGACACGACACTGACTAGTGTACCCATCTAAAGGACGAGTTGGAAAGGCTAGTTCAGGCCGGACATTTGAAGGAGTATGTCCGGATGAGGAGAGAGGAAGCCAGATCTGGCAACAAGAATTATGATCGGTCCCTGTCAGATAAGGGAAGTCAGGATAGGATGCGAGTTGGAGTAAGAAGATCTGAGCAGACCCAGGTCGTCCATGGAGAAATCTAGATGATTATCGGAGGAGAATTGGAGGAGCATTCCAAGCGGACACAACACAGTTATGTCAGAGCCGCGAGAGATCTAGTTCGAAAATCACGGGACGTGGGACAAATGACCTCTACCCCTAACATTTGTTTCGGGATAGAAGATGGCGATGGTATCCTAGCCCCACACATGGATGCTCTGGTTATAACTGCAACTATCACTAGTTATAATGTCCATAGAATTTTCGTGGATACTAGGAGTTCTGCCGACATTTTGTTTTATGATTGCTTTAGGTAATTGAAGTTAAACGTTGAGCTGGAAGAGGTCACCACCTCCCTAGTTGGATTAGCAGGGGGAGCCCTGAAGCCCTTGGGAGCGGTGAGGCTCCTCGTGACGCTAGGAGAGGAACCATATAGGGTGACAAGAATGGTGTGTTTCTTGGTGGTGGATGCACCTTCTTCTTATAATGTCATGTTGGGTCGGCCATCCTTGAGCCAGTTCCAGGCTGTTATATCTGTCTTTCATATGAAGATGAAGTTTTCGGCGGAAGATGGAACGGGAGAGGTCAGGGGTGACCAGTATGCCTCACGACAGACCTACGTAGAGTGCATCAAGAGGAATGCGGAGGAAGAAAGACAGAGCAAAAGAGCTAGAGTAGAGCCGCAAAAACAGATCTGGCTAGTAGAGAGGAAGGGCTGATAATAGTTGAAGTACTCCCAGGGGATGAGAGCCGGGTCCTTCGAGTAGGGACAACCCTCAGTCCGGAAATTTTGACAGATCTAGTTGCATTGTTGAGAAGCAGCTCGGATGTGTTCGCTTGGTCCCCAGAAGAC